>WBMY01014953.1:616-18282 GCA_013397315.1 Donacobius atricapilla | reverse complement strand
CCTCCCTGCCTGCATCTCCATCCCCTGCTGCCCCGAGCCTCCCTGCCTGCATCTCCATCCCCTGGTGCCCCGAGCCTCCCTGCCTGCATCTCCCGCCCCTGCCCCGCGGCCGCTCCGGGCACGGACCGCATCACCCGCGCTCCCTGGGGCTGCTCGATCGCTCAGGAAAATAAGCACGGACAGGTTTTACCGGAGAAAGGAGCGGGGATAAAAAAGTGTTTTGGATGCTGTGCGCGTGGAATGGCTCCCGCTGGGCTCGTCCTTTAAATAGCGGCTTTTGGGGATGCTCCTCGCTGGCGTGGGGCTGTAAGAACACAGCGGAGTTCCAGGGAACCGAGAGCTGCCACCAAGGTACCCGAGTGCTCCTTAATTCTTTCATCCTTCCTGGGTGTTCTGGGGGGAAACTCGCCAGGTTTGGCTAAGTGGGCAGTGAAAGAAAACATTGTGTGGGCGAAGGGCGATTGGCAAAGCTCTGTGTGTGTGTTTGTGTGTCTGAAATGTTCGCACGTAGATATTTTGTCGGTCAAGTTGGTATTTTACAGGGGTAGCTATATCTATAGATCTGTATCTATCTATATCTATATCTATATCTATATCTATATCTATCTATATCTATACCTATGTCTATATATAAGAGAGGATATGATTATATATCTATATATACATATAATATAAATTTGACCACCAAAGGCTTATGTAGAATCCCGAGTATCTCAAAACTGTTTAGAGTTTCCAATATGTCAAAACCACTGAGTTGGAATAAATAGGCTTTGAATTATGATGATGAAATTGATTCAAGCAGAACTTTATCAGATGGGAACGGTTCCACAGTTAGCAGTGGAATGTGACTTTGTAATTTGGGTTGAGTTGGATGACAAGAGCAAAGGGAAGGCCTGTTTCTTTTCCTTAATCCTTATTTTTTTCTGGGATGAAAAAGGAAGTAATCTTAGAAATAACAGCCGCCCTCTCAAGTGCGCTGGTTTGCATCAGGATGAATGTGGTGCTTTGAGATCCTCTCCTGCAAAGTGTGAGAAAACAGAGAAGTTATTTTGCATTTGTTATTTTACTTATTGTTGCTATTTTCATTTTATCTTTTTTTTTTTTCTGTGTAAAAAATAAAAGCACTTCAGTGTGGCATTAGGAAGGATCTTGTACTGGGCCCCAGGGGACAGCCCCGAGCCAGGGATGACTCAATAGGTCGTCTCTTTTTCTAATTTCTCTAATTCTGTCTTTTATTTAATTACACTGAGAGCCTTTGAATTTTCCCTGTGTTTACATCGCTCTGTCTCACACTGGCTGTACAAATGATACGGATATTAGCATTTGAAAATATTACACGATTTTTTCCCCCTTTTTTTTTTTGTATGACCAAAAAAAAACCCCTCTCTTGCAGCGATCTGCTGCCTTCTGTGCTGAGGAGTTGCATAATAGCTCCGTGTACTACCAGGAGAGCAGAGCATGTGCTGGGAATGCTGGGCTGGAGTGGATCTGCAGTGCCACGGCGCCCGCTGCATCCCCATCCCTGCCACCCCCCAAACCCCAGCCGGGAGATCTGGTCAGCGCGGACCTGGGCAGTTCTGACGCTCCCAGCTGATCCCAGCGTTTCTGGCAGCTCCCGCTGGAGCATCCTGGAGATGGAGCGGGCTGGGAGCTGAGCGGGGAGGCTGCGGGAGGGCTCCTGGGGACACCAGCAGGTTACAGCGCTGGCCGGGCTTCGGCAGGTGATGCTCTTCCCTCTCCGTTCCTCGGGCTCCGGGCAGCCCCGGGGGCTCTGGGCAGCCCCGGGCCCCTTTGTCCCGCTGGGATGCCACAAAGATCCCGATCAGCTCCCCTGGAATCACTCCACAAGCGCTACCCAGGCCCTGCCTCTTCAGCATCGCCCTGCATCCCAATCCCAACATCAAATATTCTGATTGCTCCCCTTATTTAATTAGGCAGCAGTCTGGATCTCTGCAGCTGCCGCCCTGTTCCTCCCGGGATATTGACAGGCCGTTTTGTTTCTTTGGTTGTGCTGCAACCTGCAGGCACCGGAGGGTGAGTTCGGGGTGTTATTCCAGGTCCTGCTTTGCCCAGATCTGTTTGTCCCTGCTGGATTGATTGGAGGGGCACAGATTTCAGGACAGAATGAAGACAGGGTACTCTGTACTTGTATTTAATGTGGGCTGGACAGCCTCGGTGCGACATGGGTTGATCGGGTTAGAATTCCTATAAAGAAAATCCCAGTGCATGGCATGCAGACAAATGCTCTGGTCCCTGGTGCAGGCGCAGCACTGCTTGGGTTAACCCAGATTTCCTCACGGAGCCGTGCTCAGAGAGACACATGATTTCTGGCTGTACCAGGGAGGGACAGAGAGCTGTCAGCAGGAGCAGCCTGCTCCGACCCTTAGGAACAGGACTCGCTTTGCCCACTTTTCAGGCCCCACGTCCATCCCGTGCTGTCTGACCACACCAAATCCCACCGTGTGAGCTCTCAGGGAACCTCTGGGCCTGCCCTGGCCCGGCCACGCTGCTCCCCCATTCCGTGCCCTGCATTTCTTGCAGCACGCCGCCTCAATCCTGCCCAAAATGATCTCATCCCCGTCTGGCGCCGGGGCTCTGCAGCACAAGGGGACAGCCAGAGGGGCTGCGTGACATCACCGTGTGACCGTGGCGCGCTGCAAGGACCTGCTGTGCCGTCACACCGCTCCTCACGGCGTCCTGCTGGCAGGAATGATGCTGCAGCCCCCGAGGACGCCGTTAGGACAGATGACAGGAGCGATTTGCCTCATTCAGAGTCTGGTGACTTGGTTTAACCAGTCATTTCTTGTGTTCTAACGCTGTCTCCGTCTTGATGTTGTGACCTGGTATTGTGAGAGGGAGCTTTTGCCTCCAGGCTGACATCACTGTTATCTCACAGGTCCTCGGGGACTGCAATCAGCCAGGCCTGGAGCTGTACATCTCCGAAAGCCAAAATCCACACCAGCCTTTCCCTCCCCTTCCATCTCAGGCTGTGCTGCTTGCCCTGCTCTTCCTTCTTAGGAGTTTTGGGGAGTTTACAATCCAGCAGAGATGGAAACTAATTTCGGTCTTTGATGAAAAATAAGAATCTAATGCTGGGTGAGCGTTGCAGGGACCAGAACAAGCTGGTAGCTGAACTTGATGTCCCATAAACGGGATACTGAGTAAAACTCTGCTCATCTGATTTTCCTTCTTTTGTGGTTTCTTCTGCATTGCTTGTGCTGCTGTGTTGGTTGGGATAGTTCTGAGCTGCAGAACCTGTGATCTGGAACCCACAGAGAAAATAAGGGCGAGGGCTCCACTAAAAATAAATCTGTAATTCATTTTTTCTGCTAGTGCCTGTGGGTGAGAAAAAAAAAAACCCAACCAACCTCTCAATGTTCCAACACCCTACTTATCTGAGGGAAGGATCTATTATGTAGTTGTGGGGGTGGGATGGGAACTAGGTAGGGTTACAGAACAGCAGAGCTAAAATTAGAAGCTGTTTGATGTCAGGGAGCAGCGAAGATTGACTTGAGGCAGTTTCAGTTCTGCATTCTGGAGGCGGCGGCTGCGGGGGCCCCTGGTCGCTCCACCAGGCTGAGCCTGCCCTTCCCCTGGCCCTGGAAATCCCTGTCTGAGCCTGGGGGAGAGCGGAGGGAGAGGTTCCTGAGCTGGCACACTCGCCCCACCCTGCTCTGCTCTTCAGCCTTGCCGCTCCTTTGAGATGTGAAATAACGGCTTGGGGAGACAGGGGCGGCAGGGAAGGTTCTGCCCTCGCTGTGACACACAGAGGTGACAAACCTGGGTGTTGTGTGGCCCCTCGCTTACCCAGGGAAATGATGAAGCTGCTTAAATCACTTCCAATTTTGTATTAAAGGCTGCAGAGCCTTTAAGAACCGCCGTGTGCAGCGACAATGAACTTCGTCCTGTGGCACTGCAAGTGATCCCAAATGAAATTGGATTTCCAAATCAATTCTTCCCCAATTTTTGGAGAAGCTTCGCTAAATAGTTCTGTTAAAGTTACATAATTGTGCTGCTGTGCCCACTGTGCTGTTTGACCTTCACATTACAGGTTCAAATGTTGCATTTTCAGTCTTTGCTGTCTTCATTGATTCTCCCGCGCCTACAATTTCCTTTGTGCCTTTTATTCAGGGGGAAGAAATAGGTGCTGATAATCCTCGGCTAAAAACCACCAGAGCTGACCCACATACATATAAATATGGCTCTGGTGTTTGGGAAAGGAGAGGCCTTAGCTCCTTAGGAATTCTGCAAATGGATCTGAGGAATCAGAATGTTCCCGTTCGCCGGCGGTGCGGTCGGAAGGGCAAACCTCATTAATGGGTCACTCATCTTCCCCTGCATCCATCCAGAACGTTCTGACCTGCCCACACTCCCTGAACATCCTGGCTGTCCATAAAGTATGGGTTTTGTCCTCTCCCAGCGAGGAGATGTCGTGCCAGGTGCCTGGAGGAGCAGCTTGGAGCAGTGTCGCCCTGATTTTTCAGCCTTCTCTTCTGTTTCACAGTTTCATGTTTTGGGTTCTTTCTCACGCTCTGGCCTGTAAACACAGCCAATGTTATTGTAGTTTCAAGGATAGTTTTCATTCCTGCTTTTAGAGATATGGACAGCTGAGGGACAGTTGTCTTGAGCAACGGGATGGGGAGAGGTGTCAACCTTCTCCCCCATCCCTGGCCTTTGTGGAAATTCTATATAATGGAGTCAGACTTTTAAATAGACTTAATTTTTAGTTCATGCCTTCTGATCAAAGTATGAGTGTGTGTTTGCGTGTGTGTGACGGACTGCGCCAGAGCAGGTTGATTCTGCGGATGGTTCCGTGGCACGCAGTCACCAAGGGGTTTCGTGCTAATTTCTCTGGCCTTGATGTTACTTTTCTGCCCTTTTCCACAGTGGGAAGCCCTAGGAAGCAGCGAGGAGCCCAGTCTGAGTGCACTAAAGTCAGGGAGATCTGCACACAATTCCCTCGGGCAGGCTGTGCTCGTGGGCACCAAGAGAAGCCGAAATAGAAGCAGGATCAGCCCAACACCAGTTTTTGTCCCAGGCTGCACAGTGCCACGCTGGATTAATACCTGCAGTGGCAACAGGCTGTGAAGCACGGCTTTTATTTTAGTCAAAGTATGAAATTACAGTGGAAGGAGCCCATTTGAAGTAAAACCAAGGCATTCTGAAGCCCTTGATCTGAGGCTGGGTTTGCTGTGTGATAATAGACTGGCAAAAGTACCCCTTCAATATTTTTGTCTCTTGTGTGGTTGGCTTTTGGCATCAAGTTTTGATTTATATTTGGATAAACATCTGTAATTTTGTTCTCTAATATATATGTGCATATTAAAACCTCTCTGAGGACAGCTAGACAGAGCAGTGTTTTGATTTAGGCCACGAAGAAGCTGCACTTTGCAGAGTTGGCTGCCAGCACCCAGAATCTCTCCCCCAGATCTCTCCTTGGGCTGCAGATTATTTTGGCTAATTGAATCCTGATCGCTTTTGCTGGGAAATTGCCTTCCCCTCTTGTCAGATGGCAAGATCACCTTGCTCTCTGCCTCCAGTCCTTCAGCAGCCTCGGAAATGTCAAGTGAAGGGCAAACTGCTTGGAATGGCTCTGGAATTCTGCAGCCCTTGCTCACTCAGGGCCTGGGGTTGAGGCAAACGAGGCAGCAGTGGGGCAGTTCCAGAGACTCTTCACTTATAAACCTGAAATTCAGTCAAGAAGAGATGAAATGTGGAGCTGAGGCTGCTGTTTGACTGCTTGATCCCTGCTGAAGGGAGGGAAGGTGCTGGCTGTGGGAGCTGGGAGCCACGAGGGGCCCTGTTTGTGCCTGGAGCTGTCACCGACCATTTTTATCTGCTGTTGCCTCGGCCCCACTTTCCCTGCCTGCAAAATGAGGCAAACCAGTCTCCCCTTCCTTTTCCCTCTGCCTGGAGCAGAAATCCTCAAGGGACAAGTGCTGGAAGGAGGTTTTAGACAGGAATCAGTCTCCCCTTCCTTCTCCCTGTGCCTGGAGCAGAGATTTTGAAGGGACAAGTGCTGGAAGGAGGTTTTAGACAGGAATCAGTCTCCCCTTCCTTCTCCCTGTGCCTGGAGCAGAGATTTTGAAGGGCCAAGCACTGGAAGGAGGTGTTGGACAGTGTCCCACGTTTTTAAGTGTCTGATTCACCCCGTGTGTGTTCATAGTTGTACTGGGCTGAGGAGAAGCACTCACATAGTTGGAATTTCTGCTTCATTTCTGCTCAGCGAGTGGGCAGGGGCAAGGCCTGAAAGAGGCAAAAATTGCCATCAAAAACCCCTTGTGGTGCTCCCTGACGGAATCACTGTGTCCTGGGCAAGGCTGCTTCTGCTTTTTCCAGCTGAAATTCCAGATTTCTCTCTATTTTAACCAGTTCTTGGTGTTCCTTTGGTTGATTGAGCTCCTGTGTTTTCGCTTAAACCTTTCCCTGAACACCTCTGAGTTCAGGCCTGGTTAGAAAGTGTATCTTAATGCCATTATTATTTTAATTGATGCTGATTATGACTGGTAACTACCAATTTCCGGATTTTGAGCCTGTTTGAAGTAAATTATCTAAGTTGCAATATAGCAGCAATAATATATCCAAGGAGAGAATATCCAAGCTCAGGAAATGGAGACACCAAACCCAGAGTGCTGCACAGAATTCTTTTTCCTTCCAGGTGCCCTTGCAGAGCCACATGCTGAATACAAGATGCTGGAATGTTCTCTGAGCTTCTCCTTTCCTAAAGTTTTCCTTTTGGCCAGATTTAGGCCTGTGCTGCTGATTATATTTTACATTTTCCAGCGGTTTACTGCCCTGTAACCATTTTTCCAGGACAGAATGCTCTCTGTGGTCACAGCCAAGTGATCTGGGGGCTGATGCTCTGCTTTTTTTTTTTTTTTTTCCCAGCTAAAAAAAAAGATGCAAAATGCTGCCACTCTCCTTTGACAATGTCACAGTCACTCCATGCATGTGGCAGAGGAGCAGAGAAAGAGGAATTTGTGGCTTTTTTTTTTGGAGGTTCATATATTTGGGGTATATATTTTGAATAATTCTCAAACCAGTCAGAATACCAGGTTTGGTAGAATGTGGTTTGAACCACGGCTAATTTCAGGCCTTGGAATTGGAAGGAGAAAAATGGAGGAGAAAATGAGTGGAATGAAAAAGGCTTTGGGGGGAAGAGGAGGGTGTATTTTGAGGAGTAGCAAAGATTTGGTTACAGAAGAAATGTCCAGATATGCGCAAAAAATTAGAACAAAATAGCTGGAGGGGGAACACACAACTTGTTCAGTTCGAGAACAGCTCCCTCTAATTAGAGTCGTCCCCTTAATGAAATACTGAGCAAATCAGGCTGTGCTCAAAGGACAGGAGAAGGAGGTGGCCAGGCCTGAGGGTTGCAGAGATCCTTCGCAAGGTCCCAGCCCTGGGGAGGTGAGGACACACGAGAGGCTGAGAATGAACAGGATTTTGCACTGGAGACAGAGGAGTTTTAGAGAGCTGCTGGAGAGGCAGAGCTGTAATTCTGGTGTATTTCTGACCCCGCGGGACCAGAAATAAAACAGCTCTGGAGATGTGAAAGAAGTGCCCTCTGCTCGTGAGGAGACTGAGGGCTCAGAGCTGGAATTTGGCTTTTTTCAGAGCTGTCAGCTGCTAGAGAAATGCGATGCACAGCCTGATGCACGGTTTGGGAATGAGGTTTGGGAGGCAAACCCGTGCTTAGCTGCAGGCCGTGAAAGAAGGATGTGTCTGGAGGCCAGGGCTCACAGAACCTGAGCAATATTCAGTGCTGCTCCAGGGCACTAAAGCTTCATCATTGCCTCAAATACCTGCTGTATTATTTTTCCAGCAGGAAGAATAAGTTCCCCGTGGGTTCTTTCCTGTTTTAAAGGCAGCTGGTAACACAACTGACCTGGGAAATAGAACAGTTTCTAAAATAGTGTTATTTTACAGCAAAAGAGGCTCTTGAAAACAGAGATTTGCTGTGCTGGGAGATTTTCATGCCCCATCTCCAGTTTGGAGGAAGAGATTCCATCCTAAATAGTCAAGATGGACAAAGGGTAGAAGAAAGGAAGTAGAATTAGTCCTGGTTTGCAGGTGAGGCATTTGGAGATTAAAGGTGTTTCTCCTTTTAATGTGTTTATTAATAGCTGTGTATGAGTTCCCTGCTGGAAGCTTGGCTTAGGAGAGCAAAAAATTGTTAGAGTTTAAACAATTCTCTAAAGAGAGCAAACTCTGCTGAAGTAAGAGCCAGGATGAGAAATGCAAACATCCATCCCTGTCCCTGCACTTCTCACAGGGGACCTGCCCAAAGCCACAAACTGAGTCCTTATAAATTGTCCCAGAACAACCTGTGCCTCGCTCGTGTTTGGAGATCCCCTGATTGTTCTGAGGACATCGTTCTTTCAAGGATCACAGCCCAGATCAGGAACTCGGGGTGATTGGGATGTCACTTTGCAAGATTTCCCACGTGGAACTCCATGCCACGTGGATGTCTCTGCGTGTCTTGGAAGTTCTGGGGACAAAAATGCAGCAAGTCAAAACAATCCCTGAAATTACAACCCTCAGCCAGCCCTAACACCAACCATTGATCACTGCAAACCTTTCGAGTCCTGCATTGCTGCAGATTGGGCCGCTGCCTCTGGGAAAAAATGGAAATGTTGGAAAGCAGAACTAGAGACTGAGAAATGTGATGTTATTGAGGGATCGATCCATGCTCCTGCCCATGGGGTGTTGTCTTGGTTTGAAAAGGTGTCCTGGACAGGGCCAGGAGCTGGACCTCAAAAATCCTCGTGGGTTCCTTCCAGCTCAGGGTATTTTGTGGTTCTGATTCTGTTTTGTCTTCATTAACAGTTCCCTATTGCTGTTCATGGACATGGCAAGTGAACCAGTTTATTCCACTTCTCTCCTGCTCCTGGCTGTGAGGATTTGCCTTCAGCCTTGTTTCTTTCCCACAATTCCATATAATCCCATTGCTCATTGTTCAAAAAAACCCCAAACCTTTAAATACAGCTCCTCTTTCTCTCCAATATTTACATTCTTCAAATATTTGTTGACCACTCCACCGTGTTTGCCCTTCAAGTTTGTTTTCCCAAAGAAGCCTCATGAGTGCTGTGATGTTTTTGTTGCTTTCCTTTGAACTCATTGCTCTGTAAGAAAATCTTTCTGGTTATTTGCCGCCCTTTGGAACGTGTTCCTGGTTGGGATTAGCTGATCATACAGAGCAAATATTTCATCATTCCATGAGGTGAGATTGATCAGTCACATCAGTCCTCCTTTCTCCTATATCATGTTGCAGGAACATTTTTCATTTGCTTTCTGCTCTCCCCCATCCATCTGTGTTGCTTTCTTGCTTTCTGAATTCTTCAGATTGCTGCTCGTGGCTTTGTTTCCTCTGTTGCACCTGCCTGGAGCAGGTACAAACCCAAGGACAGCAGCAGGGTTGCGTTCCTGCTTTTTCCAGACGGGAATCAGGCACAGCCTCTGTTTGTTTTTCCCCAGACAGGTTTTTTAAGTGTGTTTATACACACTTTCGAGATGAGTCACATTGTTACCTTCTGCATTGTAAGAGCTCCGTGCAGAAGATGGCCTTTCCCAGAGTTTGAATTTGGAAATGCCCCAGTGTCGAAGGCAAACATTTCTGTTTATTCTAAATATTTCCTGTTGCTGCCTACTGTTCCGGCAGGGAAATCGATGGTTTGTGTTGCCCCATAAGGTTCAGGAGGGTGTGCAGCACCTCAGGGTGAAAACTCAGAGCTGTGTGGGAGCAAGGCAGTGGAATTTCGAGGTAATTGGGATGTTTATGTCCACGCTGACTGCTCTGCTCCTTTGTCGTCACAGAAATGCTCCCTGGTGGCTTGCGCCGCGGGGAGGACAGGGATGTTTAACCCAGCTCAGCTCGGGATGTGCAGCAGAACCGAATATTTATTTAACCCAGCTCTGCCTGGGATGCTGGGCTGTGCAGCAGCACTGATTTATTTAACCCAGCTCTGCTCGGGATGCCAGGCTGTGCAGCAGAACCGAGTATTTATTTAACCCAGCTCAGCTCGGGATGCTGGGCTGTGCAGCAGCACCGAATATTTAACCCAGCTCAGCTCGGGCTGTGCAGCAGCACCGATTTATTTAACCCAGTTCAGCTCGGGATGCCGGGATGTGCAGCAGCACCGATTTATTTAACCCAGCTCAGCTCGGGATGCCGGGGCTGTGCAGCAAAACCGAATATTTATTTAACCCAGCTCTGCTCGGGCTGTGCAGCAGTGCCGAATATTTAACCCGGCTCAGCTCGAGATGCCGGGCTGTGCAGCAGAACCGAATATTTATTTAACGCTGCTCAGCTCGGGATGCCGGGGCTGTGCAGCAGCCCAGAGAAGCTGTACCAGGGCGGCAGAACAAATGGGTAAGAGCAGGAGAAGAGCAGAAATCCCGGGGTTTCTCCTCGGTGGCGGCAGCCGGGAGCAGCCGGGGTTAAGCGGGCGATGTGGGACATCCTTAAAGCGGCAGCGGGAGCTTTTCTCCCCAGTGGGCAGCAGCCAGCCCGGATGCCAGAGCCGGGCAGCGCGCTGCAAAGGCGGCTTTGTTCCAGCCATGCCGGGCCCTTATCGGAGCGGGGAATCTCTTTGTCATCTCCTCTGGGGGCCTTGAGCCGCCCCGGAGCCGCAGCAGCGCGGTTCCCGGGCGGTTCCATGGTGCGCCCCGCGGCCGGAGCTGCGCCGAGCTCGCCGGGGAGCGCGGAAGAGCCGCGGGCTCCTCCCGGGAAGGGCGATGCGCCGGCAGGTGGCCGTGGAATCGTTTAATTCCTCGTTTTCCATCTCCCAGGCAGGCCGGCTTTTCCTTCCTGTGTGTGTGTGTGTGTGCGCTGGGAGGGAGGGCAGGCGGCTCCTCAGGGGAAAGGATGTGGGCTGGGATGGAGCTGCAGGTGGATGGGGGAATCTCACCGGTGTGTGTGGAGTTAGAATTTATTTAGTTTTGGTAGTAAGTTGACGATATGGAGACAAGGGGTGGAATGTCCTAGAGTGACTTTATGATGCCTGTATCCCCAATCGTCTGTTCTGTATATCGCTTTGTGATGGAGCTGCAGGTGGATGGGGGAATCTCACCGGGGGCGGAAGGGATGTGCGGGGAAAAGACTTGAGCTGGAGGACTGTTCTGTCGTCATGGGAGCAGAGGCGGCGCTGAGCAGCCCTGTTAGTGGTTTGGGTGAGGTTCGGGGGGAGCCCAGCAGATTTCAGGATGCTGGAAGAAAGGGCCAAGCAAAGTTAAGGAAGTCAGCGGGAGCAGGGATGAATCCGCTTGGGTTGGGATTGGAACTGGAAATCAGAGGTGGCACAGGGCAAGCCTGAAGGTTGAGAGCGGGCCGTGCTTTGTAGGAGGCCGCAGGAGGGGCTGGCATCTGCTTGGATAAACAGATTGGGACAGCTGGGAGGAATGGAGAAGCTGGAATAGCCGTAACAGAGAAACACAACGCACAGGCACACGCTGCACCCGCCCGTGCTGGAGAAAGATGGGACCATGGACCGTTTTAGGAGAATTAGGACCATTTTCCTTCTCTTTATGAAGGAGCTGTGAGCTCTTGCAGCTCAGTGCAGCAGGGAGTAGGGGGCAGAGGGCTGCGTGGTGGACGGGGCCTGGCTGTACCAGGAGGCTGCTGCAGCCCAGCCGCTGGCACAGCTCTGTTGGTGTTCATTCTGCTCTCCCCAATGGCAGCTATTGAAGCTTTAGCCAGCTGTCAGGAGCTCTGCCTGCACAGGAGCAGCACAACGGGGGTGCTGCTCAGTTCCTGGGAGCAGAGAGGGGGTGGTTGTCTCATATTCGAGTGGCATCCCAAGAACTCCTTTGTTTGTGTTGGGCTTGAGGTGGAATTTTGGTGCTGCTTGTCCCTCCTGGCTGCCAGTGTCACTGGAAGTACAGTGGCATCACATGAACTCTGTCCTGAGGGAAGAACAGGAGGGTCAGTAATGGAGGCATGACTGTGATGATTTCACAGGCACCTGTAATTAGTGTGAGCTCCTGTTTCCGTTATTTTTCTCTGTGTGTCAGGCAGCCTTCCCTGGTCAACCTGGTTTGCTTTTCATCCTCCCTGAAACTTGGTGCTGATCCTGCTGAGATGCACTCAGGCTGGTGTCTGCCTGATCTTCCCAGCCCTCAGCACGGTGCTATAACCCAAACAAACACAGGAGCTCCTTTTCTTAGTGCTCCATCTCAGAGACATCTGTTGGCGTTATTGATGTGCCTGTTAATCTTCATTTTCAGGCGCACTGACTGCTGGATCCACGATCTGTCAGTGCAGAGCAAGGGCTTCTTGGGGAGAATATGCACCAGTGCAGGAGGACAGAACAGGGAATGGCTCCACAGGAAAAAAAACCAACCAAACAAACAAAAAAACCCACCCAAAAACCAGATGGATTTAGTACCAAGCAGGAGAATAGAACAGGCAGTGGCTCCACAGGAAAAAAAACAACAACAACAACAACAAAAAAAACCCACCCAAAAACCAGATGGATTTAGTACCAAGCNCACTGACTGCTGGATCCACGATCTGTCAGTGCAGAGCAAGGGCTTCTTGGGGAGAATATGCACCAGTGCAGGAGGACAGAACAGGCAATGGCTCCACAGGAAAAAAAACCAACCAAACAAACAAAAAAACCCACCCAAAAACCAGATGGATTTAGTACCAAGCAGGAGAATAGAACAGGCAGTGGCTCCACGGGAAAAAACAAACAAACAAACAAACAAACAGATGGATTTAGTACCAAGCAGAGGCTGACAGGGACCTTTAGGTGTGTGAGTGTCTTTGTAAGACATGGGTAGAAATTCCAGGTGGGATCTGAGGGTGGGCAGCTCAGCCAGCCTTTCCCACTGCATCATTCCAAACTGGCGGCTTCCCGGTGGGGTCTGCTCCGTGTCCCTGGTGCCGTGTGCTCCCCACTGATCCTGGCATTTATCCTGCTGTGCCCATCCACGTTGGGGTGGGATTCTCTTGGCCTCAGCCTACAGGGAAAAACTGGTTTGCCTTGTGCTACTCCTCCTACTCGTTTCCAGAGGCCGCATTGATTTAAAGAAGGCCAGAACCGCATCGAACATGCCCACGGACATCACTATTTGTGAACGGATAGCTGTGCTTCCCTCGGGGATTTGGGGCAGTCCATGGCAGTGGCTGATGAGGAAACTGCCTAGACAGATCCTGGCCGTGCTGCAAATGCTTCTCCTGGCTGGTGGAGGCTCCTGCTCCAGCTCCAGCACTGGCTGATGCTGAACCTCCCCAGAGCCTTTTTCCTTCCCATCCATCCCTGCCCCTCTCCTGCTCCTGGCTCTCCACGTGCTGATGGGGTTGGGGACAACAGGTAGGGGTTTGTTTCCTGGGTGAGGTGGGACCTGCTGCCGGTGAATGTCTTATTCTGTGTGGTTCCTTTTGTGCAATTAAGGAGAGCTAATTAGCTCCTTTTAGTGCAGTCTCCTTGCAGAGGTAGCTGACCTCTTGTTAATCCTGGATTAAGGTCTTACTAAGAACTGGCTCTTTGTGTGTCCCAGTTAAGATGTTGACACTTTGTTCTCTCTCTCCCCTTGTTCTCCTCCTCCCCCTCTTCCTCCCCATGCCTGTGAGCACATGATTCCCTGCCTCCTCCGGCCCCCACTGCTGTAGGAATCCATGGACTCTGTGAAAATGCCACGGCCAGCTCAGAAAGAGTTTTGCTTGGTCTGCCACCTGTCTAGGAGCCCATTTTCCACAGGGGAGAAGGGAGAGTGCTTCTTGTTGCTTGACGGGGTGGGAATCCTGCGGGGTTTGAGGAGTAGCACCAGTGTGCTGAGCAGGAGTTACCAAACAGGACCAATATCCCAGCCAGAGAACCCCCCTGTCCCAGCCTGTGCAGTCAGGAGTCCACCCGTTCATTCCTAAAGAGGGTGAACAGCAGAAAAAGCAGCTGTGGAATGAGCAAAAAGCAAATTCAACACGTGCTAAATGCTAATTACCACCCAGTTACCCACTCGTGCTAATCCTGCTTGCACATCTCGAGGTTGTTGCACTGAGTTTTCCCTCAGGACATGGGGTTTTTTTTGACATTTCTGATGTACCTCTTTCAAAGACAAGGCTGGAAATGCAATGAAAAGGTGACCCCCGGTTCTGTTCTGACCTCGGCTGACAAGCAGAGATCTTGGGGAGTAGCTGTCCCAGTGGCGCTAAGTTTTCAAACCAGGTCATATTAAAGGTGGACAAAGAATTATGGGGGGAAATGAGAAACCCTTCGTGGTTTCCAGTCCAGGGGCTCATTGTTGCCTGACGTTTTGCGGACAGACTTTTAAAGGCTTCTTTTTGTTCTGCGCCGCTGGTGTGGCGTACAGGGAGGGTAGGATTGCTCTGGCCGGCTGGAGAGTTGATCCCAGCCCCGCCTGATGCTCCGCAGGCCTGGACATCCAGGCCCAGCTCCGTCCCACGCATCCGTCATTAGCCACGGGCTTTAATTACTCGGGCAGTGCCTCATTTCCTTGTGGCTGGGACATGCAATATGCATGAGAGTGCTTGTGTTACTGCAGCAGAACAGCCCTGCAGGCACCAAGGAGCAGTTTGGGGAAGGGGAAGGTGCTGGATGCTGGAGAGTCTGGCACAGGCGTGCCCGAAATCGGAGCATCCTCGGAGGGAGGGACCCCCAGATGTGACTCTGCTCCTCCTGGAGGGCTCGGGGAGCTGCGGTGTCCGGGCTGAGGTGTGTGGCCGTGTCAAGCTCAGCAGGCAGACGCTCACATTGTCCTTCACACATGAAATAAAGTCCTTGACCTTGAGCCTCGAACACCAGACTCGCGCAAGTGAACCCAGCTGACATAAAACGCATTCTTGCAGCTCTTGAACGAGACAGGAACTTGCAGCTTTATGTCCAGAAGATCTTCCTTAAAGGCTCCAAAAGATCCTCTCTCAGTGCAGTATTATCTGACTTTAATCACCATGAAACGAGTTCAGTACCAGGGATGGTGCTGCAGAAATGTAAAAACTGTTTGTCCTCCCAAGAGTTTGGGGTGAAACTTTGCAGATCTGACGAAGCTTGTAAAGCTTTTGAGGTGCTGTGTGGTTTTCCACATTCCCCCTAACTTTGCCCCTTGCACACCACACCAGATAAGCTTAAGGAGCTTTTCTCTAAGTAAGTCTTGCATTTTTACCACTGCTCTTACAGCGCTTTTGGAAGCAGGACTTTTGTTTGATTCATCTTTTTTTCCTGACAGTCTGAAGGGTGGCTTAGACTTTACCTCGTGTCTATCCTGCCACTCCATGACCTGCTCTGAGCCGTTGTGTGTTCCAGATCTGAAGTAGGCATTATATAGAATTTATTACAGCATTTGGGTCAGTGTAACTCATGTGACTATTGAAAAATATCATCTGTTCAAACCTTAATAGCCTTCCAAACTAAATATATCCAAATTTGTGGAGGCCAAGAATTATGGTTTTAACTATTTTCTCACTTTCTGGAAGAGGAAAAAAACCACTGGAAGATCCATAGGGTGTAAAACAAAATGGGACCATTCAGATATCTCATTCCAAGTCCTGTTGAATGCCAAGTGTGAGGCTTGAATTGATTCTGGTTCGAGGTACAGAACAGTGTTTGGGAGAACACAAACCCTTGCATAATAATGTTTGCCACAGATGGGTAATTGAGCCTCGAATTAGTTACAGTGGTTAGTTTTGTTTGCTTCCCAAAATAGGTTTCTCTTGTCTAGTCGGGATTCATCCAGCCTCAGCTTTCAGCACTTCCAGCTGATAGCCCAGTGGGATCAAACGTGGATTCCAGGTGAGCATTCTCATCTTGCCATTCCTTGGCCTCCGGGCTGTCTTGAAAGGATTCGGTAACACTGCCTTTAGTGCTGGTTCCTCTTATCTGAGTTTATCCAGATTATCCACTCACTGAACATGGATACAATCCTAGACATGGAGTTTCAGTGGGAATCACGCTGTCCTTGCTTCTGCTTTGGGCACAGGGAGCGGGAAAAATGGAAGGTAAAATGCCATTGCCTTGAAATAAATTTCTAATTCTCCAGGCGGCAAACTTTGGGAAGCATTTCAAACAACCAAATTGACATCAGGCTGATGGATGCAACGAACTTATTAGAACAGTGGCACATAAACAGAGAATTCATGTGCCCCTGGGTGTAATCTGTGAGTAATGTGAAGGTGGTGGTGCTGTTGGGGTGTCCAAAGGTGTGTATGGTGGCAACAACCTCAGTTTGAAATCCTGTGTGGACTTGGAATCACGCTGGGCTGAGCCTGCTGGAGCACCTCCTGCTCCCACTGACTTTGCTGATAGCCAAATGATGGAACATCAGCCTTTTGGGAGGACGCTCCTCTGGGAATCAGCACTCGAAGCTGGGGCTGACTGTAAAGAGAAGAGAAAATGCTCAACTCCGGTCATGGAAGGGGCAACACACAGCAAAAGCAGGCAAAGGGCAGAGTGGTCAGTACTTCCAGCATTCAAGGAGCAGCTCCTTGCCTTGCCAGGGGGGAGCAGTGTGGCCTTGGGGGATCATTCACAGCATCCTGAGCCCCGTAATTCAGGGTCATTCCACACGTGGACACTTGTGCTCGGATCAGGGGGGTTAGGACAGTTCCAGTTCCGCTCTGCACTATTTCCTTGCCCACACAAGGCCTGATTTCATAGACTGGGAGCTAAAATGCTAGCTGGGTGATTGTTTTGCTCTCTTATCATCCTTCAGTTTAATTTTTATTGTACTGAGAGGGACTTACTGTCCCTTATTTATTGTATTGGGAGGGACTGAAGTCCATGTCCCCAAGCAGGTTTGGAGGGATAGTGTCCTCAAAAGAAACACCACGTAGTAGTGCTGAAAAAGCTGTAAACTTGGCTTGATAGTATTTCTTTAAAAATCCCAGGCCTGTTTACGCGTGGATAAACACGGCAAAAGAAAAAAAAAAAAAAGAAACCAAATTGGCTTCCTAGACAGAGCCAGCTAAATTGAGTTGAGGTCACCTTAACGCTGAATGAGCGTTGTTTAATTCCGCTCAGATAATCCACGCGGCCACTTAATTCGGGTTTCATTTCCCTGCCCGTTCTTGCTTACCCGCTTTGAAACTTTCTCCCAGCGGCGCGTGTGCGGCAGGGAGGACAAAACACAGCGTTTCCAACCTGTCGGGTTTTAACTGCTGGCGTTCGTTGAAGCCCTTGGAAAGCATTCAGGGTCACTTTTTGGGGTTCCTTGGGGGAGACGCGAGCGGGGGCACAGGGAGGGAGGCACTGGGTGCATTGAGTAAAGCACTGTGCAGGCAGGGAGGACAAACACATTTCCAACCTGTCGGATTTTATCTCGTGGGGTTGTTTAAATCCTTGGAAAGCATTTGGGGTCTCTCTGGCCTTAGGGGGAGAAGCGAGCGGGGTGGATGCATTGTGTAAGGTGCTGTGCACTCAGGGAAGACAAACACATTTCCAACCTGTCAGATTTTATTTCCTGGGGTTTAAATCCTTGGAAAGCATTTGGGGTCTCTCTGGCGTTAGGGGGAGACGCGAGCAGTGCGGGCAGGGGCTGGGTCCATTGTGCACACAGGGAGGACAAACACAACATCTCCAACCTGTCAGATTTTATCTCCTGGGGTTGTTTAAATTCTCTAAAAGCTTTGGGGGGCTCTGGCATTAGGGGGAGAAGCCAGCGGGGTGGATGCATTGTGTAAGGTGCTGTGCACGTAGGGAGCACAAACACAT
>WBMY01014930.1:26006-54564 GCA_013397315.1 Donacobius atricapilla | reverse complement strand
CCCCTAATGAGGGGAATGTCGGGCTGAAAAACCCGGACAGAAAGCATTAGCAGTGACTTTGAGGTGTAACAAGTCCATTCACCCCGGGGTGATCAACTCACCTCCTGCTGTTCCATGCGGTTTTTCAGGCTTCAAGCCATGGCAACTGGGGATCCTGGGGACCTTGGGGACAGTGCTCCCGCACCTGTGGGGGCGGCGTTCAGTTTGCCTACCGCCACTGCAACAACCCGGCGCCCAGGAACAACGGGAGGTACTGCACGGGCAAGCGGGCCATCTACCGCTCCTGCAACGTCACCCCCTGCCCCGCCAACGGTGAGTGCCCTCCTGCCCCAGCCCTCCCTCCACAGACGCCAAATGCCGATTGTCTGCCCTGAAACCGCTCAGCAGAGGCTCGCTGTAGCCTCCCCAGAACGTAGTTATCAAGGCAAGGCACTCATCATGAGTACAACATCCTGATTGTTCGCCCATACGGCCATGGAGAGAGGACACTTGAGTGAAAAAACGTCCGTGCTCTAAAATGAAACATCATGCAAACTTACAGGCCTTTAATGCTTGTTATGCCACGGGGAGATTTCCAAGCTAAAACAGTAGAGGGATTGGAAGGCCAATTCTAAGTGAAGAAGTGCTGTGACATAACTTGAAAATGATGTAGGAAAGAAATGGGAATAATAGATGGATATAATGATATTTGCAGCCTGGTCTGAAATAGCCACTAATGACGTGAATAATTCCACAGCTAAATCCTTTCGACAAGAGCAGTGTGAAGCAAGGAACGGCTATCAGTCTGATGCAAAGGGGGTCAAGACTTTTGTGGAATGGGTGCCCAAGTATGCTGGAGTACTGCCTGGAGACGTCTGCAAGCTGACCTGCCGAGCCAAAGGAACCGGTTATTATGTGGTATTTTCTCAGAAGGTAATGGCAGCTCCAGTCAGGGTTTCATGCTCCAGTTTAGAAGTGTCCCATATTTTAGAAATCTTTCCCCGCAGCCAGGGAAAATAATGTAATCATAGGATTCAAATATTTAACTGTGATCAGATTTAACGGTTCGATCCAGTGGTTGTACCTTAGGGCCAGAACTGGCCTCTAAAATGAGATAAGTTTTTCCACATCTCAGCATATGAATGCATGAAAAATACGGGCCTCTCTGCACTAGTTTGTTTTCAGTAGTGGATAAAGGGCTTTCTATCATTATGGGGTTTACTGGAGGAGAAGGAGTATTAGGAGAAAAGAGTAAGTCTAACCCTGAACTATGATATAAGGAGTCCAGACTAACTCCTAAAGAACCAATTAGCATAGGATAATTAGTGGTACAGATGTGACTTGTGGTCAGTTTGTTCTGTCAGGTGCAATCCAAACTGAAAGTTAGCTGTCCTTGCTTTTGTCCTTTTGCTGAATTTTGTCTGCTTTTTTACCATCAGTATTAGAGAAGCTCAGTCTGGTCTGTCAGGGGTGGCCAACCTGCTCTAAACTGGTGACTTAAATAAGGAACTGGGTTTTGCCAGGGGGATCCAACCCACGAATTTCTGTGGCAGTCTGAACCAAGTTTTATTTGCTTGCGCAGGTCACTGATGGCACGGAGTGTCGACCCTACAGCAACTCAGTCTGTGTCCGAGGGAAGTGCATCCGGACGGGCTGCGACGGCATCATCGGCTCCAAGCTCCAGTATGACAAGTGTGGGGTGTGTGGAGGGGACAACTCCAGCTGCACAAAAGTCATGGGAACCTTCACCAAAAAGAGGTACCGATCCCGACAGCAAATGCATCCCGTTGTGCAAATGGTTGCTGTGCCGTGTGCCGCTTGCTTTCTGTCTCTTCGCGCAATTTCTTTTCACGTGGGGGGAAAAAACCCGCGCTACTTGTAGCTCGTTGCACTTTCCAGATGTGCACAGCTGGCTCCTGGCATTACCCTCAAATTGGCAAAGCATCAACTGGCAAAACACGGCACCCAGCTCATTGCTGACACAAAGTACCAGTGAAGCAGGTGAGCACCAACAGGAATGAGGCACAGCAACTCGTGCCACGTGCAAATCTTGCTGGGTCAGATGGGTTGTGGTTCCTAGAGGACCCGGGAGAAGGAAGAGAGAAGTGATTCAGGAAGTTGTTGGGATCAGAATTATCTGCATCTCTCTGAGATTTTGCCTTTCCCACTTGTCGCTGCATTAGCAAGTTACACCCTGAGAATGCTTTTTCATCTCCTCTGTTTGGAGTGGCACTGAGGACATCCCACCTGATTTTGTGACACACATTCCTTGTTTTAGAAGTGCGGAGAAGCAGATATCACCTTCCTTGATAGCTGAGGGAGATAATACCCAAAAATTCCCTTTTCCCCCTGCTATGTGTGGAGTTCAGATAAATTGATATCAGAAGTATCAGAGGCTTACTCATGACTATATCCCTTCATATCCCTTCATTTCCACTGGCATAATATCAATCTCCAGATGGATTTTTAAAAGTCAAAATATTTATAGCAGTTATGCACGAGCCATTTTTCTGTCACAGTTCTCCTTTTAACTGTGATAAAACTTAATAAAAGTAAAATGAAAGAAACTCCTGCCATGGTTTTCCCTTAGCACACTGGGGGCAGTACTGATAGATCTCAAGTCCTTTCTGTCAACTAATCTTTTTCCCTCTTCAGTTCTTAAGATTCATAGAAAAATTGGGGTTTTTAATCATCATTTATACAGATTCCAAGGTCTGAAAGGACTGATCTACTCATAGAAACTTTTAGCTGACAATTTCTACTCAAAATCAGTGACTGCTTTAAGCATCTTTAATATATGAGCTTGATTTTATATCTTCCAAATTCTCACATAGCATGTTGAAAGCTACCAGAAGTTGAAATCTGACTCCTGAAATGATCTTTTATTTCTATACATTTCAATGGACTGATTAATAGCAGTCAAAAAAAGCTTGGAGAGTGAATTTATTCTAAAAACATAACTAATCTTCTTCCCAGTAAACCAATGACTGCTCACCTAACGATGCCAAAACACCTCTGCCAAAAAGAATGGCTTTCCAACCAAATTAGTAATTATATACACCAGATCTTTTCCAGTTTGTAAATACTGGCATGTCTGGGGATGTCTAAATGAGGAGGACAGTGGGAGATGTATTTCATGTGATTTGGTAATAATCAAGCCCCAGTAAAAGTGTTACAGGGGGCTCCATGAATTTCAGGGAGGCCAGATTTATATCACAGATGATACACTTGGAAACTGAGAGATTTATTATAATTGTCCCAGTGAAGTTACCGTCTTACTCCTCAAATCATGCCTTTAAGTGTCATGAGACTGGCCAGAGGGCAAAGTTATGTTCTAATATGATTTTGGTTGGATTTGGGACTGCTGATTTATTTTTACTGGAAAAGTTGTTTGAGGCAATTCTTCTCTGCGAGTAATTGACGTTAAAATAAACCCCCAATTAAAATAGTGAAATCTTAATTGTCTGTAAACTGTTTTTACAGTTTTGTTTGAAAGGGCAGTGCTGGAAGGAAAAATCGTCTCTCCTCCACTGAAAAATGGCAGCTCCCTTGTTGCTGTCCACTATAAACTTCAACAATCTGTACATTAAATGTACAAGGAAATTGAAATGTACGAAGCAAAACTAATAATTCCCATTGCAGACAATTGCCATAACAACATTTGTTTGTGTTTTTTTTTCTTTTAAAGCAGGCAAAACGGAATCTTACGGGAAATTTGCTTCCTTAGATTTTTGTTTAAAAAGCTGTAAAGCCAAATTATCGGAAGTTGGGAAAGAGGGGAATTAATCTGCACATGCTTCTCTGTGCACATGGAGCACTACAGCTCTTCGTGCAGACAACTTGAATTCTCCAGGACTGCTTGTAGGTTTTGAACAAATGATTTTGTAACTTTAATGACATGTTTGAGCTGAGTTATTCTGGCAACTCTTGTGTAAAAATATTTGTGCAGTGCTGTAGAGCAGAGTCCCCAGCCTGGGATTCGAACCATGTTCCTCCAGCTTTATGGAGGTGCTAAATCAATGGAGTCTTAAGTCATTGTCCCATAACTGCTGGAAATAGCAGGGGATCAGCACAAATGTTTCATCTGTACTATGTGCAGTCTCTCCTTGTGCAGCCAGAAGTTCTCAAAATTAGCAGTCTGTTCTTGAAACAATCCCAAAGGAGATGCCATCACTTTTATGTATTTTTAATGTATTTTCTCATTAAACCTTTCAGATACGATGTACTTTCAGGGTGGCTTTGTCACAGGTTTAGGAATGAAACACATCTCCAAAGTCCAGCTGGTAGCTTACAGCTATGTAAAGCCTTTCATTTTTTTTTTCTATATATCAGTAAAGTTAAAATAACATACTTGAGATAGTGATAAATTCCAGCACACTTGCAGGTTTTGAATGCTTGTCACTTTTGGTAAAAGAGTTTAATCTCCTTTTCTCCATCCCAGTTAAGATAGTTCGTAAGTAGCAGAGAACTCCTTTTGGTACAAATGAAGCCTTTGGGTGCCCCTCTTATTAGACACTTGACGATTAATCTCTGGCTTTATAAATTTCAAAGTAAACAAATTTTTTCTCGGTGATCAAGATTATTTTTAAATGTTCCCAAGGTACCTCTACCCAGCTGTTCCTCTGCTCATGCTTTCCTTAATCATCATTATAGCAAAGACAGCAAGCAACAGCTGTAACCAATGCATATCTCATTATCTTTTCCTTGGCAGGCAGCGCGTGCATCGTATTTCATATCTCCCACCCTTTGCTGAAATCTATAAGCTATCTGTTGTTTTTCATTCCTCTGGTATCTGACCCACGTCAAAATGTCCCTAAAGCTAAAGATTAAGCAATCTACAAGAAGTGCAGTAGAAACTTCTTGGAGAACATGAAGAACAACACGGTAGGCCAAGAGTGGAACCTGGTCAAATTAAATCTCAGGGAAAATCCAGGTGGCCTGAACCGAAATGGAGCAAGGTGTTGTTGTCCAAAGATCTGTTCCAGCCTGGTTGATTCTGTGTCACGCTGGTGACTTTGTGAGGCGTTGCACTGAGACTCTTCCCTTTTTCCCTTCCTTCAGCAAGGGCTACACGGACGTGGTGAAGATCCCGGAAGGGGCGACGCACATCAAAGTGCGGCAGTTCAAGGGCAAGGACCAGAGCAGGTTCACGGCCTACCTGGCCCTGAAGAAGAAGAACGGG
This sequence comes from Donacobius atricapilla, assembly GCA_013397315.1. Taxonomy (NCBI): domain Eukaryota; kingdom Metazoa; phylum Chordata; class Aves; order Passeriformes; family Mimidae; genus Donacobius; species Donacobius atricapilla. The sequence goes on along the minus strand of WBMY01014930.1, from coordinate 49,403 downwards.
GAGTACCTGGTCAACGGGAAATACATGATCTCCACCTCAGAAACCATCATCGACATCAACGGCACCGTCATGAACTACAGCGGCTGGAGCCACAAGGACGACTTCCTGCACGCCATGGGCCACTCGGCCACCAAGGAGATCCTGATCGTGCAGATCCTGGCCACCGACCCCACGCAGCCCGTGGACGTGCGCTACAGCTTCTTCGTGCCAAAGAAGCAGGGGCAGCTGGCAAACTCGGTGCCCGGCGGCGGCGGCAAAGCGCCGGCGCAGGCCGCGCAGCCCCGCTGGGTGACGGGGCCGTGGCTCTCCTGCTCTCGAACGTGCGACACGGGCTGGCACACCAGGACTGTCCAGTGCAAGGACGGGCACGGGAAACTGGCCAAGGGATGTCTGCTCTCCCAGAGACCCTCAGCCTTCAAACAGTGCTTGCTGAAGAAGTGCTAACCTGTGGTGCTGACCTTCTTTGCCGAGAGGTTTGAGTTAAGCCGTTGTTGGCACGCCGGTGGGTCAGGTCTGCCCAGACAGAGAGAAGCAAAGGCTTCAGTGTGCTTGCGTTCAGTCTCTTCTTATGGGCAGAATCTGCCTGTTCGGACCAAATGGAGATGTGCACTGCTTTAAATAATAGTAGGGTGGTCTTAATATGTCAAAGAAAGTGAGCGTTAAAGTTGTTATAAGCCCTCTGTGTCTGCAAAAACCGTAAAATAAAGTAATGCAAAAGAAGAAAAACTAGTGAATGGAGGATCCTGGGATATTTGAAGGTTACAGAATCATCTCCCCTTTTTCACCTACCTCTGCTACAGTATGTCCTTAGGAAAGGTCACAAGTCCCCATGATCCCACAGTAGCTTATTTTATACTGTTTTGTAAATAACTTTCAGTTGGTATATCACTTTATATCACTTCCTTCTATTAAAGAAATCAAAAGACAAACTACATAAGCAAAATGATTGACCAAAGTATATCTGCAGCCCTTGTGGACTTGGTCCATCCTTCAGAAAGGGCCACAGATGTTTTACTGGAAAATGAAGAGCTTGCTGCTGGTTTTAAAAAGCGATACCTTTTGGTTTTGACAAAAGGAAATACGTTTCCGTGGTAGGAATTTCCTGACAGTCTATCATTAGTGTCTGACAAATCCTGTGTTTGCGCCCCAAAACCCTCAGGAGGAGCCTTGCAGAGCAGGGAACCTCACAGTGCTCCAAGAGCAGGAGCATCAGCAGCTCCTCCCCGTGTGTGTGTGTCAGGCAGGTGCCCAAGGAGGAGCTGGCTGCCGGGAGGAGTTGGTGTGCCCTGCTTGGTGTGCCCTGCTTGGGAGCCTCCCTGGCTCCAGCTGCGTCCCAGCCCGCGCTCCTTGTTGTCCCTGAACAAGAGCTGCTGGAGCCGCTCCTCCCCGTGAAACAAAGGCTTGCTGTACTTCGTAGAAAACTAGTTAGAGAACCAAAAATTACAGGTGAGGTAATCAAGCGTCTTCTGACTCAGATATTCGGAGGCTGTGTGCAGCTGCTTTCTCTGGTATTTTCTCTGTGGCTTCCACCTTGAATTTAACAGTGTGTAATGTACCTACATCTTTTCAAGAGGCTATCAAGGTCAAAAAAAAACACAGCAAGCAGTTAATATTTTATCACTGTTTTGTCCATCGTGTCTAACTCTGGTATGCATCTTACCAGCAAAAGTTTGTAACTGTTTGTCTCTTTTTTTTTTTTAATTGTTTTGTGTGTGTTTTGGGTTTTTTTTTTAAAGCTATAGAAGGCATTCATGTTCTGTATATCTACCACATTTGGGAGGAAGAGGGGTCACTAGGAAGTCAAACCACATCAGGATGTGGAGGACTTGTCCAATATCAATAAGACTGTTTCCACAGCACAGGCAGTAGCTGGTAACGGTTTTCCTTGGCAGCAATTCCTGAATCCTGTTATTGTCTTGTGGAAGTTCTGTGACTGAGGCTGGGCATTTCACCTTGTGCAGGTGGAGGTCTGAGAGCAGCCCTGGTACAATTGCTCTCTTTAATATCAACAGGCTTTGAATTAGACCCTAAGAGAACAGGTACCGAAAGAAATGGTGAAAAACCACTGATGAAAGTAGAACCCCATCTTTTACTCCTTTGTTCATCCATACAGGAGAGTAGGAGACTGCAGGAGGATTTTCAGACCAACCTCAGCTGTAAGTCAGTGGCACTTGGAGCGCTGAAACACCTCAGGCTCCTCTGAAAATCCCAGGCATGAAATCAGCAGGAAAACTTGCTGGAGTGTGGAGCAAGAAGGGCAGGTCTGACTCCAGGCTGACACAAACATGTTTTTGCAACCGTGGCATGTTTGTGCGAACTCAAAAAAATCATGTGATGATTTCAAAATAGCATAGAGTTGCTACATCTACAACTGTGAAATCTGGAGAAGGATCTGGTTTTTTACCCTCTTTTAAATAAACAGTGCCAAGGGCAGGGCCTCCTCCTCTGTTTAATGGATTGCCAACAAATGTTATTAATCAGCTTTTAAAAATGGTGTGGCCGCCTGTTCAGGAGTAGACCTTGTGCAAAACTGTGGATCTTGAGGAATACTCCCCATTTATTCTTGATCTCAATCGAAGAACTGAGATCAAGGCTCAGAAATTTTGCAGAGTGCTGGAAAGTAAACGTTTGTGACTCCTCTGCCTGTTAACAATAAGATCATTTTGAAATGCCTTATTTTTCCTTCCAAATAATGTAATTTTGGTGCTTATGTGTGTATTACCCATGTCCTAGAACCTCTCCAAAAAGTCCATAACGACTAGAAACCATCATGAGAGGAAAAATCAGGGGATTTAATGTGTCTCAGCATAGACAACATTTGTCTCAGCATACAGCTGCTGCATTAAGTGGTGTTTGTGTTCTGTCATAATAGAGACAGAATGTGCAAGTATTTGTGTTTGCATCATGGTAATAATTTATTATATATTCAGCAGGCTGAGTAAAGTTTTTGGATGCTATCTAGGCATATGCCATGTGCGGGTATAAATTCAGAGCTTCCGTAGATCAGGAGAATCTTTTAAAAATTAAAGAGTTTACTTAGAAATAAACAGGAGAAGAGACCACTGCAGTGATTTGCACCAGTGTAGCAATGAAACAAATGAACACAAGCAAAGATGTGAGGGGGCAGACCAAGGCAGGACCCTAAAAGTGTAAGATAAAGGGTAAGTCAGCGCTTGCTTTTTCAGGTGTTCCTAAATCAGATCCAGTTCCAAACCTTGCCTGTGGCAGTCATGGCTGCCCCATGTACCCGACGAATGAAGAATTGGTGCAGGGTCTGTTCTCAGCTGAATTCTGTGTCGCTCCCACTGTGACATCATTGTTTACATTTCTACCCAGTGTCGCACAGCTGGATTCATGAAATGCGCCAAGGGGATGGAAAACTGGAATTCAGCTCTTGGCACATCCGGGAACAATCCCAGTGTTAAATTCACTCTTGACTTTGGGACACGCTGACAGCGCCCTTAGGTGAATTTGGACCCCTGAGCAGGGTTTACAGCATCTGCTTTTCCTACTTTTCAAGTAGGACATTCTCATTAGGAAAAAGCCTGGCATCTTTGTGTGTACAGGAAATTTGGTTTAGCTGCCCTCCTGTGGAAACAGTTTTATCACAAGGGGAAGAGGGAATAATCTTGTGGATTAATAACAACTGTTTAAAAAAAAAAAAGCAACACAGCACTGAAAAAAATAAAATAATTTATTGTTTTTACAACTGGTATGTGAACGGATGTAATGAATTTATTTATTCTTATTTAACAAAATACCAATTGTGCAAATTCTATATTTAAAATGTTTTGCTGTCGTCTCTGTCTCTTTTTCCGGCTCTCTTAATTTATGCTTCGGTTTTGTGTTGAAAGTACGCCTTGTGAGTTTACATAATATATGGCACTGGTCATTTTTTTGTATGATTTTATTTAGAAGACATTCTGCATGGAACAGGGGTGTACATGGATACACATGTAGAGATGTATATTCTTTTTCTGCTGCCACCTTTTCTTTAGAGAAGTCGTAGCTTTATAATTTGATGACACCTTGTGCTCCAAGCTCCTTGTTATGCTTCAAAAAGCTCTCAACGAGCAAATCCCAAAGGTCTGTGGACCCAAAAAAGCCCTGTAGCGGCTCTTGAAGAAGTCAGAGAAGGGATTGGTGTCTCAAAGGCGGGTGCAGTTCGTGCTGGAGGCCTCAGTGATTGACCCCCAAAGCTGATCCTACCCCTTGCTTAAACTGTAGCAGAATTTCAGTAGCTGGGGGTCCTCTCCGTGGGAGTGAAGTTCCGCTGAGTTGCCAGCACTCTTCTCTCCTGCTGCTTCTTATGTTTAAGTGACAGCACTAAAGAGAAAGCTCCTGTTTATCAAGCTCTTTATAAAATAGCTCGATGAACATCTGATTTGGTTTATGAGGACTGAATCATTGAAAAAGCTGGCTTTTTCCATGTTATCACTGTTTACATACATATGTATACACAGCTATAAAAAGTCAAAAGCCCAACTTGGAAGGCTTTGCAGTGTTTTACTTAATTGTATTTCAACTCTTTGCACCCAGTCAGGCGAAGTTAGATGGAAAAAAAAAAAAACCCAAACCAACAGCAAAGCATGTTTCCATGAGAATAATACCTATTTTCTTCCACTTTTCTTCCAGTTCGACTAGTGCAGACCTCAAGGGAGCTAGAACTGGGTGCAGTGTGAGGGGAAGAATGTGATGTGGACAAACCTCCAGCTTTTCTGCAGTCAGTGCATGTACCAGTACCGATGGCTCTGCGAGGGCAGTACTGCAGACTGCACGTAAACAGTTCCAGGCTGCTGCAAGTCGCCTTGCTCCCAGAGCCCACGTTCACCTGAGTTAAATTCCAGCTCTTCTGCCACCCAGGCACTGCCCAAGGCCCTGGAATTTTCAGGAAAAAAACAAAGTTACGTGGTTTGGAGGATTTTTTTCTTTTTTATCATGAAGTGATTTGTTTTTTATAGAGCTGCCAGAGTGCCTCACTGCATTCATACTTGCCATGTGCAGCATTTTCTAGGGTTTTTTCCCTGTGCATGCCCTTACACTAACCTGTATAAGGAAGCTAGTTCAATTCTCGTTTCTAATAACATTGCAAATGCAGATAGTTTTGGCTTATTACACGCACCAGCAATGTCTCTTAATGTAAGAGAGATTATTGGGTCCTCAGCTGGCACCCCAAAAGGTGCTTTGGGGCGTAGAAGGCCTCACCACAAGCACAAGTTTTCAGTGGTAAAATTTGAAAAGCCCTAAACAGAGGTGAGTGGTGTAAGAGCTTCTCCCTGCACCACACCAAACATCCCGACCCCATCCCAGTGCTCTGCACTCTGTGAGTCACAGGACAAAGCTCACGGCATCTTTTGCCCTGGAAGTTGTCTGTGGAGGCTCCGAGTCAGTGTAAGGACAGTAAAATCCTCTCCACAAACATCAGCCTGATGGAGGGCCATGTTTAGACACCCTTGGCTAGGTGCAGGTGCATATTTTGTGTGTGTGCTTGTGTATGTGAGTACTTGGGTCTCCATAACTCACGCTCACGGGGAAAAAAAAAAGTTGCACTGGGTTTAGTAATAGCTACATAAATTTAGAGTTACTTCATGGCATCATTTGCAAAGCATCCAGCTTAGCTGGAGGTGCTTCAGAGTTGCACCACTGTGACAGCATATTTTTTCCTTTATTTATAGTAACTGCTTTACACAATTTTATCATGTGAACTGTGAAATCTGCAAATAGATTATCTTATGAAACATAGTGACAGGCATACGGGCATTGTTAAAATCCCATCAGATACAGGAAATAACATGCTGAATTAAGTAAGTTGGGGACAGGGTACAATTCTGTAGAGCAAAATTTAACTTCTATTGCCAGGTCATCTGCTTAGCATCGGATAAGAGAAAATGAACAAAGTGTTGCAGGCAAGATTAAGGGGAAAGCACGAAGTTTGGGTTTGCTTAGTTTACTTCACATGCCTCTGTGTGCACTGTTGGTGCCAGCATGTTGTGGGACGTCGCTTTGTCACCTGGCTGAAATACCAGAACCCTTTCAGAAACCGAGGTGGGTCACAAAACTTATTTTTCATCCTAGTCGGTGTCTAATCAGAGGGAGTTGATATTTTTAGAGCACCACTGTGTCAGCCAGTTTACATCATAAAAATATGTTATGCAAAATATAAGTTTATTTGAACTGAACTGTTCAAGGTCTACACTGTACAATGACACACAGAAGGCCAATATTTTGTTTTGTAAACTATTACATATGTATAATTTACCACTTGTAATCTTAAAACACTTGACTGTGATTTCAGTAAAAGTAATAAATACAAACTGTATCGTAGGTCCAAAACATTTGTTTATATGGTATATTTGGGGGCCTCTGTTTGCTCTTTGTGCCCCACTGCAGGCAGATGAGCATAAAGGTCTTGAGCATAAATTTAAGACATAAATCTTCTTTCTGTGTGTGAACACTGCATTTTAGTTGTGGTGGGGTGGGGTTCTTAAGTGTTCTAGGGAGTTGTGAAACAGCAGGAAAGTGCAGAAGGTGGTGTTTGTGATGAGATTCAGGATTATCCATCGAAACCAATCTCAGGGCAATAAAGACCTGCCAGAAGGGACGGTGTTGGTGCACTCTGTGTGCTGAGGTGGTGGCACAGAAAGGTGAGAGGGTTTTTTGGGCAGACAGAGCTGCAGACACTCCAGCTGAAGTGTGGCTCTTCGGAGGCACTGTTACAAAGATTTACTTTTCTAATAGAACCTTATAATTCATTTTTCATGCTGATTTCTCGCTTATCCTTTCACATTCCAGAGCATTACTTTGCGAGTTTTTCTTGTTCCCAAAAATGGTGCTTTCCAAAAATATATTCTTCCCAAATGTAAAAGCAAACTCATCCTGTCTAAATCTTACCCCATGTGCGTGTCTAATCTATTGATTGCTGGCATTTTTATGAATTTGGGGTTTTGCCTTTTATTAACTTGGAGCTTTTGCTTTCTCCTGTTTTAAAAATTGTGAATGAAATTGGCTTTTATTTACAGGAGCAGTTTATGTATGCCTAGGACAGCTTTTCTTCCTAGGCTGTTAAACAATGGCAGTGCGGCTTTACAGAGCTGTCAGTACCTACAGAGGGGCCCAAGATCTTTACAAGAAAGTGTTATCACCACGGGCATGTATCAGTGCCTCCTCCACAGCTCTGCAGAACAAGCTGCAAAGTCACTGTGATCATGGCAGGTCCTGTCTTCCCAAAATTTCATTTTCATTTCCCACTTTAGAGTTTGCAGTAGCTCAAGGAAGCCTTTACTGGCAAGAGAAATCCATTGGTGTACAAATCAAATGGAGCAGACACAGCATTACAGACTTTCCCAAATGTCCAGCGCTGCCATAATCCCATTACTGTGCAGGGACTGTTGTGTATCAGGAAGATGAACTCATTCTTTCTTAATGCATTTTCCACCTCATCATATTGTGACATTTCACCTCTTCAGAATCTATCTGTACTTACATGTGAGGAGGGAGATCTTTATTCCCAAGGTTCTCAGCTTGTAGACCCAAATCTCATTTTTAGGTGGGGATGTGAGATGGATTTGATCCAATTTCAGTATTCTAGCCAATTTTTTTTTTTTTTAAGGAAGAAAAAAAACCAAACAGCATCAGTTTTGGAAACCTCCAAGTACATCCGGTAATCAAACTAAAACATGTACAAGTCTTTCCACATTGCTTATGCTGTTACCTCATTCTCCAGTACTCTGTGAAGCTTAAAGCAATAAATCCATCATACTTAGACCATGTGCCAGTCTAAGCTGACCCAAGGAGAGGGTTGAAGAGTAAGTGCGTGGGAAAAATAATTTAACAAAAGCCAAGGAAAAAATATTATTTTCCACGCTTGGAGGGCCAGGGCAGCAATCTCTTTGCTTTCCCTTGATTTTTCTGGGGGAAAAAACCCACATCTAAGTGAGAACTCACAGACGTTTTCTTAAGCAGCTGCTCGAGAAGGCTTTGTTGTAGCAATCTGAGGCTGAGACGTTTTGGCCATTGCCACCGTAGCGACTGCTCCAAGTGTTGCTACAGAAATACAGTGAGACAAGGGAGTTGGATGAAACTCTGGAACACGTAGGTGTGGGAGAAAGAAGGGTGAAGAGCCCTTACTCCTTCTGAGCTTCAAGCTGCTGGGCAGCAGGTGCTGTGCCCTCTCCTGATGGGACGCATCCCATGCCCACGGAACATTTTGCTTATGATCGAAGGCCGGTTGCCCTGGTGAGGTTTGCAGATGTGAATTCAGCCCTGGTAACCATGTAAGGGCCGCGCGGACGTGTTGGTGCACAAAAACTGCATCTGGGGGGGAAAAAAAAACCTGTGCAAATGGCAGCTGGCTGGCGGTGCGGCGGGGAGGCCCATCGGAAAAGGAACCCTGCAAAGCCATGGAGGTGCCAAGAGAGGAACAGCACAGCGAGCACCAGGACGGCCCTGCCGTGCCCCAGAGCGACGAGGAGCCCACATCTTGAAATAGTTGAGAGCTGGCAGCAGGCCACGCGTGCAACGGCCCGGATGGCAGCTGCCCAACAAAACAAGGCTTAGTTACCTAGTAAAGGTGGTCTGGAACTAGAGGGGAGCAAAAATCAGGCTGGAAACTTTCCGGGAGCACTTTAAAGTGGTGGGTTTGAGGCTGGAAGCGGGCCTTTGCCGAAGGCCGCGCTGCGCTAGGCCGGGATTTGTCCAGAACAAACAGCGCCGGGTGCATTCTGTGTGGGCTGGGAGGAATGTTTTCTCACTGATATTTATGTGGCATGCTAAGATCTGACAGCCACCCAGAGAGGGGTTTGGGGCCAATATTTCATTTTAAATGCACACTGCGGACGGAGGAAGGAAAGCAAGGCGCAGTGGCGTTGCTCGTGAGGGGTGACCCAAGCGGCAGAGCCGAGATGGGCTCCGCGTGGCGAACCAGAGATAGAGGTTGTTTCGACAGGAATTCGAGCTATGAAAGGATTTAAGGGGAAATTACCAACCAGTCTGGCATTCAGATGCCAAAATACACAGGCAGACTTGGCTGCACAAGCACGCTGTAATGCTCCTCAGCTTGGTTTAAGAGGGAGAAGGGAAGTGGCCGGAGCCGGCTGTGGAAACCTCAGCCTCCCCATGCACACAGGGAATAAAAAATCTCCATCACAACACCACCCCTTTGTCAGGATCAAATCAAACTCTGAAGAATTCTATATGTTTTACTTTTCCTTCAGAGAAGAGAAGAAAGAGCCAAAGGATGCTTTGCTTCCCTCTCCATCAGAAGATGCACAACAAACTCATCCCTCTCATTTTGGGATGAGTTTGTTGTGCACTTTTGGCTGCCTTTCCCCCCAGAACAGTACAGGTAGAGATGAAGCCAGAACCTAAGGCAAGTCGTGATGTTGCTGTGGAACAGTTTTGCCTCCAGAAGGTCTCTGCCTGCCTCAGCCTGCTCAAGGCTTTCCCAGTATGGCTCCAGTCTCAACTCCTCTTCCCTAGAGCCCACATCTTCTACCCCCGGAGCCATTTCCTTTGGCTGCATTCATAATGCATATTTAAATCATCACCTGGTTTGCTTTCAGAGCTGGTCAGGTTTCTAGAAATATGGAAAAGAGGATGTCTAATATGAAGTAGATTAGGAAAGAAAAACACATCAGAAAAAAAAAGAAATTAGGAGGTGTAGTTACTTCTCATTTACAACTACAAAAGAGAAAAAGAAGGGGAAAGTTCCAAGAAGGAAGAGTATCTATGAACTGCATCTCTTCTCTCTTGAATCTGGAGGTATCTATGAACTGCATCTCTTCTCTCTTGAATCTGGAGGTAAGCCATAAACAGGCAGCATCCAAAAACTTTGGAAAACTCAGGGAGTTAATTTAAATCTCACAGAACTCAGTATCTTGGGCTAAGCTTTAAAATGTAAAGCAGAGCAGCTAAAATAAGAGAGTAGAGCAGCAATAGAGGAAAAAATACTTTAATTTTCAATTAGATACAGCAAGGAGGGAGAATTAACTAAGAAGGGAGCCCAGATGGTTTAGGATAATTTCATACAAGGTTACACTTAACAAATAAATATAAGGAAAAAAAAATTGATTCCAAAAGGATAAATACGGATTTCTGTTAGAAGCAGTAGCTGAAGAATTCATAGCCCATTTTTTATGAGAACGTGGATATTGTTACTAAAAAAACTGAAGGCTGCAGCCCAGATGAGTCTAACATTTTAAGCCTTTTTAAAGCCTAGTTGATTTATTTAATTAGATACTCCAGGAGGCTCCACTTCTGCATGGAAGCAATGGTAGCTGCTGTATGCATTACAACTCATGAAGGGCTGGGAGTGAGTCAGGCACTCCTGACGTACCTCTGAATGTAGCACTGGCTTTCAGAGCAAAGGGTTAGCAGGGAAAATAGAATTTCTTTGTACACCTGCTCAGGACAGGAAGATGCGCCTCAGACACACGGGATTTGGGCATCAGCTTGGTTAACGAGATTAACCCCGAGGGCTCTTGGTTAAAAGGAAAAGCCTGGGACCAGGGTGAGGGTCCCTGCTGGAGGTGGATCATGACCATGGGTTGCACAGGCTCCTTCAGGGATGATGTAGGTGCTGACCCTGGAAATTTGTGAGCATCAAGAGATAAATCCTGCCTGGGAGCCCGTCCTTGAGCAGGGCTGTGAGGCCAGTTCACCTGACTCAGTCCTGTGAGTAAATCATTTGGGACACAGCTCTAAGCACTGCAGGGAAGTAGCTGGAGGACCACAAAAACTACATTGGTGTCTATATGGCAACAGACAGAGGTTATTTTAGCAGTGTGAAATGTTTTCAGATTCCAACAGCACGCAAGTAGTGCCAGAGTAATTTGCCAGTGGCAATAATGTGTGGTGAAATGCTGAGGATGAAAAGCCTTCAGCTGGGTTTGACCCAGTGTAAACCATCCCTGGGGTCTACTCCAGTTGTTTGCAGTGTTTATCAACTATATCTGGGCTTTTTATCTGGGTAGTATCCACTTGAATAGAGAGAAATATTAAATTGTGACTACAATTAAATTTACACTTAAAATGTAACTTTTATTTCTAAATCATTCCAGTGAATTTGTAAATCCCATCCCTAAAGCTTTTGAAAAACATACTCTTTTTTTTCACCCTGCTATTTAACACCAGAGTGCAGCCCCAGCCAAAACCTGAAATCCCACGCAAGGCAGATTATGTTCAGCTCTCTGGCTGTCTGTGTATTTTCCTCTCCTATGTACCTTGCAAGCCAAAGCCTGAATTTAGCCCTAAAAGCATATCCTGAGCATACACTCGGGAGCCACATTCAGGATCCTGCCACCCATCACATTGAACTGATGGAATCTACCAGGATTGGTAGTAAAACCGTCGTTTCAAAAATGGCTCTTCACTTAAAGCCCTTTTTTGTTGTTCTAATGGTATAGTAGTTATGGCAACTGCTTCCTGCCACCTCTGCTGCCAAAAGCTACAATCCATCCATGAAAAAGAGCTCCTCCATCCAAACACATTTTTCAGTGGACAGCAGCATTCCCTGGCTGGAGCACACTCTTCCCTTCCCTTCTGCCAAAAAAAATGTGTAACGAATGTGAGCTAAGAGTGAGGAATTAAGTGAACTCCTTACAAATGACTTTGTATTTTTACACATACATGCAAGAGACAAGAAATAAGAACACCTCTCAGGGACGGTTGAGGGGGAGAAAAGGGTAGTGAACCCCCAGGGCTGTTCAATGAAAGAAAATGTTTTCCTTTCTTAGAACACGTTTGGAATTCAAACTCTTTAAAGTCTTGGCATAATACTAATTAAAAAATTGGTGAGCTATTTCCCCTTTTCCCTTAGTTTTATTCTACCTTCGAGGTTAGTGGCAGGATTTCTCAAGTCTGGGGTATTTCCTGCACGATGATCAAAGTTTGCTGCATGAATTTGAAAATGAAATGTTCCTATTCTCTGCTGGTCCCATAACTCTCTTTCTGTGGGCAGTTCTTCCTGGTCTTGACACAAAATGAGTCTTAAATTTCTTGTTTGACAACATGGTTTTAGAACAGCCTTACAATTGCTTTCATAGGCTGTATTAATAACTATTATTTTCCCTCCCCTCCCTAAGTGTAATTCCAATGCAGAGCTATGTGGATTTTTCTTGTCTTTCCCTTGCTTCGTCGGCTGTGACCTTTCCCCACTCAGAAAATAATTAGTACATTTTCCAGCAGATAGCTGGGTGTTTTCATGCCCTCTTATTATGGGAAAACATTGTAACAGAGCACTGGAGCAAACAGCTCAATGCGCTGTTCTTTCAAGCCCCTGTGCAGCAAATGAACTTAAATTTACAAGAATGTCAAAAATTGAGGGAATCAAGAGTGAGCGGCTGCTTCTAAAGAAGAAACTCCTCTAAAACGGACTGAATTTGGAAGTTTTCACAAAATGCAGAGCAACCATCATGATTCAAGTCCCTTGGAGATTTTTGGCTGGCTGTGAGAAGATAAGGCATGAGTTCCAGGTCTAATTAGGCATTGCACGCATTGGAGTCATTAATGATTTCCACCACAGTAGCTTCAGCCGACGAGGTATTTTGCAAACAAATGGCAGAAGCTCAGTGCAGGCACCCAAACACACATACAGTACACAAGCTGGAAATCACAGGGAACAGCAGGGAAGGTAACAGCAGAGACATGGATCCAATCCAAAATTTGTGGTCAACATTATCAGCTTTACTTCCAGGTTCAGCAACACATCGCAGCAACTGGAGAACCAAAAGAAATTACAAGGCAAAGCTCATACATGTGATGCCATGAAATAAATTGATGTTTGCCTTTCCAAGGACCGACTGATTAATTCATTGCTTGGGTTTTCTCCCAAGTAAGTTATGCTGGGTTGATCCAGGCCTAGCCTAGCTAAAAGATAGTGCTGCCATTCAAAGCCTAATCCTAATCAAATATCCCCGAGCTCCCCTTAACTTGAAGCTGAGCTGCAAGATTTCAGAATTTGTCTAGGCTTGCACAGGTCAAATGAAGTGGTGACAAATAGGCACCAGAAGATATCCTTCGCCCTGTTTCCCTGCTGAAGCAACTGGAAGACATAAAAGTCATAATTATCCTGGTTTAAGTCACACAGTGAGCAGAACCACAGCCAGGAATGTACCGTGGGCTTCTAGGCTCCAAAATAGTGATATAAAACAACTGTTCCTCTGTTACCAGGATTTTTTACAGCTGCTTTCAGCATCAGGTTTACATTCGCAGCTATTTTTTCATTCCAGCCACCTCTTGCAGCTGCATCCACAGAAGCAGCTCCACACTGCAGACAGGAGTACTACAGCACCTTTAATTAGTCCAGCCAGGTACCTTTGCTAGCTGGCAGAGAATCCCAGAGTCACTGAGGTTGGAAAAGACCTCCAAGGCCATCGGGTCCAAGCTGTGCCTGATCCCCAGCTTGTCCCCAGCCCAGAGCACTGGAATTCCAGGAATTCCATGGACACCTCCAGGGATGGGCGCTGCAAACCTCCCTGGGCTGCCCCTGACAATGCCTGAGCACCCTTTCCATGGGGAAATTCCTCCTGATGTCCACCCTGGCCCAGCCTGAGGCCGTTCCCTCCCCTCCTGTCCCTGTTCCCTGGGAGCAGAGCCCGACCCCCCGGCTGTCCCCTCCTGGCAGGGAGTTGTGCAGAGCCACAAGGTCCCCCCGAGCCTCCTTTTCTCCAGGCTGAGCCCCTTCCCCAGATCGCTCAGCCTCTCCTGGGGCTCCAAACCCTTCCCAGCTCCCTTCCCTGCCCTGGACACGCTCCAGACCCTCCAGTCCTTCTTGCAGTGCGGGTCCCAGAACTGCCCAACTTGGTTTCTTCTGCAACTGACTGAGGCTGCACTCAATCCCCTCACCCAGATCATCAATAAAGATACTAAACAGGACAGAAGATGTCAAAGAGGACTGAAAAGCAGGCACCTAAGAGGTACAATGCTTGTGGCTTTGGCCCCTGACCTTAGGATCAGATCACAGTGCCCACAGGCTCTTGCTTCTCCCCAGTGGTTTGGGTCCTTATAGATGGAAAATACATCTTCCTTTGACCAGGAAAGTCCATCCCTGGGCTCAGACTGCTCTACAGGCTGCAATATGGCTGACTTTTCTAGGAGCAGATCTGTGAAGACAAACACTGCTGTCATAATTTATTCCAGTGGCACGCTGTCTGCCACGGCTGCATTACACTGCTCCTCTTATTTATTTATTTTTTTAAAGCCTAAATATATAAAATTGTCGCAACTGTTTCATGGACTTTCAAGAATGCAAAAAAAAATATTTTGACTCTGGGGAAGGGATTCCTCCCAGGACTTTTGGATGTGCCTCTGAACAGTGTTTATAGGCGCCTTTTAGATCCAGCAGGGAGAGACTGGGCACTTGGCTCCTGCTCCTCCTTTCAGCCTGCAGTGGGTCAGCTGGATTGCACATTCCAAATGTGTGCTCCTTTCCAGTGACAAGGGGACACGGGGTTCAGATGCAGACAGCCACAATGCAGATGTCTGAGGCGGAGTGAGATGAATCCCCTTCCAGGTCTCAAAGGGCTCATAGTGCTTGGGAGCAGGATCCTGTTTCCAAAGAGTTTTCAAGCAAGAGCTCAGTTCCAAACGGCCATAATTCTTTCCAAAAATCGACTGGATGAAGGCAGGTTTGTTCTGCAGCATTTTTTTTTCACTGAGCTACCATTGTGAGAATTAGTAATGTTCCAATTCAACCTCTCTCCCTCCCTATCATCCCTCCTCTTGACGTCCTCCAGCTCTTACTTCACTGCAAAGTTATCTTCAAGGCCAAAGAAGAAACTGTACCTCCTCTCTGCTGTAGAAAATATCTGCAGTGCATTCAACCCTCAGAACGTGAAGTTTGCAATGATTGTCAGAAAAATGCTTTGCTCACCCACCCCTGCCCAAAATATATTCCTGCAGAGTGACCTCATTTTTATGCTGTGACTTATTTTAAGATTTTTTTTTTTTAATTAAAATATGAAGTGGGTTAAAATCAAATTAGGAAGGCCTTGGAGAGATGCACGAGTATTCGCTTCACTTGGCCTTGAAACACAACTTCAAAACTGTAACTACAGAGCTTTTAGAGTCAGTTATTGAACTCTGTATTTGCTGTGGGTATTAGAACTCAGTATCCCTAGAGCACATCCAATATTGGCAAGCTTCAAGGAGCTGGGACTGTGAGATCCAAGATGTGACCATGAAATACACAGAGGCCTTGACTGCTCTGCGCTGTGCAGAATCTCTGGGTGAGGAACTCCTGTTGCTGTGCTACCAGCACAAAGGGATCCCAGCTCCTCACCCATTTGCTCTGTGTGTACTTCCACTGCCTCTCCTCTTTTGCCTTCTTTACTCCGTGGTGAATAAATGTGATGGAGCCAGCTGCTGCTTTCATGTCTGCGCAGTTTTTCTGCAGGTGGCACTCAGTTCCCTTGGATGTGCTCCAGCTCATTACCTGGAGAAAACCCCGACATCCAAGCTGCTTATTTTGATCCTAACCAAAAAGTTAGGCAGTAAGAAAGGCAGAATTACTGAACTCATGGAGGGGACAAGCTTTGGAGCAACTGGTGCAAATTTTTGTGTCTGGTTCCTGGGAAGCTTCTTTTTATCCTCCTCCTTTAGCTGTAGTTTTACAGGCAACCACATTCAAAAGAGGAGCCTCATAAAAAAGGGGTGTCAAATATTTGTGGAAGGTGTTGGATCTCTCAACTTCTTTCGCTACCCAAATGATTTCTGCTCCAAGCAAAGGTGGTGCTCAGTGTTCTTTCATTTGTATCATTTATTATTAACATGTATTTGATTTAAAAAATGGAACTGAAGTAATTGTAGAAAATTACTCCCACAGGATGTGAGGATTCCTCCTCTAGCATTTTCTGTGAACACTCTCATCTTTATGGTTTGGTATAAATTAGAGGCCACTTCTGAGTTTTTAGAGGTTATAAATATGAAGGGGTTGGGTTTTTTTTTTCTTCCTTCAACTATTACATCATAAAATGAAAAGTGACTAGCAAAAACATGTCTTGTTTTTCCTATTGCAGAAAACAAGCTAATTTAAAAATCAAAATAATCAGCCCTACCCATTAAAAAGGTGGTGGCAATCAGCCCTTTGCTAACACTTGTCATTCCATGTAGCTCCACAGTGGGCTTTGGTGGGATGGCTCCACATTGCACCCACAGAAGTAAAAAACACCTTGGGCCCAATAACCACAGATTTATAAAGGTCAATGTACAGCTCCTAAAGAAACAAATATTTTAAGTGCAGTGCCTAGCTCCTGGGTAATTTTCACCCATTTTCACAGCTCACCAAATGTCACATTGTCATGTTTACAAAAACATGAACGCTTTCATGTGGGTCTAGGAAAGTCATATTTGCAGTGCAAAGTTTACCTGCTTATATAAAAGTCTCCCCAGTCTTCCTGTTGGTCTAACATAGAATTATCTAAAATGATTCCTACTTTTGCACACAAAATTACAGAATTAAGCTAGCGAGCTATTTCTGAGTATTATTAGCAAATTTTGTCTGTGTGGGCGCCTGTGAGCAGGACTGAAGGTGGTTTAGTGCCATCTTTCGGGTGGTCCTAATACTACAGAACAGCTTAATCAAAGCAGTTATGGATTTGCCACCATTTCTGTGCCTAGGAAGCCACGTGTTACTTGTTTCTAGAGAGTGTGGGGATGACAAAAACTCAATGGGAGCAGGAATTGCTGAGAGTGTTTCCATGCTGCATGAAGAACCACCCCCTCTAGCCCTTTCTTAGCACACAAATCCCCAAATCCCCAGCAGCAAAATATTTTCCTATTTAGAAACACTGGGTTTTTTCCAGCTTTGGCCAATGTTCAGGCTATTTTATAAGATAATTATCTGTGTATTCAGTCACACCCTACAGCACCAAATTTCCTTCTCCTGCCTCTCAACGTAAGATCGACATTAAGCTCACTAATTCGATTGTTTATCCTCAGTATTTATTCAATATTCCTTGCTAGCCCTAAAAGTAGATCTATGTCAAGACCAGACAAAAACCAAGCATTCCAAACTCCAACTTAACACCTGCTCTGACAACGCAGAATTAGAAGTGCGTTTAAAATATTGCTCTCGTGGTACCTGGGACATGATAATTACAAAATCTAGTCATAAACCAGTGGCTTTAAGAGGCTTTTAAATAGGATTAGATTACTGTGTCCCCTTTGAAAAGGTCGGTGGTCAAATAATACCAGCTTAGGCAAGAAGAAATTGAGCGTACTGAAGTAGGTAATGCTTTCCTTTTGCCTTAATGGGAGGAGAGGGCTTCCTTCCCTGACTCCTGGACAAATGAGACGCTTGGCACAGCAAAGCCTAATTTCACCTGGCAGGGAGAGCACAGGGCTTGGAGGCAGCTGGGCTTTGGTGGTCCTTAGGAGCACCAAGAGCAGGTCGGGGTTTGTCCTGTGTTCCCTGACCCAGAGGCAGCACACGCAGAGCCAAAGGAATTACTCATGTGTGGAGCAGCACTTATTTACAGCACTTGGCCCTGGAGTCTAGAACACCAGCTGATCCTTTTTTGTGCTATCTGTGAGGGTTGAAACGACATACAGAGCAAAATTTTGGCCGAGGCAGCCTCTCCAGCAAAATGCTGATGTCTGTAATTAAACTTATCTCTGTGTGGTAATGTTCCCCAGGCACTGCTTCCCGCTCCAAGTGCTTGTTGGAGGCTTTCTGGAAGTGTCAGAAGGTTTGCATTCCCCTACTCTTGGATAATCAAAACTGCTCGCAAATTTGTTTGGATGTTGAAACAAGCTCAGGCAGGGAGTTTATGCACGGATAGTTTGCAGCGTTTTAGGAACACGGGTCTGGAAGCTGCTTCCTTCACCAGAGCATCCTTTCCTCTGCTGGGGTAGGAGATAGGTACACGTAATTGGGTCCTGAAATTCATCAAATTCAATCTTACAGCTCGCTGTCTCCATCCCTCCGGCTGGAAAACACATCTACACGTGTGCCCTCCCTGAAGCAAAAATCACGAGTTAGTGCTGTCACTTCTTGCAGTTTCTGAGTGCCTGATGTCATAGCTGGAGTGTTTATGGCTTTTCAATTTGTTTCCGACACCATGTTTGAGTTTGGATTCTTTTGAGGAGGTAAAAAGAGAATATTTTTCTTGGAGAGCTTTGAAATCCAAATTGCAAAGCTGGCAGGGCCCTCTCAGTTAAATTTGGGTTCACTTTTCTGCCTTATTAGCAATTTCTTTGCACAACCTATTTTAGCTGGTGTATTTACCATATGAAGCGAAGCCAGCTCAGCTGGCATCACTAGGATTAAATAAATGTATGCTTTTATAAAATGGAAAAGTTTTACCTGTTTGCTAAAATACCTGATGATGCTTTGGTTTTAAAAAGTGTGCTCTATGTGACAGCTGTGCATATTTGCACTGGAGCTGGGATTTTTATACCACACTCTGTTCATAAATGGTATTAAGCAACAGCTTTTGAGATTTTTAAATAATCAAGAAAGGAGAAGTGGGTGAGGGAAGCTTGGAAATGGTGCTGATCTACTCTGGGACCTTGGAGGCCTCAGGGAAGGGGCTTCCTCAGATGGCTCTGAAGACACATAACACACCACCCAGATGGTCACTGGAATAAGTGGAATAACTGGAATAACTGGAATGTCAGCCTCAGAAGTCTCCTCCAGTCCATATCCCTCGCTAAATCCCGCACTTAACGGGGACCAGCCCTGCTCCTGCCACTGCACCCCTGAGGATCAGCCCGTCAGCAGCCGCAGGAGCTCAACCAGCACCTCCCCTGAGCCCAAACCAGCCCGGAGCAGCCACAGGGAGGACTCTGCGTCCTCTTCCCCAACTGGCATTTCCCCAGGGGACATGCGGCTGTCCCTCTGCCCAGCTGAGGCAGCCAGAGCCAGCTGCAACCCGAGGAATTTGGGGTTGCCTCAGCCGTGTTCCCCACGGACCCGAGCCGGGCACCAGAACCGGGCCTATTTCCCAGCCGGGCAGGGCAGTGCCAGCGGGGACGGGGATAGGATGCCCACCTCCCAGTCGTGCCCACCTTATGCTCGTTAAGGATGGCCGAGCTTGTGCCGGCACTTATTAATTATTCTGATAAAAAGTAACCCCTGAGAAACAGTGATGCATCTGCGATATTTCAACAGCATGTCTAAATACGTTTGGAATTAAAACCTGCAATCCTCTGAATAAACCGAAGGTGGAAAACAACTGTGAGAGAATGAGTCAAAATGCTGAGATTAACTGTTAGAATAATACTGGGAAAAGCTTTCCCCGTGCCTGTTTTACCCCTCTTAGGTCCAGGACAGCAAGGGCTTTGCATAGCAAAGCAAGAGGAGAAACTGAGCGACGCTGACTGGAAGTTACATGTTTTGTCAACCCGCTTTTAGGTGTTTGGTCTTATGCAGCAACAGTGTTTGTTTCAGGAGACCTACGAACAACCGGAATGAAAACACGAGTTTGGTTCGCCTTGGTTTACTACCGTCTGTTATTTCCTGCTGTGTCTGCGCGGTGAGCTGACATAGGGGAGGGATGGGGGTTTTGTTTGAAAAACTTCATTTCTTGCAGAAGACACTGCACATGCCTCCTCTTGATACCGTCTGTAAACAGAGCATTTCAGCCAAGTTTTTACGCAGCTCTCGACCCCGCGAGGGGTTAGCATGATGCTGGGAGTTAAGCCTGACTATAAATATTGCCAGGAGCGGGGCCTGCGTGTCTGCTGAGCCCCCTCTGTTCCCAGTGCGTGCCCCAGCTCCGTGTCCCATTGCTGCACAGGGGGCTGCCCCTGCTCCGATACCTAGAGTTTTTACATGGTGTGTCAGCATTTTATGGGCTCCGGTCAGAAAGGATGACCGGCACGTCCAGGACAGCATGGAAATCTTACTGGACAGTGGCTTTGGAATGCGTGTGGCATCACACACAGAAATCTGGAAGGTAAAAAATTATTAATGGGTGCAAGGATAAATTAGGAGGAATTCCATGGAAACTGTAGCATGTCTTGCAGTGCTTGTGAAATCCTCTGCCCACAGGAGAAAGGGAGGGATCTGTCGAAATCGCAGTGTGATAAAAATATCAAAATGTCAGTGGAGCTCAGGGCACCACGAATGTGCTCCTTGCCATTTGCCAAGGGACTTCGGAGCCATTGTTAAAGCTATGTTTAACTTCTGGAACACTTTTAAACCAGAGATGCCATAATGCAGCATTTTGTTTCACCTGATTACTTTTATTTGATCCCTGGCAGTTGCTTTGACCATGAAAATTCAGGTTTGGGTCAGCTGTTCACAAGGAATTTAGATGGTGGCGTAAATTTTTCAGTGGGAATACGTCCACTACCAGAAAGTGAGACACAAAGTCAGACCTCAACAGTCTTTTAAACCAGTTTGTGCGGATTTATGCGGGATATGGACAGGTCGGAATTCACATTCTCACGCAAACCTCCTTCTTTTTAAAGAGCAAAATATTTGACTCATGCAGCCAGTTCCTGCCGAATCCCATTTTGATAGAAGTTTATAAAGGAAAGTAGAAAGAATTGGGAGCAGCCCATTTTGAGTGCACACAGGCCCACATCGGCTATTTAGTGATAAAATCTGGGGGCTGCCCAAATTTCTGCATCTATTTTTTTTTAGAGCAACTTTGATAATCAGTAAAGTAAAAGCAGAAATTACAGAGAAACATATCACCACGTTAAATCCCGTGATTCTTCTCCAAAATAAAAAGGTGTACTTCTCATTAAAGTGATGATGGACATTGTTTTGCTTTTCCCCATTTCTGCTGATTATCAAAACAGGCAAAATTAGAGGTTTTCTCTCTTAACCCTCTTATCCTACTAAAAAACCCCAACGGTTAATGAACTCAAAAAGAGCAATAAATGGAAATACATTAATTAATCACGCATAACACAAAGACATAACAGAGAAACAATCTCCAGAAATAATCTTGGAAGTTTTATTCAGAGAACTTTTTCAACAGCATCAGGTCTTTTATCCCCTATTCAATGGGCCTAATGTGCCATCTGCTGTTTTAATTCTAATTTAATTTTAATTATAACAGTTTTTGAAAGAAGCAATCATTCTGCAGCATTAAAACAATCAAGGTTGGGATGGTTGTTTGTGTTGCCTATTTTTTTTTTTTTAATTTTGGAAGCAGCCATTATTGCAGTGGTGAAGAAATTAAAGCTTCAGCATTGTTAATCCCGCTCAGAGACCGACAGCGCTTGGGTCAGAGCCATAAAAACTGTTCTTGCAGAGCAAAATGCAGTGATCTGACCCAGAAACGCTGATGTGGTGGCGCTATCTGGTGGCGTACTTGGCATTACGCTGTCTCGTACTCCTGACAGGATTTGGTTTCTCCCTCCGAGCAGTAGAAATTTCTTTTAAAAGACCAATTTCATGGCTTTTTCTGGGTCTTTATCTAAGTGAAATCCTGAGAAAGGTCAGTGTGCTTCTTTCTAAGTCTTGATTCACACAAACTGCGATTGCAGCTGGCACAGATTTGGTACAACGTAGATTAAAAATACATACACAGAGGTTTCAGTGCCCTGAATAATCCAGCTAAACTTACCATGGGGGTTGTTCACAGGAAACAATTCAAGCACTTACAGGATGATCCAGGTGCTGATCCGAGTGTGACAGGCAGCAAACCTGTTGTAAAAGCTCCTTCCCAACACAATTTGTGTTCAGGCAGTGCAAGAGAACAGTTGAGTTCTTTGCTCAAACGCTTCCCTGGATATTACACAAAGGCCAGGAAAACTTCTGTCCTAATCAGGGAACTGTAAAGCTCCCTGCTCTAATGTAAGCCTTTCCACCAGGAAAGCTGGGAGATGAACCATGGAACTCTCCCGTAATAATTTTTTATAGGCGAGTGCCACCTGGTGGGATACAGGGAAGAGTTTTCAGCCTGAAAAAGCTGTTTTAAGGTGGTCAGGATCTTTTCAGAACAGGGAATTAACGTCAAAAAACCAGCAGCAAAACCCAAGGGGCATCTGGCAGCTGGGTGGACACACCTTTGGCGGCCTGGCTCTGGTCCCTGCTGATCCATGAGTGACACCGATTACAGTGACAGACAAGGAGATTTTCCTATTTTTCATTCATATATTCGCAGGAGTCTCTATCCTGAACCAGTGCAAGTTCAAAAATAAATTATAAAGATGCTTTCCTTTCAATTCCACGTTTCTGTTCCCAGGCTTTTAGGCTGGTAATTCCCTAAATGAGGTGTCACATGCAAATTAATTAACACCATGAATGAGGGGTACCTTTGTTGTGTTCTAGCCTAGAAAAGGCACGGCAGAGCTGGGCGCACACAGATCTCAAAGGTAAGGGTAGAGACTGACACACATTTCCAACTCAAGTGAAAAATTATGCACAACTGAATGGATTTTTTTTTTGTTGCTGATATATTAATGGGTAGCAGTCGCAGCCTCTGGAAGTCAATCCAGCTTTTCCTGCTGCGACCCTAAGAAAATCCCGCATTTGAGGCCTACTTCTGATTTTGCTCATCACTCTGTGGGACAAGAGCACTTTTGTTGAGCAAGTAGCTGGGAAATTGGGTTCATCTTTTTGTTTTGGTTTTTTTTTTTGCACAGCTTCAAACAATGCACAATTCTAAACTTGCAAGATTTACAGGACGCCATGGGAAAGGGATGTATTGTCAGAACTTAGCAGGCAGACCGTGCTATTGACACACACATGTGGTTCCAAGTTCGTCTGACATGGTTTAAATTAGGAAGAAAAGCCTCAGGGTTATTAGATTTAGTGGCACAAACGGGACGCTCCAGCCCAAGAAAATGGTGGATACATAAAATTTTACAAATATTCGCCCTATCCTGAGAATTTGCTCCCTCTGTTCTCAGCCCCCGAGTGTCATACTTTTATGAAATGATGTGTGGACAGACACAGAAGCATCTTTGTTTAATTGGGAAGCCCACGAGTTGTCACCAACAGGTACACACATTCTGGTTTTATTCACACATTTCCCCGCCACTTCTTTGCCCTCCTCCTCCAAAAAGGCCTCCAGAAGCAGAAAGCTGGGGCTGTGCACATAAAGAATTAAGGGGATTAGCAGCACCATCATGCTTGGGTTATGGCCTCAAAGCAAAATATTGGCTGCACCTACGTAAACGCCTCTGTTTAAGTGATTGGGAAGGAACCATTTCTCAGACGTGCAGGTGCATGACGGACTGCAGCTATGAGCGCCGAGAAAGGGCAGGGATTGCTCGGGACAAAGGGGGAAGAGGGGAATTAAAAATTTAAAAAAAATTAATAAATTTAAAGGCATTCAAAGAGAAGGAAAAGCCACGAAGGCGAGCAGGGATGTGTCCCCTCCCGGGGGAGAGCTCCGGACCGTCCACCTGCCGCCTCCCCGAGCCCCGCGGGGCTGCGGACGGACCCGCGGCGCTGCCGGGCGGAGACCCCCGCGGGGGGGGCCGGGGCAGGCGAGG
>WBMY01014930.1:0-12327 GCA_013397315.1 Donacobius atricapilla | reverse complement strand
AAAAAAACCAAAAAAAAAACCAAACAACACCAAAAAAACAGAGCAAGGATGGCCCAGCAGCAGGGCAATGCAGGGCAAGGATGGCCCAGCAGCAAGAAAAAGCAGGGAAAACACAGAATATCCCAGGCCAGGAGGTTGCTGCGCCTTCGCTGCCCTGTCCCCGCTGATTAATTTAATGTGACCCAGGTGACAGACACGGGAATTGCGCCTTGGAGGACAAGCCTGGCCGGCCGCAGCCTTCCCGACCAGGATCGATTGTTCTTTTACCGGGCGGTGAAATGATGCTGTCGAGTCTGAGATGAGGAGGTAGGGTAATTATTTGAAGTGGTTTGAAACGGAAACGACTGTTTCGGAGGGCAGGAAGCTTTCCTGCTTTGTTTGAAATGTAAATATTGTGCAAGGCTGCGAACATTAGGTGTTCTTAAAAGCTGTTAGCAGGTGCTAAAAGGAACACTGGGTATTGTAACGGCTGGTAAAGATAATTTATCTCTTCTGGTTTATATTAATATATAATTAACGTCGGTAGTGGCACAAAGAAGGAAGCAATTTTTTTTTTTATTGTGGCTTTTAGTTTGAAATCGGAGAAGATGATTTCTTTTAAAATTTGTGCGTGGCCGAGTAGGCCTTTCAGGTGTGATGGGCTCTACATGAATGTCCTTGAATTATTCAAGCATAAGAGCAGAGCATTAGTCTGCCTCGGTGTCTGAGCTATATGATCTTCTCTTTCTCCTCCATTCTCTTTCTTCTCGCTTTCCTTTTTTATCCTTTTTTTTTTTTCCTCCCATCATGAAATTTGCACTTTTCTTGAGCAAAGGGTGCTAAATAAAAAGGGAAGGAAGTTAATTTATAAGGCGAGATAACGCGAGAACCGTTTTGAAGCAAAAATTAGGGTGCAAAGATCTCCCTTCCCTCGTTCCAATTCGTTCAACGAAGGGAAAGGCCGGCAAAACAGATCTTTTTGGGAATTCCTCAGAATACGGCTAACATTAAAGGGATGAGCTTTCCTGTTGGCTGCATGGCTGAGGTGCAGCGTTTTGGGGGCTGTGAATTTTCAAGAGCTGGCTGATTTGCACGGGCACATAATTTTTTGTGAGTGGAGCTGGCAGTGCTGCCAAGAGTTACAGCTGGCCAACAGTTTCCCTTGTAAAATCCTGCTCCTGCTGGGGTAAATTATTTTTCAGTGCTCTGAAATTTCTTGTGCCGGGCCTCTGTCTCAGTGCGTGAATACTTGCAGTTTCATTTTGCAGTTACTGGTGCGGCTTCTTAACGTTTCTGGAAAAAAAAATAGAAAACAGAAAAAAAAAAAAGGTCATCTGTTCTCAAGATAATTGTGTCATGATGTCGCAGAAAAAGGATGGAGCTGGTGGCCCTGGGGTAGGAGAGTGAGATTTCTGTAGCTCTGATTTTCTGACTCAGACCAAAACATGGATGCTTTCAAAAGCACTGCAATTAAAAAAAAAATCTCTAGAATTTAGTAAAATGAGGATAAAAGACATCAATTTCTCAAAGTCATCTGCAAGGATTTGTTTTAGAACCTGGGCTGTGAAAGTGCCCAGGATTAGGATGGCTGTTACAGTCCCAGACACGAAATACTCTGCTTAAACTCATGTCAGTCCCCCCTGCCTGCTCCAGAATTATTCTTCTAATTGCAAGTGCTGGAAGGATGATTTTACACTCTTCTCAGTCTATCAGTTCAGTAAATCAGTAAATTTGGTTATCGTTATCCCAGTTGCAAGGCTTTAGAAGAGAAACTTCCTTGCTCTTTGAGGTTGTAAAGGACACGGGTGGCTTTAGAGTGAAGGACAGAATTAGGAATACTGAAACAGGCCTGATGGAGAGAATTTGCCCAATCCCACAACTTACTATGGATTAATACCTGTGGTCCTCGGAGTCGCAGAGGAATCTCGTGGTTTATATCTGAGGGGGTTTTTTCCATGCAAAACAACTGCAGAGGTACAAAGGGCAGAGTGGGAGAGGAGGAAGCCAATTGTTTTGGGAANAGAGATGGGGCTTGGGCTGCCGGCAGCCCCTGGTGTTTGCCCAAGGGCTGGGGGCTTTGAACAACGACAGCAAGAAGACCACCGTTTTGGGAGGGTTTTGGGGGGAGAAAAATGAGGGGGAAAAAGCAGTCTGAAAGGGACTGCTGAAATGGTCAGCAGAGATGGGGCTTGGGCTGCCGGCAGCCCCTGGTCTTTGCCCTCCAGCTGCTCGCCTTGGACAACGCCACCACTTTCCTTGTGAGCCCTCCCATTCCTCCGGGAATCCTGGTGGGAAATGGGGGTAACTCAGTGTCCTCTGAAGGAGAACAGTATTTTTTCCCCCCAGAAGGCCGGCTCCAGGCAGCGCTGGGCTGTAACGTAGCTGTAGCGGGGCACAGTGCGCAGGGAACAGGGGAGCTGCTGTGCCCCACAGAGCCCTGCTCTGTTCTGGGCCCCGCAGCTCGCTGATAAAGAACTTTTGTGCTGCACATCTGCGGGCAGGGCTGCTTCCCCCGCTGGCCACACGCCCGCTAAATAAAGCCCGGAGGAAATTGGTTCTGCGCGCCGCTGTCAGGGAGGCCAGGGCCCAGCAGTGACCTCTGGCCCCTTGAACTCCAGGGCAGGGATGCTCCGCCAGGTTGGCAGCACCAGGTTTGCTTTGCTGCAGAGGAGCCTCGGCCAGCCAGGTTATTCTTTAAAGGGGTTTAGCCAGCGCAGCTTGGCAAGTGAGTTATAGGGGGCCAGAGTCCTGCTTGCCTCCCCCTGTTCAGTGACAGAGGTCGGGGAAATGCAGAGTAATTTAAAAAAAAAAAAAAAAAAATTTGAGATGTTAAGAGTGCAGAGGCTAGACTGTAAAATTGCAGAGCGGTAGAATTTTTTATTAAATTTATTCACCCATGCAAACGATCAGCTGTGAGGCTGATCGTTTACATGGATGAATAAATGTAATAAAATTTATTTTTTCAACCAACGATCAGCTGTGAGGCAAGTACTAACTATGTTCCTAAGACAGCTTTTGGTGATGAGTGATCCAATTAATCAGACTCTTTTAAACTCCTTTTTTTCATTGCTGGTGAAGCGCCCGGGTGCTTTCCCGACGTGTCAGGGGGGCTGCAAAGAGGGAAGTCACATTTCAGTGTGACTTTGCAGGGCAGTGTTTGACCCTGCAGAACGTGCTCAGACACATTCAGTGTGCCAGGGAGGACAGGAAGAATTCCAAAGGAAAGAAAAGGAAAAAGAAGCACTTGTGTCAGCTCTGACCTCTAATTATTTAAGTGCTTTGGGACCCATTGACATTTGGACACAAGTAAATACCTTGAAGACAAATATAGCTGAAGCTAAGCCTTTGTATAAATTTTGAGATGATTGGGTGCGTGTCTCTGTGGAGTTACTCATGAAGTTGGAACTGGCAAGGGAGGAATTCTATTTCATTCAATTTGTAGGATGTAATTTGAATTTAATAGTCTTCAATGAAAGGAGGTAGGAAATTGAGGAAGGGAGTGTCTTGTTTGAACAAATCAGAGATTTGATTTGCCTCTTCCTGTGCAAATTTCCCTTAATGCCTGATATTAGCAAATTGTTTTTCCTGCAGAGAAGTGCAGGGAAACAGAAAATTTTAAAGAGGTTATTTAGGGAAGGTAATTATTGAAATCCCTGGTACAAAAGCTTGCTGAGATAACTGATTTTAATTGTCCCCTCAGGTCTTAAAGGAAAGGAAAAACCTGTTTTATACATGAGCCTAAATCTGTACTAAAGACAGTTAGGGATACACTTATCATTAGTCCTTGCAAGCAACCCAACAGGAACTGTTTGCTTTTGTATAATAGGTGATGAATTTTACCTATATATGTAAAAAGTGGAAAAATTCTAGGCAAAACAAAAACCAAAAAAAAAAGTCTGACTTATGCAATTGCTGTACAGAAATCAAAGTTCTCGTGTCCTTCTCAGCCTGTCCTTGTTTTTGTGGGTATTAGTCAGACCTTAAACAATGATGTTTTTTGTCAAAGATAAGCTCTCAAGCAAACAGGAAGAGGGTGTAGTAAAAAGTGAACATAAACCATATACTGGAAGTGCTGGAATCGAAAGATTTTTATCAGCCTTTTCTTTTTTATTATGTCTGTACATTGCAATATATCCATCTATTGTTTTCTCTTTCGTTGCTGCCCCCTGGCACCAGGAAATCATGTGTGACACAGGGCATCTTTGTGCCCAGGCTGAAAACTGTTGTGCAGAAACCTTTTAATTTGCATTATGAATTTAAGAAGTCCTTTATGAATAGGCACAGTTTGTGGCAGGTACAGTTGACTTGAAAGTGATGGCCTGTGGAGAACAAATATAAGGAAAACGCAGTATTTCCCCACATTTATCCAGCCAAAGAGCAATGAAAATTTTCCTCTGTGTGTTTTTCATGGACGTTCTTACAGTAAAAAAACCTTCTGTAGGTACCATGTGTGATCTGAAAGCAAATCAACTGATAAAAAGAGCAAATTCAAAAAAACCCTTGCTGCTCTGCAGAAGCATTTTGAACCCCTCAGTGAGGCGGATTTTTAACCGTGGCTTTCCTGTACAAAACATGGGTACTGTAGAGCAGACCAGGGTCCCCCAGAGGTTAGAATTAATTTGGCCCTCTGAATAAATTGCTTGGGTAATAGAGACGTTCAGCATAATTTGCCATCTCTGAATTTGCCTCTAAGTTTGGCTCACCCTATTTCTCCCTGAACAAAACTATGCAGTCTCCTGGAAGCTTTTCAATTTAGATTCAAGGCATCTCTTGCTCTGAAGGCGAAGCATTAATGTTAAGACTTTTTTTTTTTTTTTTGCCTGTCTTGTTTGCTCCGATTTATAATTTTTTCTAGGACTTGTCCCATAGTGCGTTCAGTGTGGTGGTTCCACAGAATTGTTGCATAAAGAGAGCCCTGAGCTTCCAGCAGCCCTGGAGCTTGGTTAAGTCACAGGCATCTGAAAAATGGTCTTGAAAACTTGTCCCAGAAATGTTCCCTGCCTTAGGTGGCTGGAAGCTGTGTCCCTGTCCTGCTCTACACTTGCCCTTTTTACCTCAGTGGGAATCTTGTGCTCTCAGCAGCGTCTGGAGCGATTCACCTGGGCTCTGTTGAGCTGAGGATTATTTTGCTGCCAGGGATGCGAGAGATTTGCAGAACCAGGGCAAGTCCCGAGGTCAGACCTGGCTTTGCCCTTCATTTTCTTGCAGCTGCTTCCTTCTTTCCTTGAGGTTGCTGCTACCCCTTTAAAAACAAGCATCCCAGGAATTTTCTTTTGAAACAGGCTTCCCCTCTCCAAATCCAATTATGCTCTTTCAGCTGGGTCATTTTCAGCCCCTGCCGCATTTTTTTGGTTCTTGGAGGTTTTTTTACTGAATTTATTAAAAAACACGGCCTTGCCACGAGGAAAGCAAGGGGAATTTTCACCCTGCTGCCTCCCAGCTTTGCTCCAGAGCCCCTCCTGGCTCAGGTGGGGGTTTTTTTTTACCTTTGGAAACAAGGTCAGGACAGAGAGAGGCAGCTCCCCCCAGCCAGCCAGGGAGTGTGGGGCTCATCCCACGCAGGACAGGACAGAGCTTGGGTCACCCAGGGAACCACGACAGGAAAAAGGATTCAAGAGGTGAAAGGGGGGAACCAAACTTTATCCTTCATGTTGGCTGAGATAACAGGGTGCACTTTATTTTAGCAATGACAGGAAGAACTCAGTTGGCCTTGTAACACTGACTGTAAAGTGACACACCACTGCCACCAGAGCTGTCATCAGAATGGTGGAACGGCCCATTGAAGTTCAGAAGGGATGAACATAGAGCGCTTTGCTAGCAAACAAATAAATGGATAACCGCAGGAGCCATCCCATACAATTTCCCCCTCAAGTGTCACATAGCATTTCATGTTGTAGCCGCGTATAAAGACCCTCCTGTTATGGGTAGGGACCCGGGCCAGTGATGGACCGCGCTGCCTTCTTCAGAAAACTGTTCTTAGAAAAACATCAGGATTCTTTCAAATGCGGTACAATTAAATGTGTTCCTTAGCTTCAAAATCAAGTGCAACAGCACGGGGCAATTTCTATTTTTGCTGTCCGCAGCGCGCTGTTATCTGGGTTTAAACAGGGGTGATTTAACATTGGTTTATTTTATTCTATTTAACCCCTGAAATTCCTCTTTGAAACGCTTCTTGGTCTCTCCTGTTTCAGGGCCCTGGCTGCGAGCTCCCAGCACCACGGGGCGAGCGGGCTGAGACGGCAGCAGGCAGCTCCTGCCGGAGGACGTGGCGCTTTGGGCGCCTGCCACCCCTCTGCTCAGG
The DNA here is from genome assembly GCA_013397315.1 of Donacobius atricapilla. Classification (NCBI taxonomy): domain Eukaryota; kingdom Metazoa; phylum Chordata; class Aves; order Passeriformes; family Mimidae; genus Donacobius; species Donacobius atricapilla. The sequence continues at coordinate 6,047 of WBMY01014930.1, read as the reverse complement.
TGTCTCTTCCTCGGAGCGCTCGGCAGACGCTTCTTGTGGAACATCCTCGCCCTCAGTGCCCGGCAGAAACCCTGGAGAGGCCCCTGGGACCGAAAAATGGGCTCGTTTTCGTGGTGAAATCCCACATAAATTCCCTTAGACGCACACGAGGGAGGGCGAAGGCGTTCGCTTCTGACAGCTGTCAGCGCTTCTTGCTTTCAGCGCAGCGTTTGATCTCCGCAGCCAGCAAGAGGCTCGAAGTTCATAAAACGCCCGAATCTGGGTCAGGAAATATTTCTGCTTGTTGCAAGCTGATTCCCCTGTCTGCTGTATGCTGGAGGCGTTGAGAGCGAGACATCGCTGCTGCGTCCTTGCTCTCCCTTCTGGAAATGAGCTGCTAGAAAATTCTGGGATAAAACTCCCCCCTCTATTAACTGATACCACCCCGTGCTCCCGTTGTCACTTGAGGAAGTTTAACCTGAAGGAAAAGAGCAAGCGCCACAAACTCCGAGGAAATACTAATTCTTAAAGAGGCGGATTTGACCTGACCCCCTCCAAATCCCCAAACCTGCCGTGTGAAACAGGCCCAGCCGGGGGTTGGGATGGTGGGAAGGGCTCAGCTGCAGCTCCTGTGCGTCTCAGAAACACCTGCCGGCTCCTAAGCCCTGTCCTGAGGGGGTCTGGCACTGCACCCCAAAGCAAGAGGCTCCCCGTTTCACCCTCTGCGCTGTGGAGAATACCCCCGGCACTTTCCCCCGCTGTTTTCCCAGGAAAAACCAGGAGGCGGCCTTGCATCTGTGTCCCTGAGCCTTTAACCCTTCTAAACCTCGGCAGTGATGAAAAAGAGTCAGCTCAAGAGTTCCTTTTGTACAGCATTTATCTCCTGGGGTTAAAAACGCACCAGGAACCAAGACTGACAGTGCTGCTGTTGGGATTGTTCCCCTTTTTATAAATTCCAGACAGTGAATCAGTCTCATTTAATGTATTATGTCATCTAAACGTTTTGCTCACGCTGCTTCTTGGTCCACCTCGGCTCTCTGGTGATTCCAGCCATATGAAAACGTTCAAAACTCATGGCTTGTAAGTGGACAATCTTCAAAAATCTCTATTTAATTCTGCAAGATGCTACAAGAAATGCTGCTGCCTGTGGGTGTTTGGTTGCATGCGCATTAGAACATCATGTTGAAACAGGTATTTTGAACGTAAGGGAGTTAAGAGTTGAAGTTTAAAAAGTATTTTACTTTTTATTAATATATTTATTTTTAAAGCCAAATGAACTTTTCAAAAGCTGGGGCATGGAAATGCAGTCACTTTGGGTGTTTTACCTCTCTCCCAACCGCTCCCCACTCTCGGGTATGTCACACAATCTGAGCTTGACTCAGCCCCTTCACCGGCGAGGTTAAAATCTAACACAATTCAACAGTGCGAGGCAGACAAGCTGCACCTCAGGGATGTCCAGAGACAGTCGGGACGCTGTCCATGAAAAATCAGCTGTCCCAAAAGTGAGGAGGACACTCAAACCCTGCTGTAGCTGATGGAGCGCTGCCCGCTGGTTTGCGAATGCAACCAGAGCTGTTTGCATGTGTCTGTGTCGGGGCTTTTGTTTATGGCTTCGGTCACTGTTTCCATTTCAGAAGAAATGAGATAAATCCTTTTGACATTCTAGCTCTTTCTCTTCTTGGCTCTAACTGATGGTGAATAATTCAGATTTGGCAAAGGGTTTTGTCTGCCCTGGAGCTGCATTTCTCAACATTTGCTGGTAAAATTTGCCGACTGTCCTCTGGACTGCAAAGGTTTTTGCACATTTCAAACCTGAAGAAAAGCTCGTGGGGGGTTTTTTTTCAGGTCTCTCTCAATGAGCCTTTCTGCCATTATAGATCATTGTGGGTCTCCATCTATATATAAGTCATGCTATACATTATTTCCATTTTTTGCTCTTTTTTACAGCTATTTACCTGCATGTGTAGCAACATGTGCAATATTTTGGATGTGAGTATCAAGAGACAGAACAGGACATGAAGACAGCGCTGAAAGTTTTGTGAGGTTTTGCTTCTTTGGGTTTTTTGGTGGTTTTTTTAAATTTGGTTGGGGTTTTTTGCATTTTTTTTGTGGTTTGTTTGTTTGGGGGTTTTTTTGGGTTTTTTTTAGTGGGAATATATAGAAGACAAGTGTTGCAGCAGATGCTCTGCGTTCCTAACTTTGTAGCTATAGATACTTACACATCAAAGAAATGGGGGTTTTTTTGGGTTTGGGTCTGGGTTTTGGTTGGTTTTTTGTTTTTTTATTTTTTTGGTTTTTTTTTTGAGAGAGACAGAAAGGTGAGGAAAAGGACGAGTTAGCCATTAATGTGCAGCACCTTACTGAGCAGCGCTGTGGGTGCAGCTGATAGTAACAGAGTGCTGGGAGAAGTTTGGAGGTTCAGAACGGATCCTCTGCTACAGCCGAGCCAGGGGTTTGTCGGAATAATCGCCGCCAGTGCCGGACCTGCTTTCTCTGAAGCTATTTTCAGCGGAACAATCCGAATACAGGATATTTGGTAAGCATCAGCATCCGGTGTTGATCAAAAAAATAAAAGCTCCTGCGTGATTTGCAAAGCTATAAGTAAAGCAAGAGGTTCCTGTGCGTTGAAATTCGTGTCGCTCGCTTGAATGGCTGCGCAAAGAGCGGGGCGGCCGCAGCCTTTCCTCGGCGGGGAGATGCTCCAGCCCCTTCAGCATCTCTGCATCCCTCTGCTGGCTCCGCTCGGTCCTGGGGGGCCCGGGACGGGGCACAGGAAAATTAATAAACTTTAATAAATAAACACGGCACCAACACGCACAGGAGACGCATTTAAACAAAGCTTTGGATTTGAATCAGTTTCAGAACGCGGCCGGTGTCTGAGCAGCGAGGACAGAGCGCACAGCACCACAAAGTCTTCTTTCCTGCAGCCAGCGCTTCATTAAATCTTAATTACTGTTTAATTAGCCGAGAGTGCTGGTGCGGAGGGTGCGGGTGCGGCCCGCGGCCGCCAGGGGGCAGCCAGAGCCCCGCCTTGGGCTCTTTTATTTTGCTTTAAATTCGCCAAAAAAAAGCGTCAATAATGAGCCAAAAGCCGCCTGCCCTTCCGAAACTTGTGCAAAGAAGGTGGGGGGTGATTTTTTTGTTGGTTTGGGGCTTTTTCTTCTTCTTCTTCTTTTTTTTTTTTTTTTTTGTGTTTGGGGGGGATTGTTGGTGCTTGGGGTTTTTTGTTGTTTTGTTGGTTTTTGTTTTCGTTTGTTTTGTTTTTGTGGGGGTTTTTTGGGGTTTTTTTTTGTGGGTTTTTTTTTAGCTTAGCTGATGTAAAAGCAGTGATTAGTTGATGTTAATTATCAGTACTACTGCACATTCGGATTTGGGCCCTGCCTGCATTTAGCGTTCCTTCGATCAGCTGGGAATGTGAAGCTATTTGTTGCAGCTATTTCTTTAGAGGCGTGTGCTTCTTAGTCGTCATGCTGCGCACAATAGCAAGAAAGACCATTTTTTCCTCCTTTCTCTAGTTCTGATATCTGTCAATCTGTCTGTATATTTATACACTGAGCAAATAGAGGTTTTGGGTGGGGTTTTTTTTTTTTTTTTTTTCATTTCTTTGCTTGAAATTCTCCACGAAATTCGAGGTTTAGGTATGCAGGGATGCACAATAACAAAAATATCATTTGATAGTTGGTATCAGAATAATTGGTTCCTGCCTTTTGTTCAGGCCACTGTCAAATTGCAGCCTTGGTTTTAGTTTGGTTTTTTTGTTGGTTTTTTTTTTTAAGGCCACTGAAATTAACCTCATGCAAGGGGCAACTCACTTGGTGCCACGAAAGCGAACAAGAAAACAAATAAAAGCTCCACAAGTCATGTTGCCTATGCTGTTGGTGTTCTCTGACTTAAATACTTTGCTAGAAAGAGAGCAAGACTGCCTAGGAAAAAATATATTATCTGCACAGGAACCATGATCTGATTTTTCAAGGTCTGGGATTTTTTTTGGCTTGGGATTTTTATTCTGTCTTTTTTATTATTATTATTTTTTCCCCTGCTATTTTCTTGAAGGCGGACACATAGGAAATTTCCTGATCCTCATAGCAATAGAAGGCATTGGCACATCTCTTTTATAATATGCTTTGTTTTGGCTATCTGGGACTCGGGGCCTGAATTTAAAAACCGCCCTTGACAGGCTGGTTGTTGGAGAGCTGGTGAGTTAAATGAATCAGCTGCTGAGGGCGCCTCATTCTCCCCATTGCCTGCAGCTGGATCTGGATCAAATGTGGGCTTTAAACACCTAGGGCAGATTTCAGTTGCTTAAATCTCCAACCCTCGGTGTATTCCGGTTTTTTTTTGCTCCTTGGAAGGGCAGTTTGGAGCTGGCAGATGACGTAGGACTGGCAGAGCCACACATCTCCGAAGCTGCAGGTAGGAACCCGAGTGATATGGGCAGGGAAAAGGTCTTGAGGTAAACTTGGTGTTTAAAAAGGTTGCCAAAACAAGGCAGGAGCTTCTTTCCTCAGTGAAATCTGAAAATGTGCGAATTTTAATTTGTTTCCTGCTGGGATTCTTCTAGCAAGTCCTGCAAGGAAAGCCTTAAGGATTAAGAGGGCATTTCATTTTCTATACCACCTGGATTTCTCCAGCCCACCTTTCCGGGTCTTTCCTCTAACATTTTTCATTCCTGCTGTGATTATTTTTTATTTCTTACCCCCGCCTCCCTCCTGTACCTTTCCTACCGCTGCATTTCAGGCCCCACCTCAATTTCTTCGCTCGCTTCTGATTTCAACTCACTTCTAATTATTTCCTCTTTTACTTGGGCACGAATGATCTAAACTACATGCAAGAATAAAGACAGCATAGCATAACGTAGAACCGCATTGTCCTTGATGGCTGTGGGGAAAAAAAACAAACAAAAACAAAAACCACGAATATTCATGGAACCATCACAGGATGGTGTGGACCAAAAAGGACCTTAAATATCATTGAATTCCCAGGTCGGTCGTGGTGGTTTCCGTGTGGGAGCAATCCTTGGGGGGCTGAATTTTGGGGGAGCCGAGGAGGAAGGCGCACAACCCCGGTGGCCAGGGGGAAAGGATCCCGGTCCTGGCGCTTCTGTCCTGGCACGAATTCGGTGACGACCGGAGCGCCAGGGGCTGCAGCAGCTCCCGCCCGGCGAGGAGAGGGCGGCTCTCGCTCCGTTGTGATGCAAATTCAGAGTTTCCCGGCGTGACTGAGCGAGGTCCCGGCGATTTATCTGTGCCAGCTGCAGCTCAGGTTGCAGATTGGGTTGATTGCGGGAGCGTGATGGGCAAAGCTGAGAAGGAAAGCGCGCAGCAGCCTTGTGCTTGGTGTTTTTATAGCTAGCAGGGGAACGCCAAAGCTGGCTTTTTGTTCTACCGCCTCTTTTTTTGGGTGGGTTTTTTTTCTTTTTTCTTTTTTCTTTTTTTTTTTTTATTGGGAGCGCCTGCCGGACGTTTTAAGGTAGGAAACTGGGATCCGACAGTGGAAAAGAGAAAAAAAAAAGTGAGGCGCACGGAGCTGAGAGGGAAGGCGCGCACAGCCCCGCGGTGTTTTCAAGTCATCGCTTGCAAGAGGGGGAAGGTCAGCGACAGCTTTTCCGTGCTGCCATTTTCCCAGTCGAGTTTTTTTTAGCCGGGTTTCGCTTTAGACTCGGGAGAGGGAGACGGGGATTGGGGTCCGGTCCTGCCGGGGTCTGCTGGGCGGGGTGCGGGTCCTGAGCCCTCGGGATCGGGACCAGGATCGGGATCGGGATGGGGATCGGGACCGAGACCAGGATCGGAACCGGGACCGGGATGGGGATCGGGACCGGGATCGGGCTCGGGACCGCGGTGTCGCCGCCTGGCGGACGCGGCGCGGCGGTGCAGGGCAGCGCCCTCCTGTGGGCAGCGGCGGGACGGCAGCGCCGTCGGGGCTTTGGTAAATAAAACTCGTTCGTTTCTTATTATTTAATGTTCATTCGCGTTCGCCTTGAGCTTCTCCCACTCCCGGGAAAACAGCGGGGAATAGGGAGCGTTTGCGTAATGGTTTTTAGTGCTGTTGTGGGCGGGCTTTGGATGCCG
>WBMY01014929.1:23158-103067 GCA_013397315.1 Donacobius atricapilla | reverse complement strand
AAGGGAAGGGAAGGGAAGGGGCCGATGGCGGTGGGAGCTGCGGAGATCCCCGGGCGGCTCCTGCTGACAGCGGGCGGAACGGGCCCGAGGATGCCCCGCTGTCCCGGCCTGCTCGGGGCTGCGGCGGAGGCAGAGCCCGGCTCGGTCTGCCGGGTTGTTGTTCATCCCGGCGCTTCGGGACAGGGNNCCCGGCGCTTCGGGACAGGGGGGTTTTGCGAGGTGCGGGGCGGCAGCCGTGCCGTGCCCGGGCGAGCTCTGCGCTGCCACAGGGGCCTGGCGTGGCGAGAGCTCTTCATGGCATCATCCATTATCGACTGCAAAACTCCCAGGAGCCTGGGAACATCCTCGGCGTGTGTGCCAGGAGCTGGGCCTGCCCTTCCCTGCGCTGTCTGCTCGGCCTCTGCGCCGGGGGCAGCGGAATTAAAGCTCCGCTGGCAGCCGGGGGAGAGGAATTCTCCACCCGGGCTGGGGCGTGTGGCTCCTGTCTCCGTTTTGCTGCTGAAAACTAGCAGGGCAGGGAAAGGAGCTGTGTAATGATGGCTGGGGAAATGAGATTAGTCCCTTTGGAGAAGGAACAGCCCCGACAGAGCCGTGCCGCGCTTGTGTGTGTGCTCGGGATGGGACCGGAGCAATGCAAGGGCTCGGGATCTGCCCGTGTGTGTCAGCGAGGGAGGCTGAAGCGCTGCGAGGGTAACACGAACTGGCAGCGTAACCTATTTCTGCATGAACTACAAAATCCCGTACGCGAGATGGAATTGGTGGAAGTAATTGATCCAGATTTTCCTTTCTTCCTGCCTTTGGGTTAAAGTCAAGCTGCTTAAGGGAGCTTTGTGATGTGCCCACCCTTGCCTTTGCTGTTGTGGTAACTGTAAGCTGTTCCCCGCAGTGAAAAGGGGAGGATGTTGATCTGACAGAAGTCTGTGTTTATGCCACCCTTTTTGTCGGAGCCTTCCAAAACTGTTGTTGACCCCATTGCCTGTCAGCAGCCTCTGTTGCAGGTATTAAGTTCAGCTAGGATGGCAGCCAAGCAGTTGCCACTGCAACTACTGTCGTCAGAGAACAGTGTTTATCTGTGGCTGACTGGGGCCTGATTTTGAACATGCCACACACAGTAATCTCCATGATTTGCCCGGTTTATGTTCCTTCTACTCCAGGGAGTTCTGCTGTATAACACTGCTGTGAACGAACCTGTTCCAGCTGAAAAGTTCGTGCTTGCCAGGTGGATGTTTGGTCTCGCTCTCTCCACGTATCTTTTGTGTTTCTGGTTAATCTGAGCAAGTATTTTAACGAGGTGGAACTGCGTGCCCTTGAAGCGCTCCCGCTGGGCTCTGGGGTGGCTTTCAGGTGAAGGCTTCTCGTGCTCCTTGCCTGAGTTCTGCCTGATTCACCTGCAGCTTCAAAGGGTGATTCACGGGAGCTGCATTCCTTGCCGGGCTCGTGAGGAGGATGTGTTTATTCCCTGGGCGCAAACACGGACTAAGGAGACCGAGGGATGTTATTGCTGAGTGTCCTGCCATTAGCATTCCAACGGGGAGCTGGCCTAAGTGCTTCTCTCCCTGGGCAGGTGTGTGTGCTCAAGCCGTGATGCAGCACTAAATCATCTCTCTCGGAGCTGTTTGGAGCCTGAAAACGGCCTGGAAAGCCCCGTCCTGCTGAAGAACAGAGGGGTTAAAATTGAGTTCACTGAATGTGAAAGTAGGCAGGGGACACACAGATGAGGCGGCCACTGAAAGCAGCCGGGCTGTTTACTCTGCCTCGTGTACTTTAGCCCGGGTCACGATATCCGTTCTATTAATATTTCTGTCTGGGGAGAGGTGAACTTCGTCTTGAAAACTGGCACGGACGGTGGCAAAATGTGTGGGTCCGGCAGAGGCTCCAGCAGCTCCTGCAACAATGGGTGCGGCCGAGTCAAAATAAAACCTGGAATTCGGTAACGCGAGAGCGCTCAAGGAAAGCTGATGCTGCCAGGCTTGGGCCAGTCCCGGGGCTCAAAGAATTGTTGACCATTTCCTCTTCTGAGAGCTGACAGAAATAGCACAGGGTATTTAGCTGTTAACTTGGGCGGTGTAATTTGAGGCCTTCAGTGTGCGAGGTTAAATGTGTGCTTCAGTGGGCAGAAAGTGAGGGGCTGTGGGGAGGAAAGGATCTCCTTTAACACTTTCTAGGAGCGCCAGGCAGGTGCACACAGCGCCTGTCACCTTGGCTTAAGGAGCAGGGGATCAGCTGTCACAGGAGAGGCTGTACTCCTGACAGTGCTGGCCCATTTGGAAATTGCTTTGCCTGAATTTCCTCTTCTGGATTTTCCTGACACGTGGTCCCTCTCCTCAGCGGTGGAGAAATAAGGAAATAACAGCATTAACTGCGAATGTTTAAACAGATTTTTTTTTTTTAATCCCTTGCAGAACAAAGAGTGGAAGATGTACGACTGATTCGGGATCAGCATCCCACTAAAATACCCGTAAGTCCAGTTCTTTTAATTTTTTACTTCACTTCTCAGTCTCGTGTTCTTTCCAGCAGTTAAAAAAACCTGTGGAAGAGAGGTCCTGAGGAGACCAAATGAAAATGTGGCTGTTAGGGGTGGCTCAGCCTAGATTTCAGGAGCATTCTCGAGGAGTAACCCTCACAGCTGGTGTGGTGGAGCAAGGTGCTCACAGGGGCTGGAGGATGTGGCGTTTCCGGAATTTGGCAGCCGTGTGTTGTAACTTGGAAGAAAACCACACCTCAGCTCTGAGATCTTCCTGAGCGCTCTGTGCTTCTCTCTGTGGTTTTCTGCTCCGAGTTAAGAGTCTTCAGAGGTTCGCCAAGAAGAGTAGGCAGGGGTGTAGAGGCAGATCTGCTCATCAGCCTGTGCTGAGAAGGACAGAAATGCTTTTCTCCCGGGAACGGGCTTGTGCTCAGGTCTCCAGCAATGCTGCTGGGCTGCCCAGCTCACCCTGTCAGTCTGCAGCTGCTCAGCTCCAAATGCTGCCTAAGTGTTATTTTATTTTACTTAGGGCATCCTCAAAAATGCAAAAGACTCTGTTCTGTCACTGATGAGTTCTTCAGTAGAGGGAACTGAATGGGACCCTCAGCCTTTGGCTCTGCGATGAGATTCGGTGACCCCAGTGTGTGGAAATTCTGCTGTGAACCAACTGCTGCAAATTGTCCCTACTCCCTGAGCAAGTTCACTGACAGAAGCTGCCATAGAGACAGAATTTGTTGGTTTTCAGCTTTCCTTGGGCTTTAAACTCCTTCACCTTGGAGCTGCCACCGCTGCTTCCCTGTGCAGTTGCGCAGAGGAACAAGGAATCCTTCACAGCAGGGATTTTCTGACTTTTTGGGAATGTTTCATTTTCCCAAAAGGCGCTTTCCTTGCAAATCTGCTTCCTGACAAATACTGCTTTTTTACTCACCTTTCAGAGACCACTTAGCCATAGTCCCCAAGCTCTGTGACCACAGATTGAAAGCCAGGGATTTATGGCAAAACTCGCACTTTAACTCAGCCATGAACCAGCCAAATATTCAGAGGTACCTAAGGAACTTGCTGGAGATGTGGTGATGCAAACTCCCAGCTATCCCCGCTGGGATCCCTGGAGTTTTGCTGGGCCACTCACTGCCTCGTTATTGTCATCAGCAGTTCTGGATGAGATAAGGTGGCAGTGTCACACCAGATAATAAATCCCTCCTGTGCTGTCAACATCCTCCATTCTGCTGTTAGAAATACCCACTGCTTATGGCCTAACTGCGTCAAAATAGTGGGGCTTTGTTACCCAGAACGAGCCAGCGTTTATTTCAACTGATGTCAGGCTCTTTCTCTGGTAGAACTCAATCAACTTCTCTTCACCTGTGCAGCTTTTTAAGATCAACACAGCCAGACCCCGTGAGCATGGAAAGGATCCAAGGGACTGGTGTCACGTAGCTCCTGTCGGCTGAAAATCAACAAACCCCACATGGCCCTGGAAACGGGAGCACGCGAGTTCTGAGATCACTTCTTAAAAGCAGGAACTACCCTCAGTTGCTGGGCAGGGTGTTCCTTAAATTGGGAAATCTGCAGTGTCTCTGTGAATTAAGGGGTTATTAGACAGTGAACCTGGCGGAGTTGCTGGTTCCTGAGCGTGCTTGAGGAAATTTTCTCCTTAATTTGGAAATGGGAGGGTTTATACCCCTTCCAAAGTAGCTTTTTCTCATGTATTAGAGGAACCATGGGAGGTGAATGGAACAGCAGAGTCACCTGGAGTGGAAGTTCTTAAAGAGATGGCCTGAAACTGTAGAAATTCCTGTGAAAACTGCTTGATCTGGCAGAGATAGCAGCACAAACCCCTGGTCAGCCACTGCAGTGTGTTAGAGGGAAGTGGACTTGATCTCTCCTTGGATTTCCTTGTTGCTGGGTAATTCAGTGCGGGGTTAAATGATTGCAGCAAAGGAACTCTTTTAAAATTGCACTGAAGCTGTGCACGTGTGCTGTGAAATCCCCGTGTGTTACCCGTGTGCAGTGGCTCCTGCAAACAGAACAGAGGAGCACGTGAAGATAATTGATTCTCGTGGAAACACAGATTTGTTTGGGTTGGAAAAGATCCTTAAGATAATTGAGCCCAATGAATTGTTGCTTTTCAGCCTGGAGACGCTGCATTGACAGGTGAAGGGAAATGGAGCTGGGAGGGGGGAGATGAGGGCACCAGATGCTGTTCCTGCCTTCCACAGCTTCTGCTTCTTGTGTTCCTTCTCAGGTGATCATTGAAAGGTACAAGGGAGAGAAGCAGCTTCCAGTTTTGGATAAGACCAAGTTCCTGGTGCCAGATCATGTCAACATGAGCGAGCTAATCAAAATTATCAGGTAGTAGTGCTGGGATTCCAGTGTGAACTGATCCACCTCGGACTGTGATACTCTGATAATTCCCCCCCGGTGCACTTGGGAGGTCTAAATGGACAATTCATCCAATGAGCACTAGGACAAATCCAGGAGAAGGTGCTTTTCCTTTTGCTTTGCTGGAAAAACCCCACTCTGAAGAGAGCTGGGCTGGTAGTCTGCTTCCAGGAGCACATTCCCGGAGCTGTGGGAGGGAGTGTGGGGCTGTGAATCCCTGTCTGACATGGCTCCTTCTGCCCAGGGCTCCAGCACTTCCTGCTTGGCTATTCTGGGGTGCCAGAGTCCCCCTCAGGAGTGACTGCCTCTTCCCACCCACTGGGGAGGGGAGTTGGGCTCGCAGCCAGAGCTCTGTGCTGCTGCCCGGGGAGGCTGTTGGCATCCTTTGGGAATTGAAATTTCCCTCAGTGACAGCACTGAGGCTTGGGAAACACCAGCTCAGGCCAGAGTGTTTCTGCCCTGGCCGCTTGCTCAGCTTACAGGAAAAGGGAGGGAAACAGCCCCGAGTGGAAGTTGTGTGGTCGAGAACTGTGGTCAGAAAGTCTGCTCGAAGTGCATCTGAAGTTCTGCTCGAAGTGCATCTGTGCTGGCTCAGCAGCAGTGTGTGGTTGGGAAGGGTTCTCCTGTGGTAACTGGGAAGTCAGCACCAGACCAGAGCTGGTTTTGTGACGGGTACACAGCAGCAGGAGCTGGCTCCTGGAGGCAACGGGCTGTGGGACTTGTCCAGGGTGTCCAACCAAAAACTGTCCCAGGCAAATCCCAGCTCCTGCAGGAGGAGGAAAGGCAGAGAGAGTTTTGGAGACAGGAACCAGGTTGCTTAAGTCTTCCAGAGTTTCTCAGGAACGTGAAAGGCCCCAGGCAAAGAGGTTAACTGAAGGCTGAAGGATTTTCCACCTTTTTTCTTTGGCCTTACTGTTAATAACTAACTTGGTACCAGCCAGACTTGGCCCTCAGCCAGCTCCAGTGATGCACAGCAAAGCCCATCCTTCCCAAACCTTGGAGAGCCGCTGCTTTCCCTCAGCCTGCTGGCTCTGGAGTGATTAGAGTCTGGCTTTGGAAGGGTCCCTGTCCAGGCCTGTGCTTGGGAGCTAAATAAATCCCTGTTTCCAGCTGCTGCTGCCCCTCAGCAGCGAGTAGAAGCAGCAGGAAGCTCTTCTGATCTTTCCTTGCTTTGGTGGCAGCTCCACACTCCCGAGTTGCTGCTGCTCACTTGGTTTCTCAGGTGGGACAAGAGCTGCTCTCTGCAGCCCTGCTCTGCCAGAGGCAGCTCAGCAGAAACGCCCATTTCCCCTGAGCTGCTGCGCTCAAGGGAAATCCAGAATTCAGCTGTTTCCTGTGCCAGGCAGTTTGTGCAGCCTGTGGCTCCTCCTGGGAGGGAGGGAGGAGGAGAGGGAGTGAGATGCTCCGAGGTTAAACCCAGCCCCTTACAGAGCTGGTGACAAAGGGAGTTTAAAAGTTGCCCAGGTTTTGCAAGGAAGCTCTGCCCGTTTTTCCTGATCTTCCCAAGGATCTCTGGGTTTCCACTGCAGTGAGCTGCAAGCCAAAGGTCCCTGGTTGTGCCAGGGGTGCTCCTTCCCAGTCCCTCGTTTCATGCCCTTCTGGAGTGCAGCTTTTCCCCCGAGTGAGGGCTCTGCCAGTGGATGCACCTGCCTGGATTTAATGGAGGAATTCGGTCCAGTTTGGAGGGGCAGGGCTGGGTGGGGACACGCAGGGAAAGGTGCCCATGACAGAGGTAGGAACCAGATGAGCTTTATTTAAATCCTCCCACCCCAAACCATCCCCTGACTCTCTGCTCTGACCTTGCTGCCCTCACTGAGGACTCTCCGTTGCCCTCTGTCCTTTGTCCCCCGTCCCCCTCGCCCCTCCCCAGGCGACGCCTGCAGCTCAACTCCAACCAGGCCTTCTTCCTGCTGGTGAACGGGCACAGCATGGTGAGCGTGTCCACGCCCATCTCCGAGGTGTACGAGAGCGAGAAGGACGAGGATGGCTTCCTCTACATGGTCTACGCCTCGCAGGAGACCTTTGGAGCGCCAGCTTCCGCCTAGGACACGCCAGCGGCCCCAGCCTGGGATCTGGGCTGACCCTCGGCCATCACCCCCACTCCTCCCCACACACCCCCCAGGGAAAGAACCGGATGTCACCTACGCTCTCAGTCCTTAGCATAGTCTCGCTTTAGCAGGTGTCTCATCTCACCTTGCCTTGTTTGTGACTATTAAACAGTACAGACGAGCACCTCCAGCTTTGAAACCTGCCCTAATAATATTCTACACAGGCACATGTACAGGTCTGGACCTGACGAAAGGAGCCCAATTGTGCACGTGACACTTGCAGAGAGAGGGACACTCGATTTACTTTTAACAAGCAAACAGGCACCAGGGAGGAACTTAAGTGTTTCCTGGGAGTTTGCGGGAAAATCTCCCTACGATTCTTTATATTTTTTTTGGTTTTAAATGGGAAGGTTTCTCATGAGAGCAAAAGCATTTTAATGTTCCAAAGGGGAGCTTTTTCTTCTGCAGCTCCGTCAGACTCGTGTCAGCGCTGCAGGGAGTTAAGGCAAGTGCTTGGGGTGAGCTGGGGAAGGACAACTCTTTGCGTCTCCGGTTTTTTTTGGGCGCCGCACGCTCAGGGGCGGTGCCGGTTTCTGGAATACTCATACCAAACACCACAGCTTTATCGTAGTTCTAGAAGTGTCTAACTGTAAAAACACACACCCGAACAGGTAAAACTGAAATAAAACTCCAGCCTGTTACAAATCCCCAATCCCCCGTGTGTTCATCTGAGCTGGCTTCCAGCGATCCCTAGGATCGCGCCCTTAGCCCGGAGGTCGGGAATGGCGAGCAGCAGCTCAGGGCCGGGAGAGCTGACGAACAAAGGAGCTGTGGCGTGGCTGGAGGCTCCTGGCGGGAGCGGCTGTGCAGGGGCAGCTCTCCGTGGGCCAAAGCTGGGTTCTCTCGTGCTGTCCGGCGAGGCGTGGGGTGCCCGCGGCGTCCCCGGCAGCTCGGCTCTGGCGGGGACAGAAGCAATACAGGGCGCGGGCGGCGCGTCGTGCCTCCTCCACCTCGGACCTCCTCCACTCTCTGCATGCATCTCCTGCCCGGGGCCCCCTGCCCCTTTTTTTATCGTCCTTTTGTGTTTTTACTCCGACGTGAACTTTTCGATGCGGCTTGTTCTCCTTGTTTAGTTCTGTTCGTGTGAGAACTCGTTTAACTCATAACTGACAACTGTACTTGTAATTACGACGTGATCGACCGATATTCCTGTACAAATGTTGCTTTTTTAAAATTAATACAGTGCTGATACGGATGGATTACATCCCAACTTAATTCTGGCTCGTGTGGTTATTCCTAGGCATTTTCACAAGCAAAATAATTATGAAGGAATTAAAAATAATTTCCTGCTACTGCCAAGCTGGAGAAGCCCCCACACAGCTGAATCCCTTTAAAATGAAAGCCAATGCCAAGGGATTCTGTTTAACTCTTTATTTTCCATACATTAAATTTACTCAGATAAAAACATTCTAAAAATGTACAATTTAACTTTTAACAAAGTATAATAAAACATAAAAATCCCAATACCAGAATACTTGACATTTACAATTCAAAATCAAATTAGCTGAATATTAAATATTTACAAAACTATTTAAAATATTTATAAAGTTACATGCAGAATTTGTAATACTAGAAGTGATCGAAGTAAAAGAAATGGCTCAAATGGAGCAGGAATTTCCTTCATTCCTAATGGAAAGTTATGTCCAAGAGAAGCTGTTAATCTGCACTTGAAAACACACAGGATTTGCTTTCTGCTTCAGTACCAACACAGTTCTTGTGTACATCAGGAAAATTTCAGGGAACAAATGGGTAATTCCAAGGGTTTATTACAAGAGCTGTGGGACCTCAACCAGCCAAAGTGATTCCTACTCTCACAACCACTCCATGACGTGGATTTTTGTCCAGATTTGCCCATGTTCATCCCATTTGGAGGTGCTCGGAGGGCCCCTGTGGCACAGCCCTGCTCCCCTGCAGGATCTGGGGAGGAGCATTGCTCTGCCCCGTGCCCCGGCCTGGCTCCTCCCGGGGAATCTGCCCGGCGAGGAAATGGCCTTTGGGGGATGGCCAGGGCCTGGTGCTGGACTCTTTCTTCGGGAAGTCTGGTGCCCAATCTGCCAGGATTTAATGACCGTGGTATGAAAAGGTTTCACAAAAAGCTGAGTGTGACAGAGCTGGTTTGAATGAAACCCGGTTTTGATAAACTTTTAACAGCGGTTCAAATGTGGTTTCCAATAAAAGTCGGGTAGAACCCTCTGATCATTATCTCGGTTCCCTCTCCTCCCTCTCTGCTCTCCCCGTTAGGGTCGAGCCCAGAATATTTATTAATGTTTAATTTGCAGAGTGAGGAGGAGTTTGCTGGAAATTCCATCCTATTTTGAGTCTTTCCATCATCAAATGGAAAACGCAGCTGGAACCGCCTGCTGCTCCCTCCCCTGGGAAAGGCTCCTCGCTGATTCTCTGTGCCCCTGCAGGGAGATGACAGGGGATTCCCTTCCCTTTTACACTGAAAAATCATTCCCATTCCATCTAGAGAACTAATTCTTTTTAAACTTGCAGGACAAAGATAGGGCTAAATAACACTCCTTGAAATCTCCATCTTTCAATGTACAAAAATAGGGTTGAAGAACTGGTTCCTGCAGGCAGGGCAGCTGAAACTCTACTACTACTCCAACCCAAGCTGCCTTGCTTTTTAGGGGTAAAAAAGATGGATTTGTGCCTTTTAAGAAGAGATTAAGGATAATTTTATGGAATTAAGGTGCTCTGCTGGGACTTACCAACTTTGGTTGTTCTGGGTAGAGCGGAGGGTGTTCACTGGCAGGTCTGAAGCCCCAGCTCCCTGGGATTTGGGGAAGGCTCTGAGCTTGCTGCTGCCTCACCAGGTTTTCCTCTCGGACACTCGTGTTGCCTCCAGGTCCTTCTGGACTGGATCTTACTCCAAACCCAGCCCCAACCGTTCCAAAGCGTCACCCAAACGCAGCCATGAGCCACTTGAAGAAACATCAGCCTTGACTTGACACAAAGGAAAGGATCCCAAAGAAAGGAATGAAACAGTTTGCTGGAAACATCAGCCTTAACTCTACACACAGGAAAGGATCCTAAAGAAAGCTCTGGAGAAAGGAATGAAACAATTTGCTGGACAGAAGTTCAGTTTTACAGTCCTTTTGATATGATTTTTTTCTGTGATGAAGATCAGACACAACAGTGTCCAGCCTTGGGCAGTAAAACAAAACATAATTGGTACAGAAATGACTTTTTTTTTTTTGCTGCTGCTGCTGTTTTTTGCTGTTTCAAGAAGGTTTTGAACACTCACGTGTGTGTTGAAATACAGTTTCTTTAAATACAATTTTAAAATACTGTTTAAAAAAAGTGAAAAAAATAATAACAACAACAATAATAATAACACTAAGTTTGGCTTTCAGCACATGTTCCAGGCCACTGGAGAGACCCTCAAAGCTGCAAATAGTAAACATGGAACTGCACGTTTTCCTTGGGCATGATGCAGTGGGACAGACTGTTCCTACCATTGTCTCGAGCTCATTAAGGCAAAGTAAATTGCATTGTCAGTTTTCATCCCTTTTTTAGTGTTGTAGGTCTGAAGGTTGTTGGTGGGAACACCGGGAACGTCCTCGAACGCAGGCAGAGCCAACAGGGAGCGGGAGCTGGGCTGGGGACACACAAACCAGGGGGTTCTTATTGCATAGCAATAAAAAGTATCTTTGTCTGTTTGTTCGTTTAAACCAGCTGTTCTGCAAATTCGGATTTTGGATGCCTCCCTGGGCCGGGTTTGGTTCCGCCCAGCCTCATTCCCGAGGCTCTCCCGATGCTCGGGACCCTGCAGGCTGAGCCTGCCCTCGCAGAGACGGGGACACAAACGTGTCACACAAACATTTGGCTGGCCCCAAATGTTCCTTTTCCCCTGAGCGCGGCCCAGGAAGGGCTCAGCTCCCCCCTGCCACAGCCCCAGCTCCTGGGGGCAGCTCTGCACAGCTCCAAAGCCTCCTGCTCCCAGAGCACTTCCCAAGTCACCGCTTCCACTACAAATCCTACGGATTCATCCTGCCGTAAGGAATTCCTCCAAGTGTAAACAAGGCTTCGGACTTTAAAGGTGTCTCTCAAATGACAGGATGCAAATATCTCTCTGTCAGACACTTTTACAGAGGAGGCCTCACCCATTTAATGCCGTCAGATTCCCGGGACGGGGGGAGCCATGAGGATTAGGATCTTCTTTCAACCAGACAGGACCAAAGTGTTTCAAATTAGCAGTTCGAGATGGGTTTGGCTTCCTCTCGAGTCCTAATTTAGATTTGTCACCCACAAATGATGGACTAAGTAGTTAACACCAAAGCTACTCATCTACAACCTACTGCAACGAAGGAGGCCGACAAGAAATCCTTCCAAGTCTTGATAATAATGAAGTTTTTACTACCTTTTACATGTTTGACTCCCACCACTCCTGAATCCTGGGGTAGGAGCCAAAGGGTATTTTATATAAAGTAAAGCAAAAGCTTATCAACTCTGCTGCCAGAGTTCTTAGTTTGATTTTTTTTTTTTTTTTAGGATGGTTTAAAATTCATTTACAAAAGCAGAATAATAAGGTTTCTGTGAAAGAGACCTATATACAGTAACAGGACGTAAAGGTTTTGTGTATTACAGGAAAATATCCTTGAAGCCTTTATGACTCTGGAGTCTCTGGGACTTGGACCCTTGGAAACTAAGTTTATTCCAGTGCTGGGAAGCCAGCACTAGCTAGTAGTAACAGGTGAGACAATGAAGCACGAGTTTGTTTCCAGAAGGAACCGAAACTGCCGTGTGTGTTCTTTTGGAAGGGAAATAAGAGACTTTTTTAGGATTTTTATTGTGGAATTAAGTCCCGTAAGCCTGCTGGTGCCAATTTGTAAAGGTTGGAACTTCTTTGCCTCTTGCACTGGTCTCAGAGTGACACTGTCTGCTAAAAGTGCAGAAAGCTTGAAGAGTTTTACATTCTTCTGTAGTGCAATCCTTAAAAATCCCAGAGATTAGTGCCTGATCACTTTTGAAAAAAAGTAGACATTTTACCTAGCCCAGGGGTGCCAAAGTCCTTCCGGCCACTCCTACCTTCCACCTCAGAACAGAGCTGCCCTGGAGTCAGGCCTTTCACCTTGGAAAAGTCCCATTGTGGCAACGTTCTCCAGCCAAAAAAGGTCCAGGGGATGTTGTACTCCCAGCAGGAACTGCAGCTGGCCAGCTCCACCATCCATCGGTCCGAGGACGCGGAGTCAGGAGTTCCAACAACAAAGCTTGAATCTGGCAATCAAAACTGCGTTGGCTGCACCCCTAAGCTAGATTTTCTACCTAGTCTAATAAAGTAAAGCACCTTTGGATTAAAAAATACATTAAGCTTAACAGCAACTGGACGTCTCAGTTCTGCGGTTCGATCTCCGTCGCTCTCCATGGCTTTACAGCATGGCGGTGCCCGGTGGGGAAAGCTCAGTCTGTGGAGTCCAGACTTTCGGAGGGAGGGGCGTACTTCAGCCTGAACGTACCTGGGACGGGGACAGGGACACAGGGTTACACAGCAGTCACCCCCACAGCCTCCCAAACCAACCTGCTGCCCCCTACACGGGGAGCACTGGAGCTCGCCTGGAGATTTAGGGTTGGCACGACTTTGTTTCATGCAATCACAGAATCCCACAATGGTTTGGGTGGGAAAGGACCTTAAAGATCACCCAGTTCCAACCCCGACACCTTCACTGTCCCAGGGTGCTCCCAGCCCTGTCCAACCTGGCCTGGGCACTGCCAGGGATCCAGGGGCAGCCACAGCTTCTCTGGGCACCCTGTGCCAGGGCCTGCCCACCCTCACAGGAAGAGTTTCCTCCCAGTATCCTGTCTAACCCTGCCCTCCAGCTTAAAGCCATTCCCTCTTGTCCTGTCACTCCATGCCCTTGTAAAAAATTTGGAAGACTTTAAATGGGAATTTAATCACTGAAATGAAATCCAACTTTAAAAAGACATCGGAGTCTGCTGCATTTCTGAAGTTCTCTCACTCATGACTGACGAGGCAGCAGCTCTGCTTCCCCCCGGCCACTACCAAAACATTGGCCACAGGAATTCCACTCAGTATTTACCTTTTTCCTGCTATAAATTGCTACCCAACACCTGACACTTATTAATTTATGGTGTTCAAACTGTTGAGACCACATAAAAATGAATCCAGGTAAAGGCTACAGACAAGGCACGATGTCAAATGAAACCGCACTGCTCTTCACTCAGAGTTTGTATTTCAGTTTTTAACCCACACCACTCTCGGATTATCTCAAGATAATCAAAATAAAAAAGAATAATGGGACTAAAAAGTACTCTTGGTAAAGCAGAATTTCTCTTTTAGCTGTTTCCTGCCTGGAATTAAGGGTTCAGCTCTCTCCTGGAGAAGCCTGTGCTGTAAAAGTGTGTGAGCAATATGTCCTAGAAAATGCTTACAGCAGCCAACAGGACCTTCAGGAGGGTTTGAACAGCAATTCTTCATTTAGGTTACTGAGCTGGGCAGGAAGGGAAGAGGAACAGAGATTTCAGTCTCCAAAATTCCAGGGGAACTTGCAATAATGGCCGAAGCTGACCTGGCTGACAAGGCAGAAGCAGCAACAGCAATTCTGCTGCCACCTGTCCACAGCAGCTCCCTCCCTTCCTTGGTATTTCTTCCCTCCCTAAAAAACACTGCCAACCCAGAGCACACCTGAGGCCTCGCCAGGGTCCACCTGATGGGGCTGCCTAAAATTTACCAACAGCTCAGACCCCCAGCTTTTAATAACGAAATATTCTTCACAAGCTGGAGATTCCAAGATGCCATCAGACCCGGGGCAGGGCTCAAGGTCACACTCTGGGTGTGTCCATGTGGGCTCGACATTTCTGAGCCTGAATTTCAGCTCGCTGACCAGTGCTGGCTCCTTTCCCAAGGGAAAGCTGGCAGCAGTTTTCTCTTTTCAAAACATCTCTCCGTTTCTCAGCACAGGCTCAGCAAACAGTGTTCCCTTTGCCAGAACAACTGTCCCAGGGGTTGTTTCCTATTCCTGAACCAATGCAGAGCAGTGTCAGTGCCATGGAGCAATAATAGACCTTTTTACACAGCGTGTTCTAAAAGAAACTGTTGGGATTGTAAATAAAGCCGCCTTTCTCTCCTGACAACTCTATGGAGTCTATTTTGTGTCCTACCATGTCACGCCCCCAGCTTACCTTGCCGATTGAAATCCATGGGCGGCTGTTTGCAGTCCTGAGCTCTGTGCCCGCTGGCCCCGCAGTTGTAACACGAGAGGTTCCCGTTCTTTTTGTGGCCCGACCCGTTGCCGTTGCCCATCAGCCCCTGTGCCTGGTACACCCCGGCCGTGCCCGCCATGAAGTTCTGCATGGGGGGCACGGCGAAGGTGGACTGGCCGGCCATGACGGAGTCGGGGGCCAGGCCGCTGTTGTAGGCCGTGTGCACCACGGGGAACGTGGTGCTGCTGTTGTACTGCTGCGTGTTGATGTAGCCGTTGCTACACAGGGGGTTGAAGGGCAGGAAAGGGAAAGTAAACATGGAAGGTCCCGAGAAGGGGTGCTGGAAATAGTTGGCGTAGCTGACGGTCATGCCGCTGGAGCCGCAGTTGCCGCTGCAGCCGCAGGAGCTGCAGACCATGCAGCCGGGGGGCTGCGGCGGCGGCTGCTGGTGGTGGTGGTGGTGATGGTTCTGGTTGGGGACGGGGACGCTCCCGGCCGAGCTGCTGCTGCTGCTGCTGCTGCTGTAGAAGCTGCTGTCGGCGCCGGAGGAGAGCGTGGGGCTGGAGCTGGGCGCGGGGCAGCTGGGCAGGTTGGCCATGGTGGTGAAGGACGGCGACGGGTGGCTGCTGGAGGAGGCCGCGTTGCTGTTGGCGCAGAAGCTGCCCTGCATGGGCGCCACGGGCACGCTGCTCATGGCAGAAAAGGCAACTTTGGTGTTGGCTGTGTACAGAGCAGTCCGGGGGTTGATTATTGCAGGGGACACCGTTATTTGCATATTACTGGAGCAGGAAGTCTGCCCGGCCATGGCGGAGTCGGTGGGAAGAGACGACGACACCAGGAGTTTGATGGGCGGCCGAGCCACGTGGAAGACCGTGCTGGACGTCACCGTGGCGGCAGTGCTCGTCTCCACGATGAGTCCTGGCTGCTGGGCTGGTTTGATCACTCTGTCCAGAGCGGAAGCGTGGACGACTTTGGTCCGAGGCCCAAAGTTCATGGTGGACGTGGGGGAGCTGCTCTCGGCGCCCCCCGACAGCACCTGCAAGGGCTGGTGCGGGGAGGACGCCGACATGACATCCACCACGGCGTTCCCAAAGCCCTTCTCCATCTTGATGCCGCCCCTCGAGCCGGGAGACACCTTATTCCTCTCCTCCAACGACAGCAGCGAGTGCACAGAGGAGGAGAGCAGCTTCATGTCCGCGGAGCCGCGCTCCGGTTTGTGCACGGAGCCGAGCACGCGGATGGGGGCGATGTGGGAGGGCGTGGGGGACAGCATCTGCATGGGCAGCGCGTGGTGGCCGCCGGGGCCCGAGCCGGCCTCGTTCTGCACGGGCAGCACCTGGGCCGTGGGCCTGGCAGAGCTCGAGGGGAAATGGTTCAGCAGCATCACCGGCTTCTCCTTGTCCGAGGCGTCCAGGTGGAGCTCCAGGCCTGGGGAGAGAGGAGCTGTGAGGACAGGCCCGGGCAGGGCACGGGGCACGGCTGGGGGGCTCTGCTTACGTCTCTCGCTCTCCTCGGCGCTGTCCGAGCTCTCCTCGCGCGCCTGGATCCCCATGGGGCTGGAGCTGGAGCTGGAGTACTCGGAGGAGCTGCCCTCGCGGGGCAGGGGGTGGCCTGGCTGGTCCACGTCCACTCGCAGCTCTGCGGGGACAGGGACACGGAGGTGACACTGCCGGCACCTCAGGAGAACTCAGCCACGCTCAGGATTTACAGGGATACACCAGAGGCAGAACAGCCCAACCAGAGCAGCTGCCCATTCCCAGCAGAGCCACGGAAAACAAATCACTTTTTACTGCCCCTAATAATCACCGAAATCAGGCTTTTGGCTCGCTCCCTATTAAGCCAAAGGCTTTTGGAAGGCCAAGCTTGGGGAAGAAGCAGCAGAGGAAGGAGCTGAGCCCTGCGCAGGCCGAGCTGAGCACGGCAGGGTCCCCTGCCCCCCTTACCTGCGGCGTGGTTGCCCCGGATCCCCTGGATAGGCCCCACGTGGGACGTGGGGGGAACCCTGGCCACCCCACTGCTGGTCACCGAGGAAGGTGTGGAGGGGTTTAGGCACCGTTTCTCTGATTTCTCCCTACAGGGTGATGGAGAGAAGCATGAGGAGACAGAAACTGGCTACAGCACAACCACAAATAAATCAGTTCCTGAATGACCCCAAAGCAGACAAAGCCCATTGAACAATCCACTGATGCTGTGCTCATTTCAAATGGAAACACTTGGAAATCCCATCAGTGCTGACCAAAACTGCCAGCAGTTAGGGCCGGACTATTTGCCATCTGATTTCAACACTATGCTCTTATTTGTCCCGGGTAAAACATCACCAAACTCTGACTGAACTCTAAAATTCTCTCACATATTATGTCAGCACATCCCAAACCCAGCCCTGCGCACCAAACCCAAAGAGAAAACAAACACAGGCCCAAGTTTTCCTTTTCCAAACAAACTCTGGAAAAACTGAGATTGCTGAAAAACGCTGCCAAGGAGCTCTGATAAATGGGCACAGACTGGGGCTCCTGATTGCTTTTTAAGGAACAGCAGGAGCTGCAGAATGAACACTTCCCTCTAAGTGGAGATGCAAAAACCAGGACAATCTGTTGCATCAGTGTCCCCAAAGGGCTGTCACAGCTGCCCGGGGTCACCATGGGACACTCCCAAAGTAGCTGTGCTCCATCCACATGGGCTGGAGCCAAAAAATTGTCACTTCCTAAGAAAAACGGCCCTGACTTTGGGAGTGCATCCCCTGGGCCTGCAAACCCAACAGCTCCCATCAATGTCAAGTGGATGGGAAGCCGAAAATCTTTGCAATAACTGTGACACAAGTTTAAAAAAAAATAAACACAATATGTGTATTTTGTAGGTTTAAAAATTTGGTACCCTTATCACGACCCTAACAGGCAGCAGTAAACCAGAAAGTACTAAATATTGTTTATTAATGGAGATAATAATCATCTGTATCTCCAGGTGGGAATCACGGTACGTTTGTGGTCTGGGAAGCAAAAACCACTGTAGAATTTGCATTTTTAGACCTTAAAAAAAGTTCCTCCAGCCCTCACTTACTTCTCCAGCTCTAGTTGGGTCTTGAGCTTCTTCTTTGCTCCCATGGTGAGGGACTCAAACTTATTCAGATCTTCCTCAGTAAGACTCAGAAACTTGGAAAGAAAAAAAATGTTTGATCTTATAACCTGGAATATTCTTCTATTCCCATGTTCAGTGAAGAGCAATTCCAAAAGCCAACTTTAAAACCATTTTTAAATTCAAAGAAACTCTCTACTCTGGTTTTCAATTACAGTGTAAAAGGAAAGTGTGGGGGACTGGCACGAAAGAAAGAACACTCGCAGATTTAATTTAATTAGGAGTGTGCTTGAATTAACCAGTCACAATAAAGATGAAATAACTCGTGAACATGTTAAAACAGAATTCAATTAAATTAGAACTTGGTGCTACCAGTGAATTTAAGGATCTTAGAAAATCACTCCAGTTTTCCCAGTGTACATTTACCACAGAAGTGCAATGGAAAATATACACCAATAGTAAATTTAATAGTAAAATATAGAGGCAGATACAGACATTTATATTATAATATAATTAAAATGAAAGCCAGTGAAGTATGCATAATAATATTTGCTTTTTTAAAATATACTGGAATAGAGAGTTTTACTACTTTATTAAAGAAAAAAAACCCAGTATATTTCCCTTCTTATAATGAAGAAAATGAAATCAGAAGACTCTGGTAAGAGACTGAAATTAAATCCATAAAATATTCCATAAGCAGCACAAAGCTCAGGCCAAGCCCTCCCTCCACTGGAGGGCGTTCCAGGCCAAAAGACAGAGAACAAGGAATCTCCCACTGGAGCTGGGAAAATTCTCCAAAAAAACCTTGTTGAGATAAAATCCAGCACACACAGAGGTGTTATTTGGGACTCTAACAATGCAAAGATGTAAGAGATGATTTTTCCACAGGAAAATTTCTGCAGGAAAAAACTTCTGCAGGAAACAAACCTCACTTGCTCACGTTCGCATTCATGCCTCGAGTCTCTGAAAATCTGTTTCTTAAAACAAGGTTAACCAAATATTTTGGGAGAAAAATCAACCAAGAAGCAGAAATCGAGAGAAATCAACATATTTAGGTATCTCCTGGACACGAAGGGATGTCCAGGGAGCCAAGCAGAGCTCCTAAGGCAGCATCCAAGCGGGATCTCCAAGCATTCCATGAGGAAGCCTGGGAGAAGAGGCAGCTTGTTGGACAGCCCCGGACACAACCCAGAGTGAAAACAGCAGGAAGGTTTTCATCAATTCATTATTGCTTTCAGAGAGTGAAAACCTCCCCAGCACGTGCCAGAAACTCGTGTGATCCTCAGTGCAGATGTTCCCAGCCTGGAGAACAGGGGGATAATTGAAAAGCTGGCTGCTTCCCCCCATTTCCTGCCCTACCTTCTCCATGGTGAGCTGCTTGAAGACAGGGTAATACTTGTGCAAGCGCAGCTTCCTGAGCCAGTCCAGGATGCCGTTCTGCTCCTGTGTCTGAGGGGTCTGAGGGCTGGAAGACATCAGCATGGCCGGGGAGGAGCTTTCCATCTGGGAGCGATAGCCCAGCGAGGAACCGGCGCCTCCGGAGTGGGAGCAGTGGGACAGAGACACGGGGGCAGCAGCCGAGTGCTGGACGTGGTTCTGGGAGGACTGAATCCCAGCCACCCCACAGATGGGCCTGGAAAACAGGGGCAGGGTTGGGGTCAGCACGCTGGATAAGCCGTGGCACCCCGAGTTCAGCTGCTGTGGCCACAGGCGTCGGGGTTGTGGGGAAAACCACCCCATGAGAGCCAAGGTGTGGCTTTGTACCTGCCCCATCAGAGCCAAGGTGTGGCTTTGTACCTGCCCCATCAGAGCCAAGGTGTGGCTTTGTACCTGCCCCATGAGAGCCAAGGTGTGGCTTTGTACCTGCCCCATCAGAGCCAAGGTGTGGCTTTGTACCTGCCCCATCAGAGCCAAGGTGTGGCTTTGTACCTGCCCTATGAGAGCCAAGGTGTGGCTTTGTACCTGCCCCATGAGAGCCAAGGTGTGGCTTTGTACCGGCCCCATCAGAGCCAAGGTGTGGCTTTGTACCTGCCCCATGAGAGCCAAGGTGTGGCTTTGTACCGGCCCCGTTCCACAGCTCAGTGAAACAGGGCAGCTCTGGCCGAGGGTGAAGCTGATCTTCACCTCACTGGGTTTTCCTTCAGTGATTTCCTTCAGTAATCACAGATATTAAATATTCTGCTGCCTCTCTGCGAATTAAAACCAGCTTTGGACAGAATGGCCTTTGCGTTATTAAAAAGAGGTAAAGCTGCCCAAATATAATCCTAGGGGAATTTTCAATCTTTCCATATGGAAGTGGCGAAGGAAGCCACAATATTGGCTCCTTGAAGGGGGTCTGGGTTTTGTTGGAGGACGTGAGAATTGCCTCTTAAGAGGATGAGTTGTGAACAAGATAAATATTTCACCTTCCAGATGTTCCCAGCGTCGTTCCTACTTTATACAGGGAGGGGTTGCCAGGATCTGGAAACAAGGAACAGAGTCACAAACGGCATCAGTTTATGAAATGCAGTAAAAAAAATATTTTTTTTCAACTTTATTTCAACTCACTTGAGCTCTGAAGTTGCTGTGAGGGAGATGAAGTGCTGAAGAACTTCCTGACGTGGTCGTTTTTCACCACATGGGAAGGGAACGGGGCCAGGTACCTGCAGCAAAACAAAGGCCCTGCTCTGTTAGAGCCTCCCAAATCCACCAGGATTGCACTCTGGACAACACACTTGGAAATGAGATTGGAAATTTAAAAGCTGAAACACATCATGCAATTCTGAATTCTGGAAATTTACGGATATCCTTATTCTTAATACCAAACCCCTGTTACCCCTGGGTTGTTTTCACTCTGGTGAGTGTTCCAGCAAAGATGCCTCATTTAGGAACCCTGAACACTTCTAAGGCAGAAAATGTTCAAATGTAAACTTGAAAATTGCCTTTCAAATGCAGGAACCTGAGGAACATGAGATAGAGATGGGTCTGTTATTGAATTTCCTCCTCTTGGAGATAAACAGCAGATGCAGAGTCTGGCAGCTTAGGGAAAAACTTCTGTCACGTTTTCCCTGTGCCTCTTTGAAGGGAAAAGAGCCCTTCCAGCAGCATTCCAGTGCCCCCAGGGGAGGCTGGAGAGGGACTTGGGACAAGGGATGGAGGCACACGACAAGGAGGGACAGCTTTGAGCTGGAAGAGGGTGGATTTAGACAGGATACGGGGGAGAAATCCTTCCCTGGGAGGGTGGCAGGCCCTGGCACAGGTGCCCAGAGCAGCTGGGGCTGCCCCTGGATCCCTGGCAGTGCCCAAGGCCAGGTTGGACGGGGCTTGGGGCACCCTGGGACAGTGGGAGGTGTCCCTGTCATGGCAGGGGTGGAACAGGATGAGCTTTGAGGTCCTTTCCAACCCAAACCACTCTGAGATTCCAGGAGAAAATGCCAATCTCCCAAAACTTTGCACCTCCACACACCCAGAGGTGCTTCCCAGCTGGAAAGCCCAGAGTTCACTGCTGAATTTCACAGCTGAGCAGCACCTCAGAGCAGCTCCTTCCCCGAGCCCTGGCAGAGCAGTTGCTGCTCCATTAACCCAGATTTGGAGAGGCTGATGTTCCCACACAGCAGCCACACACAGCAGCTCCCTGCAGCCTCCCAAACTCTCCTTGGAGCACAGCAAGGGGATGGGAATGCTGCCTGCCATGAAAAATAATCCAGGCATGCACCTGCTGGCTGCTGCCTATGGAAAACCAACGCCCACCGTGGCTTAGGGGAAGCTCTAATCAAGTTAATTAATATTTTAAAGTGTCATTTAATTTTATAATAATATCATATTAGGATCAGGATAATGTTAATATTATAATAATCTCGTTTTGCGTAGATAAAGACAGCAGTAGCTGAAAAGAATTTAAGTCACTCCCAGTTTTCCTAGGAAAATCAGATTTAGAAAGAGAAACCTGATTTGATCTGCCACAGATTATGGTATTTAAAAGACTGGTTTATATTAAATAATGGCCAGATGATTTGTGATAATTTGAGGAGGTACAAGCTAAAGCTTCAAAAATTTCTTGGCTGTTTCAGGCTTCCAAAAATGTAATCATTTAATAATATCTAAATACATACCTAACTTTTTAAAATTAAAGGAAAATAAACACTACAACAACCTAAAACAACTGAGAAAATAAAAACTCTGTGAAAAGGGAAAAAAAATCATCCCCACAACCCATTCCTCAATACAGATGGGTGAATATTCAGGCTTCTATTTTTTCCTGAGTTTTGAGCGGTTGTTTTAAGCAATTCTGGTTATTTTTGAGTCCAAAACAAACTTTCACAAAGCCAGTGATCCTCTATTTGTTCTTCACAAGGAATGAGGAAATATCAATTCTCCAGGAAGCTTAATAGAGAATATTATTACCATCTGTATTTCTGAAGAAAGAATTCCTGAAAAATTGTTATGCACTGAAATTAATGGAACATCAAGGAAAAAAAGCTTAGGACCAGGCTCTAATTTCTTTGAAGTAATTCAGATTATGGAGATAACATTTCTATTTTGTGGGGTTTTATTTTTTTCTTTTTCTTGGTGAAAGAAACCAAGTGTGAAGATAAAAAGCCCACAAAATCCCAGCATACCTCAGGTCTGATTCCAGGTCCATGTGGTTCCGTTCCAGGTAAAATGAATCTGGACCAGCTAAGCAGGGAATGAATTTCTCCAAGTTTTCCTCTGGATACAGCTGAGACAGCTAAAGGGGGAGGATATGACAAATTAAAAGTGAAAAGAAGTCTTGTTATTTCTACGAGATTCAAGCCACTGCCTGTTATAAATCAAATATTTTAAGAAATTGAATCTGAATTATCTTGGCACATTTTGAAAAGTATTCTTGAACAAAATTAGAGAGAGGGACAAAGTATTTTTTCATTCTCAAAGTATTTTTCTTATCGTCTTTACCTTTGAAATAAATTCAGTCACTTCAGCAGAAGATTTGGTTACCAACATCACCGAAGAATCAGACCACAGGACCTTGGGGAGGAGCAAGAAGGAGTTGCTTTAGTAATTAATTTAATTTGGTTCCTCAAAATTCAGTAACTGGTATCAACTGTCCCTCACAGATGCGATGGGTGACATCAAAAGGAAACTTTTTTTTTTTTTTTGGTGCACAAGGACAAAACTGCTGCCCAATTCTTGCTGGTTTCACATTTAACAACTCCTCTGGATGCTTGGAAAAGCCCCTCGGAGTTTACACAGCCCTTACACACTGCAGATACCCAGAGTTAAGCAACCAAGCACGGAGTAATGGAATTTTTTCCCCTCATTATTGTTAAAGAAAACAGCTGGTTTGTAGGATCTGCTTTCCAACAAGAACGGCTCCCCTCACACAAGGCTGCATATCGCTAATTAATCAACTCCATATGCCACGAGAAATTGGGAATGGCAGCGAAAAACCAGGCAAAACCTTCCCAGTCAAACCTGCAGCTCCTGCTCCAGACTCCATCTTGTCCATGGCCTAAAAAAAAGGGAATATTCAGTGTCTCCTCCCTACACAAACAAGTCACGACATCCTTGGATATCGAAGCGTTTATTGCTTGGGAGATGAAGTTTAAGCAAGCCAAAAAATCAAAAAATCTTGGCTTGAGGAAAATCACCATGAGACAGGCCAGGGATGAATCCCTACGGATCCAAAATATTCACTGGAGGAGTCTGGGAGGCATCTGGATCCACGGGGGAAGGAGCTGGGTGGATGTCTCGGGATCACAGAGCAGCCTCTCACATGACATTAGTTTCAATGACAACTCCAAACATACACAAAGTTTTTCCAGCCATCCAAAAGATGCCAAAAAGAGTGGGGAGAGGAGAGGATTTCAAAATACATTACATAAGGGAGGAATTTCCTCTCAGCAGAGCTGTTACACACAAAAAAAAAAAGAGGGGGGAAAGAAAAGAAGATAGAAAAACTTGAGCGGTTTTACACCAAGTTTGTGGTAAATAAATATTTTTTAAAATTCACAAGGAATTTCAGAAAGTACAGGAAATATTCTCCTTTTTTCTAGTTCTGGACCCAGCAATTGTCATGACTTCTGTTTTAACTCGAATTTTCAATACTTATAAAACAATAATGTGAACCGTAAATGGGGAGAACCATAGGACTGCAAACACTAAACTGCTCCATCCATTGACCTGCTATTCCCGAGCTCCTGAACAGAGCAAAACCGTTCCGTAATTGGGGTTTTAACCCAGCAAACAGCAATTTATCAGCTCAGCTGAAGTCTCTGCTCTTCCTTCAGTTCAAGCTGTTGAGGCAAACACTGGGTACAGTAATTTCTGTTATTTATAGAAAAATTTGTAATAGGAAAAGAAGTTTCACGAGATCTTAATTGGAGTGGAGACAACTGCAGGCTTCATACAGAGTTTGAAAAGCCCTTGGAAAAATCCTGTCTGTGATTGATGACATTTGGAACAATTGGGGATTCAGGAAACTGGGGACATTCTCCATGAATCCAATCCTACTGAGGTTAATGCTGCCAACAATCCCAACAGATGCTGAGCCGAGGCTCTGCCCCGGCTGGGAGTTTGAAGGAATAACCTGGTGAAATTGTGGCTAAATGGGATTCTCCCACCTGGTTCCTTTTGAGTTCTCCTTTTCTCACCCCCTTACTTTGGCTCATCGAACAAACCACAGATATTTCCTGGGCTGTGCATCCCAAATTTCGGAATACTTCGCTGCAGCTGGGAGAGAAGCAGCGTCTCAGCAGCCCCCAGCGCCAGCCGAGCCTTCACGGGATGAGCTCAGGCCTGCCCCGGAACTGGGAGCAGAACCCGAGCTCCAGGGCTGCGTCAGCCCCGGGGGAAGCTGCTGCTGCTGCGGTGTGTGGTGAGCCACGCTCATTCCACAGCCCTGCTCTCACTTCCACTCGCAGTCAGGCTGCCTCCAGCTCACAGGCTCTGCCCTTCCTGCGGGATGAATCCCCCCCTCTGCTGGGAAGGGATTTTATTCCCTTTGGAAATGCTTTTAGACCGTTGTGAAAGTCCCCTTCCAGTCAGCTCCCCCCAGCTCTTGCTCCACAGAGTTTTTCTCAAGCCCTGAAGAATTTTCAAAGTTTTTCTGCACTCTCCAACCTTTTGGATCCATACCCCACAGGCTGCCTCCCTGCCTCTTTCCAGCAGCTGTGCCCTCAGAGCCCACATTGTTCTTTGCCCAGATTAAGACTGAAATTCTCTCTGGCTTCTGCATTCCAGCAGAAGAATGGACACTGGATATGATATAGATATGGAAAGCCATCTTGTAAGTGTGGCGTCGTATTTCCCCCTAAATAAACACTGCCAAAATTTCCTGCATTAAAAGGACTTTTTTTTCCCTGCCAATCCCCACATACCAACTTCTGCATCATCCACAGCCATTTCTGACTTTCAAATCATTGGTTAAAAACTACCAGTCCCGAAGGAGCTCTGCTTCCACAAAGGATTTTTGGGATCCAACCATAAATTTTGAAAATTTCCGTAACTCCTCCATAAGTATTATCCTCCCTTCTTTCACAGGAAAGAAAACCCAAACTTACCTCAAAGGAATACTCAACACTTCTTTCATTCTTCTTGTGTGTCAGCCCTTTTAATTCCACTTTTTCAACACTCACTAGGGAAAAACAAAGAGAGAAGAAGAAGAATGAGGAGGATATTCCTAAACACAGGCAGAAGTGATGACTTTCGGGAAGTGCCAGGCCTTGCTCTGAGAGCATCCCATGACCTGTGCAGGAGTTCCAGGTGCTCCTCCTTCAGGAATGTTGGTAGACCCACTTCATGCTATTTTCACTTCCAGCCTTGGGAAAGCTTCATCCCAAGCACTTTCAACCCAAATAATCCGCTCCAAGCAAAGCTCTTATCACCCCACTCCTCGCTGTAATAACACACATGGAATTATCTTAATAACATTAAGGAATAAACACCATCCCTCCCGGGGAAACTGGGATGAGGAAAAAGTCTCCGTGTTTTCAGGGCCTGGTTTTACAAGTTCAGTGTGGTTTCATGGCTCTGTTGACATCCTGACTCCTCCCTTCCTGCAGTTTCACAGAAAATTTCAGCCTCCATCGGATTAAGGTGTAACTAAAACCAGGATTTGAGCATGGAAAGGATGGAATGCCAGGACAGGTCACTGCCTCTCAAAACACCATCTCACATATCAGATATTTGATGAGCTGAGTTCTTGGAGATTCCCACTTCCCAAGACGCCAAGATCAGGAATTCACCATGAAAAACCTTTATTTCTTCGACTTTCTGTTCTCTCATAAATTTCTCCTGCCTTCTGACTGCACTTATGAAGGTACACAAATGGATTTTTTTTTTCTTACAAAAAGCCAATTTACACTGGCTTCAGACTACAAAAGCAGAATTATCCCAACCCAGAGTCACTAAATTTTTACCTGAGTGACAGGTGCCTGAAGGGATACATGGTGTGTTTTCACTGAGCAGCCCTAACAAGCAGAGCCCAGAATTGTGTCACTTTATTTCCACAGAATCACCGTTTACAAGCTGTTTACCTCTTCTCAGGATTATTTATTATTAACTTTGTGTTCTCAGTAAGACTCAAACCAACGTTTATCTCAAGGAACTTCCTCCTAAGCGCCCAACACAACACTGCAGCGAAGTCACAGAGCGCCCCTGCAACAGGGACCGGGCTGGTGTCGCCTCCCTTGTCCCTGTCCCAGGGAGGCGCCACCCAAGGCCACCCCCTCGCTCCTCTGGAGCTTGAGTTCCCTCTGTTCCCAACAGCTGTGGCCTGGAGGTTTTGTTTTGGCCTTTTCCATGTTTTATTGTGCCCTCAGAGAATTCCAGGATGGTTTGGGTTGGAAAGGACCTCAAAGCTCATCCAGTTCCAACCCCGACACCTTCACAGTCCCAGGCTGCTCCCAGCCCTGTCCAGCCCGGCCTTGGGCACTGCCAGGGATGCAGGGGCAGCCACAGCTGCTCTGGGCACCTGTGCCAGGGCCTGCCACCCTCCCAGCCAGGAATTCCTTCCCTAAATCCCATCTAAACCTACTCTGTGCCAGTGGGAAGCCATTCCCTGTGTCCTGTCCCTCCATCCCCTGTCCCCAGTCCCTCTCCAGCTCTCCTGGAGCCCCTCCAGGCCCTGGAAGGGGCTCTGAGCTCTCCCTGGAGCTCCCCCTTCTCCAGGTGGGCACCCCCAGCCCCTGGAGCAGCTCCATGTTCTCCTCTGGACTCATTCCAGCAGATTCTCCCCTTGGGAATGCCAGAGCTGGAGGCAGCTCTGCAGGTGGGGGCTCAGGGGAGCACTGCAGGTCCTGTTCATTTACAAATGTTGCCACCTGGGTCTCTGCTGCTTAAAAATCTCTTCTTTGAGTCATATTTGCAGTGAAAATTTTGAGAGCCCCCAAATTTAGCTCGACAGATGTTTGTGCCTGTCTTCACACGGAGAAAATGAACATTCCTGTTCTGATCCTCTCAACTGTTCCTCCTCCATGTAATTCCCAAATACAATTACATCAATCTCTGGGCTTATGAATAATGTCAATTCATTACTTACTGCTTTCTCCTGCACATTCTGCTTTTTGGAGAGTTTTGTTCCTTTCAAAAGATTTCACTGGGTTTCTCTCACGCTTCTGAAATGATTTTCAGCCACATGCTGAGCACCACAGGGATAAATCTGCTCACCAGACATGGCTGAGCCATCCAGACAATGTTTAGGGGCATGAAGGTTTGAACATGAAGATTTGAACGTGCAGAAGGTTAATTTAAAGAAAAAGAAATCTACCTCAGTAGATTTAAGAGAGTTCAGGGTCCCCTGAGTTGTGATCACAGCTAAAATAAACTGAATATTGATTGGAATTGTGAGTACTATAGGATTGTACCGAGAAAGAATGTGTAAAATGGGTATTGAGAGGGGGAATGTGGTGAAGCAGCTGAAAGATGAGCAAATAACTTGCAGAAATCCTGGTGTCAACTGCTGCAACATCTGGTTTCGAAAAACACAACCAGTGTTATGCAACATTTGTTGTTTATAGCAAACCCAGCATCACTTTTCTGCAACTGTTCTTATCGTTTGGCATTTCTAAAGGATTCAAATCTCATCTCTTCCAGTCATTCATTTTTCATCTCCAACAATTCCAGCAGAATTGGATTACCCAGAGACATAAAAATCAAGCTAGTCCTGTTTCACTCTGTGGGTTAAAAACAAACCTTAAATCACCCCTGGATTTTGTGGTGCTGACATTGCCACAGCCTTTTCCTGCTCAACGCCTGGGCTGAACTTGCCCAGCAAATAAAATCCACTGCAGGGAATTTATCCATGGAAAAGGACTGCAATTAGAAAAATGGACCTTCAGGTAAAGATTTTTGCACTGATCGGGTAAGATTAGGTCTGTTTCAGAGCAGGAAATGCAGTTCAGTGTCCTGCAGCACAGCTTTAGGGACAACCAACTGAGTAATTCCTAATATTACACAAAGGCCTCCAGGAATTTTCCCCCAGCTTGCTAAAACACCATGAAAAATATCACCTGCCTAAAGAAATCTTGTTTAATTTATCAAGTTGTATGTTTGTGCTCTGTGGCCTCTCACCTACTCTGTGTGTTGTTTAACTTCTGGTTGGTTTTATTAAAAGAACATTCCTCAACCTACCCTGAAGCTTAACTTTATTCAATCAGTGATACAGAACTCCAGAAGAAAAGGTGACATCTACCAAGTATAAAGGGGGAAAAAAAAAAAAAAAAAAAAAGGATTTTTATTTACAGCTTTTACTCTCAAAATCTCAAAGAGCTGACTCTACTCAGTATCCCAATAAATGAGTCCAGGAGCAGAAAAACCTTTGTACAGAATTAAGGACACATGATACTACTGATGGCTTTTCAGGATGCTCAATTCAGCAAAACTCGAATTTTTTAGTGCAGGGGATACAAAAAGTTAAAGTTCCTAATTCAGGAGATTCCCAGAGTGAATTTGCACTGGCAAAGGGGCATACAAGGCTTTTTGCTTTGGAGATTTAGCCATAAATATCTGGGAAATTCCAGCAGGTAACTCGATGAGATCCCCAGGAAAGGGGGAGAGGAAAACAAAGGGAGTTGGAGAAGCTCCAGCGAGGCTGTGGCACCCTCGGTGCTCCCAGTATCTTCTGGCATCATCCCTTAAGGTTTTTTTTTTTTAAATTATTATTATTTGCTGCTTCCTTTCAACACAAGAGAAGCGTTTTCCATGCAGTTCTGAAGTAAATTTCCTTGTATCCAGCATGGAAGCCTGAGTGTGGAATACTCCAGCACTGAGGCACAGCCAGGAATCACAGCCAGGACAGGAGCGACATCATCTCCTCTCCGTTTCCAACACTGCCTCCCGCCCCCTGCCCCACCATCCAGGGAAAACACTCCCAGGGAGCTTCAAGACATTTTATTCACGTCTGGTTTTCCTATTCCAGCTGGGCATTTTCACCCTTTTGCCTCCTATTGGAGCATTTCTCATCTGCTCAGTTCAGTGCTTCTGTGAAGGGACACAATTCCCTCCCTCTGCTCATGGCCAGGTGTTAAATCCTCTGGATTTCTGGCCTCCTCCTCCAAAAAAGCAGGAGCTTGGATCTCCTCCTCTTCCCCAAAATGTCAGCAGCTGCACAAAGCAAAAGGCCAATTCCAACCCCTCAGGATTTGCCATTCCTGCCTGGGCAAGGTCAGGCTAAAACCTGCACTGGATGTGGGCAAGGGCAGCAGAGATTTGGGGAAGTGACCTCAATATCCCATCGGATATTGATCTTTTTATAATTTCCTCTTTACAACTCCTGGATCCATCCTAATAAAAGGATCAGATAGATCAGTGCCTCAATCCAAACAGAGAAGTTTGTGCTCCTTTTACTGAAAAACTCAAGTAATTCAAGCTCCATCAGGAGTGTTGATGGTGGCCCAGCCCTTTTCCATAAAATCCAGCATTTCACCACTCCATACCCAGTGGATTTCCTTTGATTAAATCCCTGGATGCAGGATCAGTTTGTGTGGGATGTAGCATGGAAATGCCACTCTCCAGGTGGCAAAATCTGAGTCTCCTAAACTGGGTTGAACATCTTGGTTTGTGGTACTTGACCAAAAACAGCAGAAAGGCTGCAAGTTATTTTTAAGCTGGGAAAAAAAAACCCAACCCTAAGTAAAATCCTTTCTATAGGAGTCCATAAACATAAATGATGCCTCTGCACTAAAAGATTTATTTCATTTTCGTTCATGGAAAGAGGCATCAAACCCCATGACCAGCACCAGAATTTGTGCTGAAGAAGTGGAACAAAAGGGAACTCATAAAATCCTTTCCACATCCCTGTTTACACAGAAGTGGGAAGAAACGCAGCACCACCACTTTCCCATGGCATCTCCCCTCTGTGCTGAAGAAATGCTTCCAAAGCAGCGTTACCCAATTCCTGCTGCCCGTTAGGTGCCAAAATCTGGGAACAAAATCCCACAGGGGCTCCCCACAACCCCACCAGGATTTATATTCCCATGTATACAGGCAGGAGGGAAGGAAAACAGAGAAGAGTTTATTTGCTCTATGCAAAGCACATTCATGGCAACAAAACACCAGAAACTAAAGGGGTTTGTGAGGTTTTTGTCTGGGTTTTTTGACTGCTTATAACTATCAGCTTAAGAGAGGGGTTTTTTTTTGGCTGTTTTGCAGAAAACTTCCTGCTTTCACTTTTTAAATCTAATAAAGATTTTTATCCAGGCTATGATAGAGGAAGAAAAAATTCAGGATACCCTCTTGTGCCCAGCACACGCACACTGATCCTCTTCTGAACAACCTCACAAGGGTTACATTTTCTCATCACTAAATTTGATTGCCCTGTCTCCTTCTTCTCAAAACTTAAATTATTCTTTTACTGGAATACTGGAGGCCTGAGGAAAACCTGCAGAATCAAGTATTAGGGTTTGAGTTTGTAGGATGAGAACTGAGATCTGAATATGGTCAGCATCTTTAGGCTGCCAAGAACTCGGTGTTGGTGCAATCCCAGGAAGACTTTTGGTGGGGAAAGAGCTCCAAGGTTATCAAATCCAGCCCTGTCAGCAGCCCAGAGTGCCACATCCAGTTATTCCCTGCACACCTCCAGCGACGGGGACCATGTCCCAGGAGCTCAGATTATTGACTCCAACACCTTTAACAAACCACGGAATGACAATATTACCTTCTCATAGCTCTGTCACTAAAGCCAAGGAAGAGCTGGAACTGCTGAGATGATTTCAGAGGAGGATTTCCCTGGAAGAGCATCCCAAAGCCTCAGTTCAAACTCCCAACCTTGCACCCAGCAGGCTCTGAACCCTGCAGACCTGGAGAGGATGGCACTGAAACCACTCAACTTGAGCTCTGCTCTATTCCACAGCCAGCAAAAGCACACCTTGGCGTGTTCCTGACCCATGAACTCCTGCACAAACCTTTCTTCCCCAGAGATATCTGATCTGCATCAGCTGATGGGCCAGAGTCCAGCTGCAGGGGAACAGGAGGTGCTCTCTGCTGTGGGAGGGCTGCCGGTACAGAAACTGCTGCTGGGGAGGCAGAAAACATCAAATACACCCTTAAATGTAACCGCAGCAAACAATTAAAAGGCATAATTAACTTAACTGACAAGCCATGGGCTTGCCTATAGAGAAACCAGAGGGGAAAATGCTCCCACTCAACAGCATCCAGGAGTGGATCAAATATTGCCTTAAAAGAGAGGGAAAACAGGCAAAGAAATAAATGCTTCTTTTTGAAAATCAGCTTTTTGCTACTTCTAGAAAAGTCAAATGTAGGTATAGATGGAGCAACTCTCTCTGCAGCTCACTGCATTGAGTTGTCATGTGAAAATGGCCTTTTCTTATTATATTAGTGAGAAGTGACATCTCAGACCTCTCCAGAAGGATAATTTATAAAGATATGAACCTGTTTTCACATCCTGCAGGGGTTGTGGATGGAGAAAACACCGTGTGAAGAGGCCTAATGGGGACACTGAAGTGATCCCAAATACTTTCTGCAAATATAAAGCTGCTGCTTGCTAAGAAATATTTAAATTGAATGTTTAGATTGAAAAAAAAAAAAAAATTAAAATTATTCAAGTTCTACAGAAAAGGGAAGATAAAATTCGAGTTGGACTCATCTGCATCCTGCTCAGCCTCATAACGGCATCCACCACCCAGTGTTCTGCTGGTACCCCTTAAAACTAAAAGTGGATGAGCACACAACAGTTTTTCCATGGAGAAGTAAAGTGCAGCTGAGAAAAAACTTGCAAGCAAACAGAACAGTTTCACCAGTTAGCAAGAAAGTCTTCTGGCTGGCTGCTCCTCAACAGGAAAACCCTGGAAATTAAAGTTTCATGGACAGAATGAAAAATTTCTGTCAGCAGAGGAAAAGCTCTCAGACCTGGCATTTTCCTGTGTGAAAAATGAGGGTTCTTCCAACATACAGAATATTTGAGGCCCAAACCAACACATCCCTCCATCACGAGTTCAGGTGACAAATCAATCCAGCTTTAATTGAAGAGCAAGGCTGGAGCCTATGAGGTGCAATATTCCACAGGAAATAATCTCACAGCTTTTTTAAAAACCAAGGCCATGAGCTGAGTTTTGGCAGCCCAGAGGAAGCAATAACACACTGGGATTGTATCACTCACCCCAATCAAACCAGGAGTTTTCATGTCCCTGCTATTTCCTCACTGTGGCTGATTTAAGCTGCCAAGTAAGTGACCTTCTTATGTTTCTCCAAAACAGATTTAAAAAAAAAAATTAAAATGCCTGTATATCTCAGCTTTTGACTGAATTCATGCAATTTTGGATTAATCCTGAATGAGCCTGTCAGCACTTCAGCCAACCACAATAGTCAATCAACTTAAAGATGGATTGTGCAACTTCCCTGGATTCAAAAGCTTCCCCTAAACCCCAAAGTGCCTGTGCTGGAGGCTGGAGAAAACTCCCATCTGGGTAGGAAAATGTAAAACCCTGAAGACCCACTCAGCCGCTCTGAAAAAAACTGAGACACGGCTCCAAACACTCTTTTGAAGGGTTTTCTTCCCAAATCCTTGAGCACTTTGCATCCCTGCTCCCTCCTGCCACGCCACTGAGCACACAACTGCCCGATGAGTTGCCTTTTTGTTTTCTTTTCCGAGGCCAGAAAAAGCTTTTGCAGACTGAAGCACCCAGAAAGGGCAGCTGGATTGGCTGGATTGGTGAAACAGCTCCTAAATTGGAGCACCAAACACATGGCCCTGGGCAGGTGCTGGGCCTGGGAACATCCCCCAGGATCTGCTGCTGCAATGTGCTCTGGGGTGGAAAAAGTCGTGGGATAGAGCCAGGAAAGGCTGCAAGAGTTTGACATCAGGGACAACCCAGCAACATCTTCTTAATCCCAACAGCTCTAACCAAGGTGCAGCTCTTTGGGATATCGGGAGAACGCAGGGAAAAAGGAATCCTGAAGGCTGGGGGTTGATACCACGGCATTTTCAAGCATGATTTTAGGTAAATGTGTGCAACCCGCAGGGTTTGAAGGTATCCTACAGCAAATTCAGAGACCAGTCTCAGTGAGGTTCAACGCGTGCTCAGATTTTGTGCCTTGGCTGCATTCGTACAGGACTCCGGGAATTTCATTTGCACACCGTATTTACTGCCTAACTCCACTTAGAACTGCAGCTAATCAACTATTTGCATACAAGTGAGAAGTTTTCAGCGCAGCTCTGGACCTCGTTTGCTCAGTGACTCATTTTCCTTCTCCCACTTAGCTCAGAAACATGGAAAAGAATTCCTGCAGAAGTGACCAAACGCCAAACTCCGGGGTGAAGGGCAGCCTCAGTAACCATCAACATCCAGCCTTGTACAGGCAACTTAAATAAGCAGGCTGCCCGTGTTGAATTTATCTAACAAAAACATCTCTGAAATCAAGAGAAATGTTCAACTTCAGATATAAATAATTTTACTTTCTGGGTAAGCAAGATGCAGTTGTATATTTAGTCTGGTTTTATCTGATGGAGTGCTTATTTTATTTACTATTCTTAGAGCACTTTTAAACAAAATGTTGGCTTTGTTTCTCATTCTTAAGAGGAGCTTTGCTCATCACAGAGAAATCTCCTGCTTTTCCCCAGAAAGGATTTTCTCTGGCACATGAAATTCCCTGAGCCCCCTCCAACCCAAGGTGAGCCTCATGATTAATTCCAATCTGCAAGTTGTATTCACTTACAAAATTATACATGCAAAGTCAGTTTTCCATGGAAAACTTTAGGTTTTTTGCTGAAGTGCAGCAAAGCCCAGAAATCCAGACTTCTCTAAATCCCAAATATCACCGAGGAACCAACCCAGTTCTGGGGAAGGCTTTGAAGTTTGAGGTCTGCCCAGAGCAGCCCTGAGCTCAGAGAGAGGATTCAAACCTCAGAAAGGAAACCAGAACGGGGAAAAAATGACACATTCAGGTGGTCACCACAGCTGGGGCTTGCTTTGAAGTTTGAAGCAGTGTCCTAAATAGCAATGGACAAACGCTCAGTGAAATAATGCACCAAAGCACCTTTGGGTGCAGCTTGAACTAACTACAAACCACCTGTGCTGGAGGTGAGAAAAACGGGAACTGAGCTAAAGCTGTTATTACCCATTAGCTGTCCTTCATCACCCAAGATTTTATTCACCTAATGACTGAATAAAGCTCATTTAAGACCACTCAGCTAACCACAATCCACTGTTGCCTTATTAAAACACCCCAGCCCTCACTGCATCAACCCAATCCCAAGCGCGTCCAACGAGGGTTTGCCCGGCACGATTTAAACGTTAGAGCCTCGAGCAGGAGCTGAGGGCTCCATATATAAATATACATTTCTCCCAGCACAGGGGGGGTTTGTTTTGCAGCCTGAGGGTGCAGTTTGTAACCATATATCGGCATGGCTGCGGCCCAGAGGGAGGGGACGAGGCCGCAGCTGCTCGGCCAACGTGCCCTGGCTCGAAGGGCATCTGGTGCTAAAACACCGCAGCCCCGGGATCAGATGGCTCCAAGGATTCCTGCCCCTACCCTAAGGAGTGGAGATTTCAGCTGCGGAGAAAATGCAGCATTTCGGTCTCCAAGGCAGATGAAGCGAGCAGCTTGTCGGGTTTGGAAGGGCTGCTCCAGGCCAGCAGGGTTTAATGCTCCTGTAAATAAGCACGTGCTGTTTGCTGCATTTTTGAGATCAGGCTCAGCGCTGGAAACTCATGACTAAGGCTGCAATAACAGGCAGGAGCAGCAAGGACAAAGTCATTTTATAGCAGCTTCAATTTTTATTTTCTGAGGAATTACAGGCTTGTTAACAACAACAAAAAAATTCTCTTAGCACGCTATGCAAAAACACCAGACTAAGGGACTCATGTGGAATAAAAAAATCCTTGAGTACAGACAGTCTTGCCAAGAGCCACAAACGCATTCAAGTGCTCAGCTCAGTGAAGAACAAATATCCCTGCACAGTCACTTCTGTGAGGTTCCCCTTTTGTGGCAATTTCGTGTCTCTGTTCTCAGGCTTTAATATTCTTGTTCCCTTTTCTACTTCTGTACAACTCATTGTTCCTTCCTTCTGGATCCCAGACAAGATTGGGCCAGTGATTCACCGAGACAGAAGGGAAGTTCTAATTCAGCACTTAAACTGACCTGGAGACGCTACACAACCACTGGACAACTGGAACACATCTATGAAGCAAACACAGCAGGGAAAAGCCCAAAGTAGATTTTATGAGTATTTGCCAGGGCAACGAGAATGCCCAGAAACTGAGCTAAAAAGAATGGAAAAAAACACCAG
Source organism: Donacobius atricapilla (assembly GCA_013397315.1). Taxonomy (NCBI): domain Eukaryota; kingdom Metazoa; phylum Chordata; class Aves; order Passeriformes; family Mimidae; genus Donacobius; species Donacobius atricapilla. The sequence continues at coordinate 68,176 of WBMY01014929.1, read as the reverse complement.
ACCCCATCCAGTAAAAATCTCCAAGCCCTGAAGCTCTGACTCTCCAGACTCACCAGCAGATCCTTTAGCAGGGCCTACAGAACGAAACAAACCTCACTTTAGCAAAAATTAATGTTTAAAACTCTGGGTCCTCACCTTCTTTTGCAGTAGTTGGATATCCAGCAAATCCCTGGACTCTTTAATAACAAGGACAGGAAGGAATACAAACCAGGAGCTCTCCAAGCCACTAAGAGCTATTTCATCCCTGCTGTTTTTGCAGACAAATTCAATTTATTACACTTTTCCTCAGGCCTGCTCAAAAGGAGCCGACTGTGAACAACTCTGGTGGAACGATCCACCTGGAATAATTCACCCCCAGGAGCGGAAAACACAAGAGGCAGAAACTCCAAAGGCCCTGTTGTGTTTTCTGCCATTTCCTTTCAGCTGGGGATATCAATGATGTAATTTTAGCAGGGCTGCCCCTCTGAGTGATGGTTAAAAATAGCACCCACACCCTCCACTGATGAAATGCATCCACTCCAGGCAGGGAAGTTGTGCAGCACAGCGACTCCTCTCCTCCTTTTTTCCAGGGAGAGATTAAAGAACAAGCCAGAAAGCAAATGAAACATTAACCTTTTAGCTTAGCATTTCTGTGCACCCAAGAAAAAAAAATCCACTTTAATCAAGAGCATTGTCTTGCATAATTACAGCCTGTGACTCCCCAGCTTAAAAGAACAAGAGAAAATGAAATTAGAAATGAAAATTCAAAGCGCCTAAACAATGCCAAAGTTGACTATTTGTCTCCTCTACTTGTGTGGCACAAAGGAACAGATCAACCATGTGCATCAGATCCACAATTCCACAAAATGCTGCAGGGAAGCACAAGGGACCTCGTTCATACGGTTTGGGGCAGTATCACCCCTCAAACCTCTCCCAGTTCCCACTGTCTGCAATCCACAATTGAGATTTCAGTCTCCATTTACTCCCTAAAACCAATGCAAGAACAGCTCCAGATGCTTCCCGTCCCCAGCAGCTTTCCAATCTCTTCATCCAGGCCCCAGGATCAGGCTCTGCTCTGGCATTTTCCAACATACGTCATTTATCAAGACTACATTAAGCTGTCATTGAACACAAGAACACAACTTCCTTTAAACAACCCCAAAATAACTGAATTAATGGACGGAATTCCACTGCTTTGGCTCTTCTCAGATTTGTTCTTTCATATCATGGAATCATGGAGTGGTTTGGGTAGGAAAGGACCATCCCTGCTCATGAAAGCTCATCCCTGCCCTGGGCTGGGACACCTTCCACTGCTCCCAGCCCCGTCCAGCCTGGCCTTGGGCACTGCCAGGGATCCAGGGGCAGCCAGAGCTGCTCTGGGCGCCTGTGCCAGGGCCTGCCACCCTCAGAGCCAAGAATTCCTTCCTAATATCCATTCCAAACCAATTCTCCTTCCGTTTGAAGCCATTCCCCCTTGTCCTGTCACTCCAGTTCCTGATGAAGAGCCCCTCTCCAGCTTCATCACAGCCTGAACAGCCTCAACTTCAGGGTTTTTTTTATTATTTCCAATTCCCAAGGTCACCCCTTTCCCCAGTCCTACAGTATTTGGTATCTTTTCCCTGCTGCAGTCTGACTCTTTCCAAAATCCCAGCCTCTCATGGTGACAGAGAAAAGCCCCCAGTGAGAATTCTAATGCTGACATCAAAGGCAAGCAAGAAACCTCAGATTTATTTTAAATACCCAGAAATTTGCAGGTCTGGACCCAAAAATCTGTGAGAGATGACACCATTTTCCACCTGTACATTCAGATACCTCTAAAAGCTCCAGCTACCTCTTGAGAAAATTATTGTACTTTAAGCCTATTATCCTCAGCTTTTGGAGGCAAGAATTCATCTAAATGGAAAGGTAGATGGAAAAGAAAAACGTGCTTTGGAAAACGGGGGGATTTAGGAATAAACTGTTAAGGGAAGGAACATATACCAGCTGTAAAAGCTTCCTGAGCCTGACATGCACCAGAAAATTGCCATTTAGTCATTAGTACAGCGGTGACAGAATGTAAAATGGGCAGGGACTCGCTGGATTTCTAGGAATACCTGTGAATCACTCCTATTTTCTTCTCCAAAGTGCCAATTTTTATCCAATTTCGTTTAAGGGTTATGTGGGCCTAGATAGGATAAGCAAGCCATTTATTTGAAATTCTTTCCTAAATTCTTGCCTGCCCCTGTTCGAGATGGCAGCAAAATGGGCTATTTCAGAAATCCCCAGATGTTGCAGGGTGCTGCATTCTGCAGGCACGAGGAACAGCTGAGCATTTCTGAACATTTCTCACATCCCTCTCTCAATCTGCAGGCAGCAGACACAGCAATGTCCAGCCCCACTGAGCCATTTCCCTTCAGGCTGCAGCAGGAATTTGCCAGGAGGCAAAAATCAGCAGTTAAAATGCACCCTCTTGGGGTTTTTTTTCAGTCCTGAATTACATACTTGTTATCCCTCAGTAATTTCTTAAATTTCAAATTTCATGTCCTGCCGTTAATTAAGGATTTTCAGTAAAAATGCAGGTTTTAAGCATTAGTTCCACCACAGGAAAAGCTCTCCCAACACCTTTTTTCTGCCTCAGAAGATGGGCTGTATGAAGCCATTACCATTAAGATCTAAGAAAAACTGTTTTTCACCGTTTAATGCGATTTTAATTACAAGCTGAGGTTGCTTTGTTGTTTCCATTACGGGGAGAAGGTCATACTGCTGCTTCTAGAGCTGTTGAGGTAATGACCATTAATTTCACCTTCATTAACAACTCCTGTGCCACTGAAGGCACTTCCAGGACTCCAAAAACATGGAAATGGGAGAACCCTTCTAGGAATGCACATCCTATGTGTGGCCTCCTGAGAGAGCCATGGAAAAAGGCAAATAATATTAAATATAGGCTGAAATCTCACAGGAGATATTGATGATTACACTGTTCTTATCCAAGATCAGGAATGTGCCTGAGGATTGCATTACAGAGAGGTAAAATCCTTGGCACAGCTGGATTTACCAGCATCCTATTCTTAGAATTTAGAATTTTCTGCGTTGCTTGAATAAATTAATTATAAACAAAAGTGTCATCCAATTCCCACTGAAGCCAAACTGAATGGACTACTCCAAATTAAGTGTTCTTTGTCAAATGCTATTGTAGCAGAAAACTGCTCATTTCCTAGTGTTTAATAAGGAAATTGTATTGCCCAGCACACCAATCTTTATTTAACACAAGGATAACTAAAAGCAAGATGAATGACAGGGCTCTGAGTGACCTGGGCTAGTGGAAGGGGTAGAATGAGAGGAGCTTTTTTTTTTTAAATTCTGGGATTTTATGGATTACCAAGGAGCAAAACAAAGCCTTACTCCCCAGAGATCCAGGCTGTACCGCAGCTGCTCTCACTTCTCCTGGAAGCGTGAATGAGTCTCTTCTATGCCAACACCACTGTAAATAAAATCTCCAAACAGCTTTATCAAATTTGAATGAAGTTCATCAACAAGCTCAGCAGTTACTTAGGTAGGGACCAAGAGCTGCCCAAGCAGAATGACTGCACCTCCTTCCTGAGGAAAAACAGGCAGGAAATCCAAACAAGACTGAAGTTAGAGAATCACTCAGCAGCTTTGGGATAAGGCCCTCAGGTTAAATCCATCATTTTAGGGGAACAGGGCATCGAGGCAGATGGTGCAGACACAACTAAAACCGCTCAGAGGAAATGAAAGGACGCTCTGTGATGTGAACTCAAGAGCAGCCACCGGTGAACACACAGAGCATCGCCTCCCACGGCAGCTCTTGGCCAAGGGGTGGCCTGGGAGTCCTCCCTGGGGAGCACAAAGGGAAGGAACGGGGCCATGCATCCCAAACCTCAGGCAGGAGCATTTTCAGATCTGCACAAAAGGTTGTGGCAGCTGTAGGAGCAGGCAGGCAGGCACCTTCCCAGCCGGCCTGGAGTGTCCGTGCTCCCTCCTCTCCCTTTCCATCCCATCAGAGCAATCCCAGATCTCTCCTGACAGGGCTCGTGACAGGGAAAAGGAGGCAATGAGGGTGACAAATACAGATTCCAACCTCGAGAGAGGATAAAAGTTCACTTATTAACAGCTGACAACATCAGTTTGCCAGAGTCCAAGTGCAGCCCCAGCAGTGAGGAGCTCCACTCCCAGCTCCACAACAACCCACTCACCCTGGCTTTGTCCTCTGTAAGCAGAGGACAATTGAATTATCAATAAAAACTTGAGGTGAAATGCAAGATTTCTGATGTTTTTTTAAACCCTAAACTTGAGTATTGTCTTTATTGCAAAATCAAACCTCCAGCCTGAACTGAACTCCCAACTCCAGATTGAGCAACGCATCATCAAAAAATTCCTGAACATACAATAATCTTCTAGCAGGGGGGAAAACATGCAACATCAGAACACTTGTTTTTGGAGCACGCTAATCCTCGGGTTTGACTTCTAGAATTCACTCTAAATACCTGATACTCCTCGAACAACTCGTGTGGCAGAGACAGAAGGTCAGGAACGCGGTGCCTGGTGTGTGAGCTCAACCTACATTGCTCGAGTTTAGAAGCAGAGCTCTCCCTTCAGAGGGAAAATGAACAAGGACATACACAAACAGCTGAAAAATTATATACAGTTGGGAGAGGGAGATTTTTCCTGAAGGATTATCATAGCCTAAATATTTCTTTAAGCTCTACCCTACCAGTAGCTGACCCAATATTGTTGGAGATGATGCAGTTGCTTAAAAATAGAATAATCCAGCTGCACAACTGATGCAGAACAAGGCAGTCTCAAGTCTGGACCTGAACAAAACAGGGGTTTTTTTCATCCCCCTGTATTTTCTGCCTGTTTTCAGCAGACTGGTGTCAAACATTTCAAGAGGAAAAGGCTGTCGGTCACCATTAAACTGGGAGAGCTCCTGCAGCCTGGTTTCTTATGGAAAAAGGAGGAGTCAAGGAAGTGGGAGAGAAAATAAAAAAAAAAAGGTGCAAGACCGTACAAACACATTTTGCCAAGGAAAACAGAGCGGCAAAAATAGTGGCGAGAAGTTCTGGGAGGCTGACATCACACATTTCTGCTAACTATTGTCACGAAATAATTCAGATCCCGACGTCTGCTGCACAGGACAAGCACCACAACCCCCAACTCATCCCACCTGGGCTCAGCAGGAACACTGCAGACAGGGACAGATTTACATCCTAATCTTGACTGGAAATGAAACCAATATATTCCTGAGGTGCATTTAGAGCTTGTTTTCCTTCATGTCCACAGACTTTTATCCAGTCAGCCATGTGCTGCTCCATGTACTTATCCAAGCCTGGGACACATCAAGGCTTTGCGGGACCGTGTGTGTGGATTCAGAGTGTTCCCTCAATTAAGCAACTGGTTTTCCTGTGCTCAGCAGAGCTAAATGGAGAGGAGATTGTAGAATAAAGCCTCCTGCCCCCATTTTCCATCTCAAAGCTTTTCTCCTCACTCTCCAGAAGCAGTTTGTGCCTATCCTTAGATCCTGTGTTGCAAGAATTATGATTCAGCTTCACTCTAGAAGGATCAGATTTCAACAGTTGCCTCATTTGAAATCAGGCTGGCGTGGAGACAATTTGGAGGGTTTTGTGTGGCAACAGAGGAAAGGCAAGATAAATATACAGGAAACACAAGAATAGGAGAGTTTCTGTCACTCTGCAGAAAATGAGGCTTGTTCAGTTGAGGAAATGATTGCCCAGGCTGCTCTGGGGAGGGACATGGGAAGTGCCACCTGAAAAAGGTCAGAGCAGGGATGAGCAATTCCTAAACCTCCAGAGCAGGAAACTTCACCCAAAGGCCGTGACAAATCAGGACTTTACTCAGCACTGAAAGCAGTGACAGGATAAAGCCTGCACAGTCTCTGTCCTGGGATGTTTGTAACTTATGTTGCCTTTATAATAAAGATGCTTTTGTTCTGCACTTCAACATCTGGTCTAATGCACTTCATTCCTCTGTGCTTTTGGAAAATATGCTGTGGTCACTGAGCATTTTTAATACATTGCTAAAATATGTCACATGCAGAGAGCGGGGCTTGCCTCCACTGCTATCCACCTCATGGCCAAAGCCTTGGAACCTTACAGTAAAAGAGTAATTAACAACATCTCTGGAGCATGGAAAATTCCTATTGCTTTTTTGAACAAATAAAAATAAGCTGATTTTTTCAGTCAGCTGTGATAACCAGTAACTACTCTCTTTTGGGAATTACCCCAACTCTAGATCCATAAGCTTGTAAAAAATTATCTCTGTGCATGGGGCTTCCCATGGGTCACATAGCTCCTCCTGAACTTTGGAATAAAAATGGAATTTCCTGACATTTCCCTTTGCTACCAGCAGAGGATTGCCTGCAAAACAAAATAGTGAAAAGCAATTTTAACTCGTGACTTTGTTTAACCACCTTGTTACTGGGAAAGGCTCAGGAGACAAAAAATGCTCATCCTTTATTTGATTTTGTTTTGTTCAAACGGTGTTAAAACCATCATTAAAACCCGACGGCATTCTAGTTACAGTGGGAAGAGGGGCAGAAAGCAACACAGCCCTCTTGGAATTTTAATTATACGTAACCCAAGAATCTCTGTGTTTATCTCTGTTCTGCTTGACCGGTGAGACCTGTCAGTGCCTCGGTACCTGTGGACAAGCCTGACTGCAGCCTCCAGCACTGCAACAGCCAGATCCTGGGAGCGGGGAAAGCCTCCACTTCCCAAAGTTACCTCCAGTGAAAACAATTCCACATCTGTGGAAACAGCTTTGAACAGCCCAAAATCACTGGTCAAAACAGGAATAAAATCACAATTCACGGAGCATGTTACAGTATTTCACAAGAGATCCACATCCTTCTGGCAGAACCCATTTGTATTTTTTTCTCGACTTGCACAGGGCCAATTTTTCAACTTTATTTTCGAAAAGAAAAGCCCAGATAAGAGCCCAGATCCCCAAAATATTTATGTCAGCAGGTACAGAACTTCTCAGTGCCACACCTTTCACTTCGAAGCAATGCCCACCTGGTTTATCCCATTTTACCACTGATACGTACACAGGGACAAAGGGGTTTAGCCTAGAGAAACAGCAGGGAAAAAATTGAGGAATTTTGATAAAAAACCTGGAGTTTGCTGGTCACTTGGGTATGGCAGCATGGATCCAGCACCTGGGCTAGTGGAAGGTGCCCCTGCCCGTGGAATTAGACAATCTTGAAGGTCCTTTGCAATCCAAATCATTCCATAATTTATGATTTAATGCCTGACAGTGCTCCCACAGCGAGCCGGGCCTCTGAGGTAAAAGCAAAGGTTCGTGCACTTCTCAGGCTGACACTCCTGTTATAAATTCATTTCCTGAGGCAGCACAATTCTGGTGAAATTATTCCCAGGTATCTGACAAGTCTCTGCATGAGCACTCCCAGCCAGCACTGCCAAGAGCACACACGCTGCCACAGAGGATTCAGCAAAATGCTCCTCTCTTCCCGCCTCCCTCCCAGGCAGAACTCAAATATTTGATGCCAAAAGCGCCGGATTAAGGCAAACACAGTCACTGAGAGCTTTCAGGTCCAAGCTACTACAATCCCAGTCACTGTTCAGCCGTGGAGAGTAAATTAAATTACTGACATTTCTCCAAATCAGGATTAAAACATTCCCTGGGTTAATACAAACTGTGTCTAATCCAGCTAAGCACAACAAATACAGCACCTTTCTCATTCTTCTTTTCTTTCTCATGTTTCAACTCCAGCCTTTTTAACTGAGACACTTCCAGCTCCAGGGCTTTGCCAGGAGAGGAATGATGACCTTGGGCAGCTCATTACTTCTGGGGAGAAATCCTGTCCTGTCAAGCTGTCTGAAACCAGGCTCACTAAAAAATAACAACATGAAAATCAAGCATCCGGTGCTTTCATGACAATTCTGTGTGCTCCAGGTCAAAAAGTTGGTGGGTGCTGTTAAATTAAGAGCTGTGTTTGCTATGAAAATGAGGAATGTAAGTCAGTGGGAGTGGATGTAGGTGGCAAATAATCCTAAATTGCACTCCAAGCTGAAGAAACAGAACCCCAAGACAGATCATCGAATATCAGGGACAATTCAACACTGCTGGTGAAGCAGAAAGCAGAATATCAGTATTTGTTCCACACCCCCTTTTCCCAGCCACCACTGAGGCAGTCTGTAAATTAAACTGAACACGAGGCAGGTATTCTATAAGAGAAAAACAGATCAGAGCAAAACCTAATTAATTTTCACAGCGTACCATGACTAATCTTAGCATATATGGTACTGGAATAGCAATCACTGAGTACAAATGAAAACAGTGTTGAACCCTGTCCTATTTTTAATCAGATGAAAGCCACAAACCCAGCCATGCTTCTGCTTAGTGCTGCGTTTTCTTCTACCCTGATGGTTTTTACAGCTGGAGAAATGGTTACTTCCAGCATTACTGTGCTGTAAAAAATGACTGCTCCTTACACTTCTGGGATTACAGCAGAGTGTGTCACTGGAAGGGAGGGCTGCTGGAGGCAAGTCAACATTTCTTGGGACATTTAACCCTGTCTGAGCTGCATCACAGCCTCTGAGTGAAGAGGTGCTTTGAAATTCTTGAATTTCTGTGGTGTCAAACTGTATTTGCAAAGTTCTGTAGGAAGCCGGTGTCAGGGAAAAAAAAGAGAATAAATTCCAAATTAAAAAATTTAGATGGGCCTGATGATATTTTTAATGATATTTGAAGGCAACATATGAGGGCAGATATTTCCCCTGATTAATTCTGCCCTACAGGGCTCACAAATGCTGCTCTGCACAAAGAGCAGCTCCCAGTTCAAAGACTTTCCTCATTTACCAGTGATTTTTTTAACGCATTAAACAGAAACACCGTTAGCCACATTTTAGCCTGGACATTTTCATATTTGCAATGAGAGCCTGGAGTGTGGAAACGGAGTAATTAACCCTGATTTGCTAAGCCCAGTTTTTAGCCAGGTCAGCATGCAATACAGCATGACAAAAGGCAGATTTATTTTGTAACAGAGAAAGGTGCAAGATAATCCTATCTTCCATTTCTCTTCAGTTTCTCACTTGGGAAAGCAGAAGAAAGGTGGAAGTGGCAGTCAAAGTGTTTAAATACCTTTTCCCTTTGAGAAACACTCAACACCATATGCTTTATCCAAGAAATAACCTGCTGAGGGGTGGAATGTCCAAGATACCCACTCCTGGGGAATATTTCTCGAGAGCAAAGCTGCTATTTCCAAAGAAGGTATCTCAAAGCACCTGCTTGCCTATTTCCCAATGGAAAAATCAGGATACTCCTCTCTCGCTGGCCATTTCTCCCTGACACACTCACACTTCCTACAAACCCTTCTGTGACTTCCTTTGCCCAAGCCAACCCAGAAGTAAAGCAGCCAAATTCCAGCCTCCAATCCCAAAAATATGAAAATAAAGCAGAGCAGCACCAAGGAGCCGAGCTGGTTCCCCACTGGAAGCAGGTACAAGGAAAAGGACACACCTTTGGAGTGCTTCCCCGAAGGCCTCTTGGGTAAGGACTCCTCCATGGAATGTGTGGATGTGTGGAGCACATTTTCCAAACTGTTGCTGACACTGTTGATGGGGGTCTCCGACCTTGGAGTGACCTGGAATGAGAAGGACAAAAATCCATTAAAATCAACGGAGGGAACACACAAACATCACACCTTCTCTGGAGTGAGGGATCCCCTGGGAAACCACTCAGGAGAAGTTGGTTTCTCTTAAAACCGAAGGTGTTACTCCTGATATTCCCCAAGTAACAGTTCAGGGAAGTGGTTTCAGTCAGCAGCTATTCAAAACTGAGATTATCTTGGCTAATCTAAAAAGCTACTTACAGCATAATTCTTTTTTAAACAATAGTCACCCAGCAGTCAATTGGAGAGAGATTGCAAGACCTTTAACCTCTGCACACCACAGATTTTAACTTTTCCACAAGGAAACTGGGGAAAAGGGCTCTTGGAAAATGTCTTTTTTACGTTATGTCACTGTGGCGGTTTTGGGTGGGGTAGAGTTAATTTTCTTCATAGTAGCTGGTGTGAGGCTGGTTTGGATTTGTGCTGGAAGCTGGGGATAATTCCGGGATGTTTCGGTCACTGCTTAGCAAGGCTGACACCTTTTTGGGTCTTCACCCCACCAGCACAGAGGCTTTGGAACACAAGGGGTTGGGATGGGACACGAGGCTTTGGGACGGGGGACACGAGGCTTGGGGACGGGGGACATGAGGCTTTGGGACGGGGGACACGAGGGGCAAAACCCTGATTTTCTTGTCTTTGCCATTTAATAACCCGTCATGCTCATATTTCAATGGAAACTTCTACAGTAACAATGCCCAACCAGAAGGCTGGAGCATCGAAACAAGAAAGGCTTCAAGAACCTTGAAGAGTGAAAGATGCTTTAAAGAGGGAGCTCAGACCAATAAAAACACCCCAGAAACCACTCAGAGGAACTGTGTGACTCGAAATTCAATTGTTACATCTGGAAACAACCTGAACTGCTGGTAGGGAGAGCTGTAATTAGAATTCCACATGGATTTCAGCCTGGCACAAATCACAGGAGAAAAACGTGCATCTTGCCGTAACAAAAGCAGTTCTCCTTCACTCAGGGTAACTCCAAACCAGCGGCTCCAGGTCTCTGGGAGGGAAAAGGCTCCCTCAGACCCCAACGGGACCCCGTGCCCCGAGCTGGGACAATTTCTGCTGGAAACAATACTTTGCACACCCTCCCATTGCATGTTGCCGTCAGTCAGTGCACACAATGCACGTCAGAAATAGCACAGCCCCACTCCATACAATTACCTATTGTAAGCTCCATTTGGAGACTGACATTTATAGATTTATACACACTTTAAGGCAGTAGAACAAGTGAAAGGCTCTGTACACTTGACATCCATAAAAAAGCTTCTATGTGTAAAGAAATCAATCCAGAATGGCAGATGGGTGTCAGGAAAAAAGAGGGTTACAGGTAGCTGCTTTCCTTCACAGCACTACTTCTTGACAAAAAAAAAAAAAGAGTCTATTTTATATATATATATATAAATGCAGAAGTATTATATTTATCTAATTATACACTATTTCTTCAGCACAGCTTCCCGCCAATAACAAAACTTAACACGACGCTTTCCCTCCAACCAACCATTAAACTCCCAGCTTGGCGGGAGGGGAGGGAAGAGTTTAAAATTTAAATTTCCTTTGCCCAAGTCAGTCTTTAGCTGAGCTTATCGCACACAGCCTCTCTCCTGGAGCTCATTAAACTCCCCCTCCAGCCCAGGGCTGCTGGGAGGAAGTTCCAGAGGGCTGAGCACCATCCTCCTGGCAAAGGGACAGCGCGGAGCAGCGAGCTGGGAAAGGAGCTCCGGCACGGCCGCCTTATCCTGGACAGCCAGGTTCCAAACATTCGGAATAATCAGAAATATAAACACTCAGAATGATTGAAGCTGAGTAAGAGCAGCCACACGGCTCCAGGAAAATCTCTGAACAAGCAGTTTGTTACAATTTATTGCCTCTTATCTTGTATTCCCTCCTCTCCACTCTCCTTACAACAAGCATCGCGTGCAGCTTATAATTTGCATTTTGTTTATACATAACCTCCATTTTTTTTCCATAAAGATTTAATTTTCCTAGACTTGCTGAGGATTAATTTAGCCCATATGTCTTGTCTGCCTGAGCTCATACTATCTGATCCCGTCGCACATCAAAGCAGCTCCAAATTGGCCTAGAAAAATCACAAAGCTCTGATTAGTTCCAAATGGAGCACTTTGTTAGAGAGCTGAATGCTGTTAGAACCACTGAATCCCACTGCTTAAAGCTTCCATTCCAAATTTTGAAGTAATTTTTTCCACTGACTTAAACACCACGATACTGCAACGGTTTGGATTTGTTTAGGGAAAGTGAAAAAATGAAAAGTGGTTTGCAAATCAAAGTTTTAGTTCCAAAATGGTAACAGCATGTATTTTTTTTTTTTAACTTGATGCAAAGCCAAACAGAGGAACAATAACCCATCAGCTCAGAACTGCAGGAGATCTTGTCCTGGGAGGGTTGGGAGAAACACTGGGTAAACCTTTACAGGAAGGACCCGTCTGAACTCAGCTGCAGAAATTCGGCGTCAAGCAAATTCAGGAAGGAGAGTTCTCCGTATGCGAGCACTCCTGAAATCCCTGGTTTGGGCTCAGCACAAACAGCTCATCAGGAGAAACTGGATTTGGAACAAAGAACAAGGCATTCCTGGGAGATAAAGGTTTGGAGAAACGGGGAGCAAATTGCTTGGGACCTTTTAGGAGCTGGAACATCTCTGAGAAAACCAAAGGGCCATTAAGGAATAAACATCTGCAGCTCCAGAACTGTGCAAGGCTTGTTTTCTGAGGCCACAATGAAGATGGGTAAGCTGACAGCACAGGAACCAGGAATGTTCAGGCCATACATCGTAACAAACCACATTTAGTGACATTTTATAAGTGCAGGAAAAGCCCCCATGAATCGTTCAAAGTCTAAGAAAAACCAGCATTAGACCTTTGAATAAAAGACTGGATTTTTCTACAGAAATTACTTGAGAGCATCAGCAGAAATAGTCCATGAAGAGCAATCAAAACGAGCAGCAAGCCCAGAGTTAAATATTCTGCCTGATTTTACCCCCAGCACAGCATCTCCAGGAGGGCCAGGGAGAAGGAAACGCTCTGAGGCACCTCTCCACAGTTTCACCGCATTGTTCAGGAATTCCTTCCACACCAGAGCGGCCTGAACGCTCCTCCAATGCCTCTAAAAGCTGCCAGGGGATGGAGAAAAGATCCTTAAAACTATTTTTACTCCACTTTAATGTTGCATCTTTGATGGGAGCAAGCTGGTCTAGAGGAAGGTGTTCCTGCCCAGGGCAGGGGGCTGGAAGGAGAGGAGCTTGAACGTCCCTCCCAACCTTGATGATCCTGGGCTCCTTTGATCTGCTCCCTCCACAGCACAGCATCTGGCTCACAGATGGACTTCTGATTTTCCAGATGCAAACCCTGCTGTTTCCTGCATTTCAGGTTAAAGCCAGAATTGAAAACAGCCAAGAAAATTGATCATTGCTTAGTGGCTGAGGCACAGAGTGAATTCTTCTCTGCCTCGTTCTCCTTTGTAACGATGACAGGATCAAAACTGGTATCAGCTACCGAGAAGTGGATCCTTCCCGACGCAGATTATTCACGAGGATCACTAAATGCTGCCCTCGAGTCCTGCACCCCCAGGAGATACCAGGGAGAGAAACAATTGCTCCGACCCAGAGGCTGATGACAAAGGTGCCAAGGGAACAGAACTCATTCCTAGAATTTTGCCTTTATCGTGTTTTTCCCATTTTCACCTGTCATCATCCAAACCCATCCTTTTTTCCCCAGAGTGCACTGATTGGAGTTGATGATTAATTCTAGTAAATTCTGTGATTTCCTTCCCAGCACCAGAGAGGTCCTAACAGGCTCAGATCTTCCTGGTACAGCAAAAGCAGCTCTAGAAAACTCTCCTAAGCTCTCACTCCATTAAAAAGCACACAGGAAAATAAACACAGGTACTCTGTCCCAGCCAGGGGGAGTCACTATGGAAAATGGGAAATCTAGGAAGCTGGGTAACTGTCAGCTTTGCTAACACTGAATACAGCAAAGTCTTTCATAAAAATAACAGGACTGATAGGAGTCAAATTTAATGTGGTCAGAGTTTTACCAAAACAGCAATTATCTGTTCCTTTGAAAAATAAACAGAGCATAGAAAATACAGGGTTTAATAGCAAAGTATTTGCTGACTTAGTTTGAAGTGGGGCCAAAAATACTAAAAAAAAAAAAAGAAAAAAAAAATCAACACAGCCACGACCCAAAGCATCATGGACACATGGAACAATGATACAGGATCTGAGGGAGAAAAATATGGACTTCTGTACCTGGTTAGGTAAGAAATTTAGGTCATGTATTACACAGGAAAAGCAAACAATCAATAGGAGCAATGAGTGAATTAAGTGAGGTCCTGGAGCTCCAAGCCACACAAACACGTTCTCCCACTGATCACACAGGAAAACTTCTCCATGTTTTCAACAATGGCCAATGATAAATTGAGAGTCCCACAGAGAAATGCTTCTGTCCATCCTGGCTTTTGAACTCTCCTTTTAAAAAAGGTTTTTTTAGCCATAAACTGCCCTCCAGGAGCAGGTAACACGTATGAGTGAGCTCAGGAATTGGACAGTAACTCCAGGGGGTAAAAACCACTCAACTCCTGTCCTGCCAGGTTCATATTACTGAGTATTAACAGCAGCTTATTTGAGGTTAACACCAAGGTCTTTAACATGGTGCAATCCTGCTGGCAGCAATGCTCCACGAGAAGTTTGATGGCAAGGACGTGGCCCCCGCAAGCTCAGGCTGATTCCCACCAAAGGGGCAAACTCAGGGTTTTAAAGAATTTGAATAAAAACGTTTTGCTAACACTCAGCTGTCAGGCTGACACCACAGCATTGTTCACCAGGCTAAATCCAAGTCGGAGACAAGAGCAACTAATGCAGGGATCTGGAATTCCAAATCCACTGAGACGAGCCCAGGAGGGGCAGGACTGGGCAAACACTTTCCTCTTGGTAGTAACAAGTCAGTCTTGTGAAACCACTGCCTCAGGCACCAGTCCTGCCTTTACTCATAGATCCAAACACCCGACTGTGCTCCCAACAGAAGAAAATCCCAGCCTTCTCCTTTGGAGGATTCAGGCTCCTCCATGGGGATGTTGAAGAAGGGTTCAGAAACACCCCCCACTTTCCACACACCCAGTAAAGTGCTCATCACTTCAGCTTACACAGATTTAGTTGCTTTCTTGGACTGGGACGTCGATGCAGCTGGAAGTGTTTGGTTTGTGTTAAAATTCAGTCGGTTCCAACATTCAAAATCAGCTGTAAGAGCCAGGTGCCTCCATAAGCTACAAAATCCACCTTTTCTGCTGGAGGAGGAACACAAAGGGTGAAGAGGCAATTCACAGGGAAATGGGATAATGGGTAACAGATCAGCTGGTTTGTCCTGGGAGACTCTCTGGAATGAAATGAGGCATGTGGTACTTAAACACTGCGGGACAATCACACACCTGCTCCCAGGCTCCTCATGAATTCAGGAGAACAGATGGGCCAAAATAAGGGGCTGCATTTTATAGACTAATTTCCACTAAAACCCCTCTGCTTAAAGAATTCTGAACACTGTTAATAATAGGAACATAAATCTACCATAGAGGTACCAGACTAATCAAATCTGATTTTTACAAACCAATCATTCAAAGCACCTCGGAATCAAAACAAATCCCGGCAGACCTTGGAGCAGACACTGCTGCTCTACACCCCAGCACTAATGTACAAACGTGACCCTGCTTCTTCACCTGGTGCCACCAAAATCCAGCCACTCCTGTCTCTTCTGCAACAACTCACCAAGAAATTAGCTGGCAGGTCACAAATCCACTGGATTCCATTTCTGCCTCCTTCCCCTTCTCAATATCCAGTCAAGTAATGGCTTGAGTGTAACAAAACGACTCAGGATCATGGAAGCACAGAGCCATGAAGGTTGGAAAGGACCTCTGAGACACCAAGTCCAACCACGATCACCACTAAACCACGTCCCCAAGTGCCACATTCACACGTTTTTTGAGCACTTCATCGGATGGTGATTCCACCACTTCCCTGGACAGCCCATTCCAATGCCTTAACACCCTTTCAAGGAAGAAATTTTTCCTAAAATCCAGCCTAAACCCCCCAGAAGCAGCCTGAAGGTGTTCCCTCTCCTCCTGTTGCTGTTCCTGGGAGCAGAGCCCGACCCCCCGGCTGTCCCCTCCTGGCAGGGAGTTGTGCAGAGCCACAAGGTCCCCCCTGAGCCTCCTTTTCTCCAGGCTGAGCCCCTGCCCAGCTCCCTCGGCCTCTCCTGGGGCTCCAGCCCCTTCCCAGCTCCGTTCCTTTCCCTGGACACCCTCCAGCCCCTCAATGTCCTTCTTCCTTCCACTTATGGTAATAAAAGAAAAAGACATTGGAGAAGAATTCATAATACACCTGGAAAAAGTGTTCACTTTCACTATTTATCATCAGGACTTGGCAGGTCTGTAATTAAAATTAAGATCTTGCTCTTAAGTAACTGATCTGATTATTTCTGGATCACTTCAGCTATTCACAAAATCTCTGAAACTCTATATTAGCCTGAACACCTGTTAAAATGTTTATCCCTCCCAATGCTGATTATTGGATAATTATCCCAATGGAATCAATGGAAAAATTCTGGTTCAGCACGAGGCAAGAGCAAGGAATTTAGAAGTTTGCTCATTACAAACCCCATGCAAAGAAACACAGATCTGAACCACATCAATATCTTTTTGCTTGAATTAATACACATTTCAAACCTCAGGAGGGAACAGCTTCAATTCAACTGGCTCCAAGACGGAAGTTAAATTTGAGTGCAAGAGTGACAATGGTTCCTGTTTCCACAGAAAAATTAGATCCAGCATTTCTATAATGAAACTCTGTGGGCTCTGAGAAATCTAATTTATGTTCTTGGGACTTTTTTAGGGATAAGCAGCACTTCAGAGTAAGCGGAGAGTGGAGTATTCGAATATCAAAGATGACAGAAGAAGCCGAGCTCTGCCAGGAAGAGGCAGAGCTGTACCTGCTGTCCCTGAAGGTGACAGGACCTCAGTTTTAGCAACTCCAACATTTCTAAACCCACTGAACCAAATGGTTTAACACTGCCAAACGAGGCTGCTGCTCAGCACCTTTGAAGTGAGCCCCTGGAATGCCTGTGAGGTGTGGTTAACTGCTGCCGGCTCGGCCTCTCCTGCAGGATCTCCTCCAGCTCATGATTCCATTACAACAGCTCAGACCTGGTACAGTCCAAAACATCCAACACCTTCCAACAGGAATCTTCACCCCACGAGAACAAGGCTCGCTTCAGCGTTGCTTCACTGACAACTAACAGTTACGAGGTAATCAGTAGAAAAAAGAGGAAATTAAAAAAGTGAAGTGGAATGCACTCTTAAAACAAAAACTTCATTCAGCCCGTGCAAAAATAAATGGGAAAACAGTTCACGGAAAAAATATCATCATTATTAGCTCAACACACATTTTTTTGGCTGCTCTGTCCCTGATATTTGGGTGCACGGTGCATTTCCCAAGCAAACTCGTTTAGGTTCCTAAATGCAAGTTCATCATGTGACATATGATTAGGCAAAGTGAATTTGCTGCTAATTAATATTGTTCCTACCCAAGACCATTGTCTTCCAAGGATTCCGTTACATGTAAAGCTCATTTCTGAAAATACTGAAGGTTTGGGAATGAACCATTTTTATCATATTTCAAATGAAACCACGAGTAAGAAAAGAGCCAGAAAGGGAAGCCTCACATTTTTTAAGTGGAACATCAAAAGGTGTGTGCAATCCATGTTGCCTGGAGTACCCAAAAACTCTCAAAGGATGTGCAAAAGACATGCAGGGGTTGGCAATGTCACCAGCTGGAAGCTACAAGACTTGTCCCCAGAGCTCCTGAGGTTGGATTCATGTGGTTTGGAAAGCGAGATCGTTCTGAGATAGCAGCTCCTGATACCAGAGAGGAAACACCTCTAATCCCAGCCAGCAACTGCTCTCAACAGGGTCATCTGCTGAACCTATGAAATACTCTCAAAGAGGCTCAAAATTAAGTTTGTCTCAAAAAAAGCCATAAAGGCAGCTGACACAGATCACCTAACAGCTGCATTGCTGTCTCTGTGAAGGCTTGACGACTCAGTTTCAACCCAGCAAGTAAGGGAAGGTTTTTTATAACTCATCGCTCCGCTGGTGAAATAAAAATATCAGGATATTTCTCAATGGAGTTATGTCCATTCATGCTCCTGAGGCAAACAATGAAGACAGGTGGAGGTGTTTGAAATGGATCCCTCAGAGCAACTTCACTGCTCCCAATATACAGTCTTGAGTTCTTTTGGAAGTTTTACAGGAGCTTATGGAATTAACATGAGTGAAAAATAGTATCTTATGCTATAAACCTGAAATAGCCACTGGAGCGGTATTTGGAAGCTGCCTGGGCAAGAACTCTCCTTCCCATTCACAAGATACCAGCCCAAAACAGCCACACGGCATCACTGCCCTCAGTTCCCTTCAGCTGCAAACAAACTGCACTCAGGGTGGCTATTCCTGCCCCTGGCTCCACAGCTGAGCCCAAAACCAGATCAGAGTCACCACCACAGAATCATGGAATGGTTTGGGTGGCAGGGGCCTTCCAGCTCATCTCATTCCAGCCCCTGCCACGGCTGCTCCAAGCCCTGTCCAGCCTGGCCTTGGACATTTCCAGGGATCCAGGGGCAGCCACAGCTCCTCTGGGCACGCTGTGCCAGGGCCTCAGCACCCTCCCAGCCAGGAATTCCTTCCCAATATCTGATCTAAACCTACAGCTCATCACCCTGACTGCACTCAAGGGCTCCTGTCACAGCAGAGCAGGTGCTGACTCCCAAAGCATTCTCTTATTCCCCCGGTTTTACAGCACGATCTCAATGAGGAGATGAAACAACTCCAGGAAACGCAGTGACAGATTCATGAATAACTTCCCTAGCTCTGATGTTCTGTCCTTAGAGTTACTGACAGCGGAGTTCTTGAGAGGGAAAGTCCATGCAGAGATTCCTATCATCATGTCCAGCATCCATGTAGGTCACAGAATCCAAGTTCAGATTTGTGTTTCCATCTGCCATCCACTCCAGCAGAGACTCATGGAATCACTGAGCTTGGAAAAGAGCTCCAAAGTCATTAAGTCCAACCCGTGACGGATTCCCACCTTGTCCCCACCCAGAGCGCTGAGTGCCGCCTCCAGAATTCCTGGGACACCTCCAGGGATGGGCTCTCCAACCCTCCCTGGGCACTTCCAGTGCCTGAGCGCCTTTTCCATGGGGAAATTCCTGCTGCTGTCCGCCCTGAGCCTCCCCTGGGCCGGCCTGAGGCCCTTCCCTCTCCAGCCCGACCCCCGGCTGTCCCCTCCTGGCCGAGAGTTGTGCAGGGAGGCCCAGGGGGGGATTGCTGGGATGTCCTGGGCAGGACCAGGACCTGGACTCAATGATCCTTGTGGGTCCCTTCCAACTCAGGATATTCCATGATTCCTTCCCCACAGGCAATGTAGAGAGGGCAACACTTTCCCTCCTGTTGATAAAATGTTCACTTTATACCATCAGGTAGAAAATGTCAATCTAATAATTACTGACCTACTTAAATCCAGCCACAGCCACCTTTTCCTGCAAATTCAAGATTCAGGTAAGACAAGAAGCATTTGAAAAAGCACAAAAAAAAATACATGGGCAGCTGTTTTAAGCCTCCTCACAGTCAGCAAGTGCAGGCAGTAGAAGGAAACAGCAAAAAGTAGTTTGCATCACTGACCACCTTCAGCTGTGTTCACCTGCCCCAAAGCAACTTGAGCAGTCATGAAATACTGACAGTAAATTTCAACTGCTCAGACTCTTCCCTGTTAAACACGAATTGAGTTTGAGATATTTCACTGTTGAATGTGAAAGAGGAGATGAAAAAAGGATTGCAAGGTCTCATCCTCTGGAAAAAGTTATAGGTAATATCAGGTTGGGACATATTTTAGTAGGGCTGGCTAAGCAGAAGCAGCACATTCCCATTTGGTTCTGCAAGGAGAACAAAGAGCACTGCTCCGATTTCTGTGGCATCTCCCGGCTAAACAATTTAACCATAAATCAGAAATTGTAACAGGAGGGCAGGCACAGTTCCACAGGAGCGACACCCCATTCCCACTCTCCCTGGGGGAAAGCTGGAGGATAACTCAGCCAGGTCACCAACAGCTCCCACCCCACATCCACAGCTCCCTGAAGCTTTTCAGGACCTCAAATGGGGAGCATTTCTCCAGCTCCTTAAAGCCAAGGTCAGAAAGGAGCAGAATTCCCCCATTTACCACTCAGCTTCCAGCACCAGCTCGGCGTGGCTCACGCTGGAGTAAAGCAACAGGAGCCATGAGAAAGTGCTGGCACCAGGGAGGGAATTCTCCTCCAGCTCCAAGGAGGAAGAGCAGCAGCCCAGGGCACTCACTCTCTCTCCACGTCCACCTTGTTTTTCTCTAGGTGATGTTACAGCTCAAGGATTGTCACAGCATCCCTTGGTAACACCACAAGGACTCGGTGGTGGAATTTATTTGTGCGTATTTAAACAGGGCTGAATGGAGAAAGGCATTGTTTTTTCCACTTGCTTCATCCAACTCCTGGTTTAAGCCAAGTGCTTACTCTAAAAGTAGCAGAATTACCCAGTTAAGAACAGCAACAAAAACAAAAATCTTAAGGAAATTTGCATCACTTCAAACAAAATGCACATTCAGAGACTGTGAAGGCAAAGTCACCTTTGTGTTCCCTCTCACTACTCTCTACTTAGCAACCAAGATTCTTCAATGCAGATTTCTATAAAAATGTGCTTTTTAAAGAGACAACCCTCCAGCGAGCACAGAAGAAAAGAAAAATCAAACGATCCTGGCTGCCTTATTCCTGGCAGGAAAAATGGCAGGATGGATTCTCCGTCCATCTTAGATTGACATAAATAGTGCCAGAGTTTTTCAGCTCCACAAATCCTGCAGCTCAGAAAGAAGACTCTCAAAAACCTTCCTGCCTGCCTGATTTTATCTTTTTTTTTTCTTTTTTGCTTGTCTTATTTTGGGGGGAACTTGAAAATGATTTACAGTGTTTCCTTTCCAACCCAGGGTCGCTGCATCATTTGAATAAGGGAAGCTGCGAGTAAGTCAAGTATATGAAAAGAAGCCTTTTTCTGATTTTAATTAGACACTTCTTACATCCTGCGTGAAATAGTCTTTCCAGCTGTATTTTATCCACATGGAGGTTTCAGCTGAATGAAGAGGCTCCCCCATCCCTTGTTCTCTCCCCTTACTACGGGAGGTTTGGAACAGGCACAAGACAGGAAGGGAAGAATACGAGAAATACGAAGTTGAACACATCTCAAAGAAAGATGAAATTGGAAGGGAATTTGTATTCAGGGGAAGACCCTGCACAGATTTCTGTCTCACTCTGGGATTCAACGCTCAACTCAGTGAAATCTCTACCGAGCCCTCAAAAACAGATTTAGGCTGATACTCCAATACAGGGGTTTTCACAGCTTTTAGGCGTTCCCCACCTTTCCCAAGAGCAGGGCATCACATCGCCCACTCATCCCAAAGGCTGCAGCCTGATAACTTCTCACAAGCACCTCCGAAGCTGGCGCTTCGATTGAACTTTCAAGCGGGTTGAAATCAGGCAGAAAGACGCTTGCACTCCCTCGTTTGTAGCGGGCTGAGAGCAATTAAGCAGCCGCATATCCAATGACTTACAGCACATCCTAAACCGCTCCTGTCTGGCCTCACTGCTGGCAAGTGAATGAAAGAACAGCAAGTTAATGACGGTGAACCCCGACACCAGGATCAATACCCTCGGGACGCTGAGTGACAGAAAACGACAACATTTCTTTCAGCTTAACACCAGCAACTCCAAATGTTTGCCATCACATCCGTCTAAACAAAATCCAGTCTCACCAAGACGCTTTGCCACTGGACAGCTACTCTCCCTTTCCAACTTTTTCCAGGGGGAACTTTCAAACGGATGCTTTTATCTGGAGATACATTTATTTCCCTTCCTAAATCACTGGTTTTCCATGCAGCTGGCAGGACTGCTCCCCCAGCAGATGCTTTCAGAAGCAATCAGGGAAGGCTTATATTGCTGCTGTTCATCTGCTGGTGAAGCCCTTCTCATTTAAATGTCACAAGCTCATAAAAACTCCATCCATCCTCTCCCTGAGCCCTCAGCTGACCATCCCCATCATCAACCGACTGCCAGGCTCTGAGGCTGCCATTTACCACCGTGCTAAGGCACGGTTTAAAATGAGAGCCGAAGGCACAGCCCGGTGCCATTCCAGCGCGCCAGAAGCGGGATACCCACCTTATGGCAGCCAGGATAGGTTGCCATGGTGTTGAGGGCAGAGGTGCTGGGATTCTTGCTGGTGCTGGCCATGAGACTCTGGATCTGGGTGAGCTCCTGCCTCAGCACCTGCTTCTGGTGGAAGCTGAACGCCGGGTGGTTGGATGCCATGGTGAAGAGCAACAGGAACTCATCCCCCGTGCGGCCCTCGTTGAGCTGCAGCCCGTAGTTGTTGATGACCGAGTCGATGTGGGTGAGGGTGCGGAACAGGACCCCGGCGGCCTCCCGGTGGGCAGAGCCGAGCAGGGCGAGGGACACCAGGAGTTTGCTGCGCACCACCTCGTCCGTCAGGTTGGTGAGGCTGCCCAGGTCGGCGGGGTTGTTGGCCTTGATCTCGGAGTCGCGCAGGGAGTGATAATCCTTGCGGGCCAGGTCCTCCAGGCAGGCGCCCAGGAAGCGCAGCTCCAGCGGGATGCACAGGTCCAGGAGGCCGCACAGGAACTCCACGCGCTGCGGCGAGGGCAGCTCGGAGAACCAGCGGTACACGNAGGCTCGGCCGCGAGCGGAGCGGGAGGAACAGGGAGCGACGGGCGCCTTCGCTCCCGGCCTGACCCCGCGGCGGGACACGCCCCCCGCGCCGCTGACTGGCCGAGCCGCTTGTCCGCCCGCGGGCGATTGGCTGCGGCCGCGCTTCTCCCCGCCCCNGATGCCATGGTGAAGAGCAACAGGAACTCATCCCCCGTGCGGCCCTCGTTGAGCTGCAGCCCGTAGTTGTTGATGACCGAGTCGATGTGGGTGAGGGTGCGGAACAGGACCCCGGCGGCCTCCCGGTGGGCAGAGCCGAGCAGGGCGAGGGACACCAGGAGTTTGCTGCGCACCACCTCGTCCGTCAGGTTGGTGAGGCTGCCCAGGTCGGCGGGGTTGTTGGCCTTGATCTCGGAGTCGCGCAGGGAGTGATAATCCTTGCGGGCCAGGTCCTCCAGGCAGGCGCCCAGGAAGCGCAGCTCCAGCGGGATGCACAGGTCCAGGAGGCCGCACAGGAACTCCACGCGCTGCGGCGAGGGCAGCTCGGAGAACCAGCGGTACACGCCGTCCCGCTGCAGCCGCGGGCACCGCTTCTCCACCATGGTGCCCCGCGCCGAGCACGCCCCGGCCGGGGCTGGCNTGACTGGCCGAGCCGCTTGTCCGCCCGCGGGCGATTGGCTGCGGCCGCGCTTCTCCCCGCCCCCTCCCGCGCGCTCCGGAGAGGGGTCTCGGGGGCCTGTCAATCCTCGCGGTTTAGCCCCGCCCCTAGCGCTGATTGGTCGAGGAGGCCTTAAATAGGAGCGGGGCGACAGCGGGCGGCTTTTGTGTGTGGCGCCCGCGGGCCGGAGGGGCCGCGGTGAGGCCGCGGTGAGGCCGCCGCTGCCACGGGGGGCTCTGAGGGGCGAAGACCCCGCTCTGGGCACAGCCGTGACTTGCCCTGCCCCCGCTGACCCCGCAGAGCTGACGGGATTGGGTCTGCAGTTCCTGTCCTCCCTGCAGGGTTATGCCTGCAGGCTGGAGAGGAGCCTCGGGGAGCATCCTGACATCCCAAATCGTGTGTGTGCACGTTCCTTCCTTCTGCCCTTCATGGCCCGGTGCATTTTGAGTCTGTCCCCCGGCTCCGAGTGCTGCCCGTGCTCTGTGCTGCTTCCAACACGGGCAGAAGGTGCATTTTCCCTGGCTTTTCAGTCAAAACGCCTCATTCCAGCCACGAGGAGCCTATGGAGTGGAAGAAGGAATGGCTACGATGCTCTCCTTCCTCCGCCGCTGTTTTCGGATGACAAAGAGCCTCAGGGATGCAGCCTGAGCTGCTGCTGGGTGGTGATGCCAAAACCCCGATAAAGCTTTTGGCAGCGGCGCTTGCCTGAGCCGCCACCAAGCCAAACCCACGGCCAGTTTGGCACCTGACTCCAGATTGTCTTTAAATACAGTGTGGAAACAAAAGAGACACCAAAGACCTCTCAAAATGATAATTTTTTCGGTCCCCACGTTCCCACTCTCCATTCTAAACTGTGATTCTGGCTGACAGCAACGTAGCAATGCACATTTTCCAGCAGGGTTGTCGGCTGCAGATTGGCACGGACGGCGTGGGGCGGCCAAGGGGTGGACACAATTTCTGTTTTTTGTGGTGTTTTTCCATGGCACTCGGCTGTTTGGCTGTGGTAGCCCAGTAGCCAGACTGCGCATCAGCTGGGTAAATGACACGGGTGAAGATCTTTAACTGGGACAAGCCAGGAATAACATTTTTAAATGCAGCCCCAGGCAGGCAGCAAATGAATGCAGGCTTGGTTTTTATATGAGGGTAATCTTGGAAGATGGACCGTGTGTTTTGTTTTCACAAGTGCAACGTTGCTGCACCGGAGATAAACAAAAGACCCAACATTGATGTTTTTAATGGCAAAATTGCAATTTTGTCTCGAGTTGATCTTTATGGGATATGCAGACGCCCAAATGTGGGCTCTCACATGAGCTGTGTGACCACTTGTGTTGGTATCACAGAAGAGAAAAAGTCTCATTCCTCTGGGTGATGGTTTATTGGAAATCTCATTATACACCTTGCTAAGACGAACCGCTGCATCACAAACATTCCAAATGCTGGTAGTTTATCCTTTTTTATTTCCCCGTGGAATATCCTGGGCCATCGACTGCATTTATTGGAGTCCCTCTGAAATGCAGGAGTCAGCTGGCAGAGGACACTGACTGGGGCTGCATAATGTCCTATATTGTAAAGAGACACAACCCTGCTTCTGTTGCAGACTCCCGCTGTGAGAGGGTCCTTGACAACCCCGCAGCCTCTCTGTGTCCTTTCCTTGCAGAGATCTGTCATGGAGTGCAAACCATATGTGCTTCCTTTTCCTGCCGTGCCCGGCATTGTCCATGGGAGGAAGGCATGTGTGGAAAACAGAGGAAGTGCTCTCAGTCCCTTAGGAAAGGTCTGCATTGAGTTCTAGCCCGGGCCAGGCTGTTGGCGTGGGCATGATGAGTTCTTTGGTGGCCTTGCTGCTTATATTGATGTCTTTATCTGTGCTGAAAGCACGTCCTTTATCCACTAATCCATCCTGAAAGCACCACGCTGTGCTCAAAGTCAGGTTTCTGTAGCAAGGTGAAGAAGGCTGAAACTTTCTGCTTGGGAACTAGGTCTGAATCTAAATAAACGTCTGAATGAGAATCCTGTTGCAAAGGAGTGATTCTGTGGTTTACAGCCAGAAATTTTTTGTCTTTGATGCCAGACAGCAAAGCAAACCCTAATCCGAAGTGTAATAGATGAACTGAGAGCCTTTTCTCTGATTAGAAATGACTTTGGGTGAAGGCTAAGGAAACCAAAAGGGACGTGACATATAATTCTGTCACCAAGAATTCCTGGCTGTGCAGGGGCAGAGCCAGGAACCGCTTTCAAGGAGATAAATCAACCGAGTAAGAGCTCGTGTTACCACTTTTCCAGGCAGTGGGTTGGGAGTGAAGGTCGTTCTGGGGTGCCTGGGCAGCCCCATTCCTCCCAGAGGCAAAGGACACCAAACTGGCTCCTCATTTCATCCCCAGGGCATCCCATTTCCTGCCTGTTCTCCCTGAATATCCTCTTAGCGCATGCTTGACACAACTGGGGAAGATTCCTTGCTGGAGTGATCAGTAAGCAATAACTAATTTTCCTCTTTTTGTGTTTTCAGAGCATGCAGAGGCTGCTGTTGGATGTTGCAGTCAGCTGAGGACTGAGAGAGGGTCCAGTCCTTCAAGGCCTCAGTTCTACCAGCTGCTGTAGGGGTCTGAATTCTCCTGCTTGGATTTCCTCAATCCTGTTAAACCAAGGAGCTTGGCTGAAGTGCTTCTTCCCCTTCAAGCAGCACCTCAGAGCCATTGTAGCCAAATCCTTTATCACAGGATTGATTTTTATCATGGCCTCATTATCACAGATAATCCCTTCCTGTGAGTTTGACTCCATGCAACACAGAATGGCCCAAAGCCTATAAAAATCAGCTGAGATAACTCAGTGTGAGGCAGGTGACTGAGTCCAGTGTGAAAGGAGATTGTTCACTTGTGTGTCCATCCACAGACTCAATGCAAATGAGAATCTCTACCACAGAAAAGGAGGAGATTTATTTGGGAGGCTGCTGGATAAAAGACCAGTTGAGTTACCCAGATCCATCAAGTGGCCAGTGCTCCCAGCCCACAGAACTCCTCCTCAGGGCCCTTCTCAGAGCTTTTCCCCATCCCATTTAGGAGCCTTTAGGAGGCTGATCAACGCTTGCAAAATCTTCTCCCGTTTAATGACAGGTTTGACATTTTAAACCTCCTAAACGTGGCTTAAATCTTAGCACTTCTGCCAGAAATCCAGCCTGGAAATCCCAAACCTTGACCAAAACAAGCCAGAGGTGAGCCCACTGCCGCCCCGGGTGTGAGTCAGCTGTGGTGGGCAGCCGTCCCTCGGCTGGGGTCCCTGCCAAAACAGCTTTCCCTCTTTTGGGATTGAATGCTTTCCCAGCATGACCTGATCTGACAGCCCACCCTGTCCATGGGTGAACACTAAACCTGACGGCCCAACTGGGTGTTTAAAGCGGGATTTTTGTGCCTGTCACCCCGGAGCTGCCGGCTCCTTCGGAGATGCTCCTCGCGCCTCTCCCGGATTTCGCGATGCTGCTCATCCCCTGCCTCTCCCCTCATCCCTTCCCGTGGCTGCTTTGTTCCAAACCTTCCTCCTCACTGCCGTCCTGCCCTGGCTGGGGCCCAGCTCTCCCGATCCCCCCGAAACCCTGCGGCTCCACCCTGTCCTTTCCTGCCGGGATGCGGTGAGTGGCAGGAGTCCTGCGTGTCTGCGCTGCGATCCGCGGAAGGGGAAGATAAATATTGCCCTTGCTTGTTCTCCCAACTACTTCAGAGCACACGGGCTGTTTCCTGCCGGCTTCTCGCGCAGATGCTGGAATTGGAGCTCTCGGGCTTGAAAAAACAAACAAACCCCAGCTTTGAAGCGCAGAGAAAAATATCACGTGGGCTTTGGGAAGAGGGGGGAAAAAAACCCACCAAAAAAAAAAACCCAACAAAAAAACCCCCAAAAAACCCAAAAAGCGGCAGGGTGTCGGGTCTGCAGCATCCTTGGGGTTTGATTTCCAAGGATTAGCCCGGGTTTGGTTCGGGCAGGGCGGGGAAGGTGTCCTTGCTGTGGCAGCAGCGGGAGCGGGAGGGATTGAAGGCTGCCAGGGATGCGCCTGTGCCTGCGAGTGTCACTGCCCTCTGCCGATGGCTCCGGCACGCACACGAAGTGTCCGTAAATACGGATTTTCCCGGAGTTTTTTCCAGCTGGAGGCATAAGAGAGAGGCTTTCCCTCCCCTCAGCGAAGATCCCCCCTCAATCACGCTCTGCTTCACCTATCACCTCTCAAAATTCAAAGCGTGAGCAGCCCTGAGCATCCCTCGCCCCGTGCGTCCCCTGTGTCCCTTCCAGCAGTGCAGGCACGTCCTTCCTTGGCCCCAGAAGCCAGGATGCCCTTCTGGCTTTGCGTGGTTCCCTGTGGGACTTCCCTCAGAGAGAAAATCCACAGTGCCTGGCTGCCAAAAACACTGCCCAGCTCCCTTCCCTCTCTCCTTGCGCCTGTCTCGGGAGCTGCTGCAAAGGAAACACTCCTGGGTTTCCCTTCCTCTCCTGGCTGGAGGGACTGGGATGCCCCAGCCCCTGCCTCATCCCTGCCAGCAATTTCCTTTCCATTCCTGTTTGGAATATTCCCTTACTTCAACCTTACCCCACCAAAGTTCACATTTTGGGTGACTTTACCAAATTAGGGATGTGCAGCAGCCCAGCCCGGAGTTGTCCCCTGTGATCCACAGGCTGATTCCAGCCCCCGTCCTTTACACAATGTTAATTCAGTCCTTGCTAAAGCCAAAACACTTCAGAGCTGGAAGGGAAAATCTGGAAGTATTCACTTGGTTATTCCAGTGACATTCCTTGGGGTGTTTTCACATCCTTTCCCTTCTCTCGCTGCCTTGGGTCAGTGCTCCAATAACCAGCCAGATCCATTTAAAGTGCTGGAGGAAGAAGAAAAGGAAAGTGCCCAAAAATGTGGGTGTAAAGTTCAGCGCTTCTTTGCAACTTTTGAAATTTTTGCTGCAGTTGGTTATAAAATACCAGCTTGGGCAAAAATGAAACTATGGTTTGGGTTGGAAAGGACCTTAAAATTCATTCCATTCCACCCCCTGCCATGGGCAGAGACACCTTCCACTAGCCCAGGGTGATCCAGCCTGGCCTTGGACACTTCCAGGGATCCAGGGGCAGCCACAGCTTCTCTGGGCACCAGTTCCAGGGCCTCAGCACCCTCACACCTTCCCAATATCCCATCTAACCCTGCCCTCTGGCAGTGGGAAGCCATTCCCCCATTCCATGTCCCTGTCCAAAGTCCCTCCTGGACTTCCTGCTCCTCCTGGAGCCCCTTTGGCATCTCCCTGGATCCTTTTCCTCTCCAGGCTGAGCGGCCCCCGCTCTCCCAGCCCACCTTTAGAGAGCTGATGTCACCTGTCCCACCTGCAGGCCCCACATTAAACACTTCTGTGCAAATTCCCAATACTCACATGTTGGGATGCGCGCTGGAATCGCACACTGGGGATGATTTCCTGAAGAAACCCACAAATAGCTTCTGAATGACGACCAGAATGAGAAAACTGGGATTGGTTCACGGGCAAGTCATGAATAGAAAAAGAGATGAAATTAGCTGAATGAACTGCTCATTATGCATTATTCAGCCAGCTGTACTAATTAGTGCCTTAAGGACTGTTCCTGTTCCCTCTGCAGCCAACTTTAAAACTCCTTTTGATTTCAGTGGGAGCAGGACAGAGCCCTCAGAGAATGGGCCTAGTGCCTGCTCCCTCTGCAATGCCTCATGTTTTCTTTTCCTTTTACGATTTCTTACTGATTCCAATCTTTTGTGTCTTCTGTTAAAAAGGCTTCTGAAATGTCCTGCGTGGTGATCAGTTAATCACAGGGACAGAAATGTTCCATCAGGCCCACGGCGTGTCCTGTGCCTGATGTGTTCTCTGAAGGGAAAGGTTTTTCACATCTCCCCTTGCTTTGCTTTTATCCAGAGGAGGAGAGAGGCTTGAAAACCTTTTAGAAAACGCAATCCATCCAGAAATGTCACCAGGCCAGGAGGTGCTGAATTAAATGTTTGCACTCTGAGCCCAGAAATCGCAGTTAGACATTTCATTTTTTTTTTCTTTATATGGATAATGTTTGTGCTGGCTCTTTCCCACCAGAAATTCCTGCAGCTCTGAGTGTGGCAATGTTAGAAAAAGACTCCAAACTGGTGCCTCTGTCACCTCAACAGCAGATCTCCACCAGACCACTTGTAGGGGGCCAGAATAACGTGGTTTATATCTCACTTTTCTCCCCATGGACAAACCAACACCTTCAGAGAAACAAACCCTGATTTTGGTGTGGCTCATGGGAGGCTCCAATGGGGTTCTGCTCCCTGCTTTACCCTGGGTTGCAAAACCAATTCCTTTGGAGAGGCAGCACCGCAGATCATCATCCACAGAATTTCTCCAGCTGGTGGTGAGGCCAGAGAGGAGCCTGATGGATGCTCAGATCCCAGCTTGGACTGGAAGGAATGACATTTAAATGAATTATTCCCCTCTTGCCGCAGAGTCCTCTGTCCCCCCAGCCCAAGGCAGAGGTGTCTCCACTCAGGACTGTGTAGGGAATGTCTGGCCAGAGAACAGCTTCCCATTCCCATGTTTTGCTGGATTTTGCCTATCCATGTTGTACCAGCCACCTTTTTCCTCCCAGTCCTTGGGGTCCCCTGGGGTGGAGCAGCAGCAGTGCAGCCCCAGCGCTGCTGGTGGGTTCCTGCCCCGAGCTCCTGTGGGATTCCTTCCCAGCAATTCACTCCTCCTGGAGAGAGAGCAGAGGATGTACCAGCAGCTCAGCCTGGAGGAATCTCCACAACCCCACTCTTTGGGCTCCTCTCCACAGACTGCCTAAAATGGGTATAAAGGAGCCTCGGCGTGGAATTTATTTTCTTCCTAAGACCATCCTTAAAATAACAAACACCAGCAAACTGGTGACACGCAGTGCATCTGTTTGAATAACACGGACCTTCTGTTTGTAAGAGAGGAAACTCCAAATAACTCTTTGATTCGTGCTTCCTTTCTTCTCCTTCCTCATCTCCTCCTCCTCACTACTGTGTACAAATCTGTTCTGCCTGCTCCAAGCCACCAGTCCCCCCTCCCCTGATGAGCCGCTTTTTACGCCATGTGATGGTTATTTAATTTCCTCTTTCGCTACCAACACGGCCAATATTTATCTTCCCTCATGGGATTGCGCCTTTGTTTACACGCTGATGTCGAGGGGGAAGGCCAGCGCTTCTCTGGGGCCAGCAGACAGAATTCCTGCCCTCTGACTGCATCCCAAGGAATAGCAGCTTCCCCCCCGGATCAGGGGAGCAATCAGGATTAAAGGATGTGTTTAAAGTTAGCACATGGAGACATCCTTTTCCCAAAGAGGGATGGAGCGGCTGCCGTGGCAGGCAGGGCTGGGCTGTGCTAAAACCTGGCTCAGTGCTGCCTTCCAATTGTTTCCCCACAACAAGCAAGGCTGGGAGAACAACACCGAAATGCCATTTTTTCCCTTCCTTTTTGAAGACAGCGCAGCGTTTCAGCCCAGGTAAAAGGGAGATTGTAAAGCACCGCTCCCAAAATCCGACTGAAATCAATCTGACTCTCAGAAAAGGCAGGATCTTACCAGGAGCGGTTTTCCTTTGTTCAAAGCTGTGCTCTAAACCGAGTTAGGAACCATCTTTTCCTCATTAAATTAGTTTCCTTTCAGTGCTGAGCCTTCCCCTTCATTACCACATGCAATTTTTTTTTTTTTTAAGCCCTCATAGCTAATATCACAACTATAGATCTTGGGGTTATTTATAGCCCTAAACTCCGCAGAGAGCTGTGTGTCTTGTTGCTGTGGAAACTGGGATTCTAAAAGTAAAAGGGTTTTGAAGGAATTTGAGAAGAGACCTGCTGAATTTCAGGGCTGGCTTTCACTTGCAGAGGTCTGTGTTCAACCAGGGCTTAAACTTACAAATAAAATTCACCTGAGGGGCTCAGGTAACCCTCAGGGGATAGTAGGGAATACCAGTCCTCTGTTTTTTATGGTCTGGCAGGTCACAGCCTGGTTTTTGCTCTCTGTTGTGAGACAAAAGATGCACAGGTAGCCATGGGAGTGTCAAACTCTCGGTGTCACCAATGGCACATTTGTCAGGCTCTGGGCAGTTTGGTTTTTAATTTTTCCCAAGGGCAATGCCACCCGATGTGCTGGAACCTCCTGGGCACTGCAGCCAATCATTGAATCATGGGGTGGTTTGGGTTGGAAAGGACCTTGAAATTCATCCCATCCCACCCCTGCCATGGGCAGGGACACCTCCCACTGCCCCAGGCTGCTCCAAGCCCCGTCCAGCCTGGCCTTGGGCACTGCCAGGGATCCACAGCTGCTCTGGGCACCCTGTGCCAGGGCCTGCCCACCCTCCCCGGGAGGAATTTCTTCCCAATATTCATCTAACCCTGCTCTCTCTCATTTTGATGCCATTCCCCCTTGTCCTGCCACTCCAGTTCCTGATGAAGAGCCCCTCTCTGAGGACTCCGAGCTCCTCTCCACAGCTTGGAGACTGGCGTGGAGCAGCATTGGCTGGAAATTGGATTTTTCCTGTTGTTGTAGGACACGAAAAGATGATGAGACTCTAAAGATTTTAGAAGGTAAAGGCATAGAGAAGGTTTAATTGTCTAATTCTTACTACCTTTTATAAGGTATTCTGATACAGACTTAACATGATTGGCGAATAGGAACAATACTTCTTTAATCCTATTAGTTAAACTAGAGAAACAGAACTAGAAAGGGAGAACACTACTTAGAGAAAGGTTGTTTTGAGAAAGGATAGTTGTTTGCTAAGAGTGTTTTGAGAAGAAGCTTTCTTGAGATATTTTTCCCTTAGGAAAAGTTAGTAGTTACTAGCAAACTAAAATCTCTCAGACTCAGAAATATTAAGCTTACATTTTCCTGTATTAAACCGTTGCCTAAATGATTTTATTTGTCTCTGGGTGTAGAGTTTAAAGGACGAGATTGATGGGCTGGGCGCTGCTTCCTACCCTGCTCCTCCTCTGGCGGCTCAGCAAGGGGCAGACTCTCACTTGGCAGAATTTCTGTGCTTTACCCGGGCAGGGATCTCACTGAGCCACCTGTGGAAAAGCCAGTTCTTCCCCCTGATCCACCCAGGGATCTCCAGGCTGGATCCCCGCTCCTGACTGGGAGCCAAAAGCTGCAGTGTCCTGCGCTCTTTGCCTGGCCATGGGATGTTTGAGGCTGACGGGAGCCCTGTGCTTGCTTTTTCTGTGCCTCTAAATGCCAGGTGTCCTCCCCCAGCTGGGGACAAATCCTCGGAGAGCTTCCCTGGCTACGGGTGTCACTTTCCAGCTTTAAAAATACCTTCAAATTCAACCAGGAATTCTGTTTACGAACAGCTCCAGAGCCAAGTCCCACCTGAGATTTGAGCTACATCCAGCATGCCACACTTGGAAAAACATCCTAGAAAATTCCACCCTATCAACGCGGCCGAGGGAGAGGAGGGGGAAAGGGAAGGACAGGCAGTGCGACACGATTATCCCGGGAGCATGTGCCTTAAATTCACACACAAGGCCCAAATGGCAGCGCTGATGAGCTCTCCCCTCGCTTTTCCGTAAGTAAAGCAGCGATCCCTGGGTGTGCTGGGGCATCGGGGGCGAGCACCAGGCAGCCTCTCCTTCCCCAAGAGCAGCCCCGACATTTGTTCTGCGCGTTCTCCAGCTCCTGCCCGTGTATCGCGCCTGCCTCGGAGTCATTCCTGTGATATTGGATTAAAAATAGAAAGGCAGGAGCTGAGGCTCGAGATGGTGATTCAGTGACGGAGCTTTTCCATTAGAGGGTGCCAGGAACCCGCTGTTGCCACAGAGCCCAGGAATCGTGGAGAAAACAACTTCGGGCCGTGCTTTTCGGGACTGGGCAAATCCATACCCATGTTTGGACCCAATTCTTGCCCTGCCCATCTAAAGCAGAACCGTGGAATGACAGAATGCCCTGAGCTGGGAGGGACAAAAGGATCAGCAGAGCCAAGCCTTGGATTTGCACAGGGCACTTCCAAGAATCCCACCAGGTGCCCGGGAGCATTGTCCGAACTGCACTGGGGGTATTTTGCAGGCAGAGATGTGTTTTCAAGAAGTGGATGTGGAGAGCAGGAGATCTCACCATTCCCAGGGAGTTCTGGGCACTGTTTGGATGGGAATAGGAAATCCTGATAAAAAAAAATACAAAACAAGTATTATCCACCAAAAAGAGTGGTAGTTCTGGTGGAAAACAAATTTGTATGACTGTCACTGGTTGTGCTCAAGATGTAGTGGTGAGGATAAAGAGTAAAGGATGGGCCCCGTCTTCTACTCCAAGTCTGTCAAAAATCACCCAACATCAGGTAACATCAGTTATTGAATGGATTTTCTTCTCCATCCCAAAGAAACCCCTTTGGAGAAGCAGAATATCCTCCGGTCTGGGCTGCTTGCAGACACAGCAGATTTAAAAGTGTCTTGCTTGGTTCTGAAGCTTCGAAAAAACAAAGTTCTGTAATTTTGTGGAAGGGTTGGTGAAACTATTGGGCTCAGTCACAGAATCACAGAATGGTTTGGGTTGGAAGGGACTTCAAAGCTCATCCCATCCCACCCCCTGCCATGGGCGGGGACACCTTTCACTGTCCCAGGCTGCTCCAAGTCCTGTCCAACCTGGCCTTGGGCACTGCCAGGGATCCAGGGGCAGCCACAGCTGCTCTGGGCACCTGTGCCAGGGCCTGCCCACCCTCCCAGGGAACAATTCCTGCCCAATATCCCATCTAATCTTGCCGTCTGGCAGTGGGAAGCCATTCCCTGTATCTTGTTCCTCCCAGCAGTGTGGAGACTGGTTCCTCTGTGGTGCAGCTGCAGGGGTTAAAAATGGAAAAAAAATGGAAAAAAAAAAGGAAAAAATGGAAAAAAAAAAAAAGATGAATCCTTGGATCAGGAGATATCTTTGTCCCTGCCCTGCCTCTGCAGATCCTGGGCACATCCATCCCCGTGCATTGCTTTCCCCACCTGCCCGTCCAGCATGGGATCTTTTGGAGCACGTGGATTTCTGGCTAATGAGGGGATAGGAACCTTCCTGGGATGAGTGTCTGGAAAGCTACAGGTGATGGCAGTGAGGGAGGGGAAGGGAACGTGTCTGGGTGCTAAAGCCCAGCGCTGCCTGACTCTGCAGCACATCCTGACAGCTTCTCCTGTGGATTGCAGCCAAGGTGGCTCAGGTTTGGAGCCGTCTGCTCCTGTCCCGGCTCACAGCGGGTGATCCAGAGCAGATGGGATGAAGGGCTGACCCTGAGCCACACCAGCAGGGCTGATCCTCGCTCTCCTGATGGGAATTCAGGACAAAGCAGGAGCAGCAGTGTCCTGAGGAGGTGGGTGAGGGCTGTGTCAGCAGCCACCTCTTTCCCTGGTTTTCGGAGGAATCTGGTGCTTCTGAACCCAAAAGTCAGGATCATGCATTGGCGATCATTTCTGGCTGCCAGACAGAAAACCAGGGATGGTAAAGGAGCAGAAGACTCATCTGAGACAGCAGTTTTCCAATAAAACCCCACTTGGCCAAGTGCTGGTGCTGGCTGTGGCCACCCTTTTGGTCCTGGTGGCCTCCCCGGTGTCATGAGGATGGATTTAGCGGATCACAGGTGGAGCTTGGACAGAGCAGGGGCTGCCCAC
This sequence comes from Donacobius atricapilla, assembly GCA_013397315.1. NCBI lineage: Eukaryota > Metazoa > Chordata > Aves > Passeriformes > Mimidae > Donacobius > Donacobius atricapilla. Next base: position 33,490 of record WBMY01014929.1, on the reverse strand, counting down.
CCTCGGCTGTCTCCTTGCTGCTGTGGCCAAGGGACAAGAAGAAACCCTGTCCCCAAGCCTGTGGTCCCTGATCCCTGTGAGAACCCCGATTTCCCGGGATGGGAGTTGCAGGATCCGGGGCTGCAGCCACATCCTCATGGGAAGAGCCGCCCTCGGATGGTTTCATCTTGCATTGCTGGAGAGCCTTTCTTCCCAAAATGATCCCAAAGCGTCCTGGGGAGTAAATAGAAACCAGAGGTATCCGGGGAGGAGGATGGGGGGGGGATGCAGGGCTCGGAGTGGCACGGCAGAGCAGTCTGGGATGGGAAGGGAAGCCAGGACGTGTGAGGACATGGGAGCGAGCACAGGCCAGCAGAGTGCACGGAGCAGCAACTGGCAAAGCTGGGGCTGGGCCAAGAAAATAAACATAGGAAGTGCTTGAGACTGATGAGAACCATGGGCAGCCTGCTCTTGTTTAAGGAGGTTTTTTTGGGACACTGGAGCAGGCGCCTGTTGCAGACAGAGCGAGACCTCAGCCCTGTTCAAACTTTCATTGACTTCAGCTGAGCCAGGGTTTCATTTCAGATGGTTCTGGTTTTCCCCAGGATGTGATTTCCCCTTTTTGGGATGTATCCTTCTACCAGCCACGGCCCCGCAGGAATTTTGGAGACTTGCACAGAGATTTAGGGATGGATGGTGTCGGGGCTGGGTGCTGCCAGCGTGTCAGGAGGAGCAGAGGCTGCTCTGCAGCCCTCCAGAGCTTTGTGTGAGCACTCAGGATCGATAAATCCAGAGCTGAAGGCCAAATCTGAGTGCTCAGCAGCTCTGCTAATCAGCTGGGTGCCTGCACGCAGATTGAAAGCCAGTTCCTTCCAAATTTTCTCCTCCAGCAAATAACCTGGAGGCTTTTCACTCCAAAGTTTGACTTGGGCCCTTTACTTTAGAATTTCAGCCACCCGTGTGCTCCTGTCTCCTGATGAAGGTGGGGCATTCAAGGTAAGTGACAAATTGGAGCAGGTTTTCTCCTGGCACCAGCTTTCACCCTGAGATCCCCAGAATTAACCACCCAAAATTCACGGGGTCATGAAAATCCTGTCAGCCACTGGGGAAGTTTGAAAGGAAGGCTCAAGCAATACTGGGCAATATGAGCAGAAGGTAAAAGAGGAGCTTGGGGTGGTTGTGAGAAGAGGTTCTCCAGGAGGTGGAAGCCCAGAGAAGATTGTATTCCTGGCTGGGGATGAAGCTGGATATGAAGGGAATGAGGACAGGGAATGCAGCCTCCAGCTCTGCTCCTCTTGGAGAGCTCCGTTCATCCCATCCCGTCTGGGATGAGTTTCAGTCCAAATCCAAAAGTTCCCTCCCTTCAAAATGGTTTCCCCTGGGATTTATCAGCACCTGGGCTCCTTTGTTTCAGCAGGACCAAGGTGTGCGTCTCATCCCAGGGAAAATCCAAACATCCTCCTCTTCCCCATCCCTGCTGCTCCTGCTTTGTGCCCGTGCTGGTGCCTGACAGTGACAGACGAGTTAATCTGGTTTAGAATTCTTGTGGCTTCCTTTCTGAAGGTCTCACTGTTGTAGGGTGACGTTCCTTTATCCCTCGCCCTTTCTTTTCCCCCTGGATTATCCCATGTTAATAGTGCCTGTTATTAACTGCTCCTGAATCCTGCTCGCTGATTCCTTAAGCAGATCTTGAAACGCTGTGAATCTGCCTTGGAGTTTTCTGAGGGTTTGTTTTGTGCTTTGCTTTTTGGTTTTTGTGGGTTTTGGTGGGTTTGTTTGTTTGTTTGTTTGTTTGTTTTTCCTCCTTTAAACCCAACGCATGAAATGTGTAGGATAACTTTCTGCTCTGGCTTTTGGGAAGCAAGGGAATTTCTCATTTTTGCATAGCCCAGACATGATATTCCAGATTGAAGTGTGCATCTGTTTAAATCCCTAAAAAACGATCTGCAAGAAGGAAATCTTGTTTGAAAGCCTACATCAAATACGGAATAAATCCTTTCATAGGTATTTATCTGCCCAGAAAAAAGATCCTTGACCACCCTTGTGTGACAGCATTTCATAAGAAAAGAACATGTGCAATGTCAACTTTTTTTACATCACTGTGTCTTCTTGGTTCACTGAGAGACATTTCTTCTTTGTTATGAATTATAAATCCCTATTGCTACGGTCCAAACAATTCTGGGAACTTCTGCCACTGGCTTTCAAAGCCCAGGGAAATCACAGTGTCCTTCGCATTTACAGCGCTCAAAGCATTTCCAAACATTCATTATTCACACAGGAATTCGTCCATCAGCAGCTCCATTAAACTGAGAGTGGGAGCCCTGCTTTCCCATCAGGTGCCAAAAGACTTGGTTGAGGTTTATTTCTTCCTCTGAGAGCAGATTCTAATCCCAAGGGTCGGAGCAGCACCTTTTGCAAAGGGTTAGACCAGAGGAGTGAGTGTGTCCTTGGTCCCTGCCTCAGTTTCCCCATCAGTGATGTCACCTTTGAGGATTCAGCCCACCAGGGGCTTGAGGAAATAATTTAAAAAAACCCAACCAAAACTCAATTTGGCCAATACTTGTAAATCCCAGCTCCCACAGTCCAGAAGTTCTTCGGGATCACAGAATCCTGGAATGGTTTGTGTTGGAATTACCTTAAAGATCCCGTTCCACCCCCTGCCATGGGCAGGGACACCTTCCACTAGCCCAGGTTGCCCCAAGCTCTGTCCAAGCTGGCCTTGGACACTTCCAGGGATGAGGCAGCCACAGCCTCAACTTCTCTGGATTATAAAAATTCTCAGAATTTTAAAAAACCCAACTTCCTGTATCTGTTAAGCCAGACAAAACCCAAGCTCTTGGCAGGAAATACCCCAAATGCCCTCAAAGCAAAGACAAATACCCTCCAAGTCGTTTAATTTTTAACCTCATGCAGCTTCAACCCTGTCTCAAGGCTGAGAGGGAATAGAAATGGCTTTTTCTCTAGATTTGGCAAAGCTTTGGGATGTGTCCCTTCCCGGGAGAGCAGGATGAGCCCCACACCAGCCCCTCCAGCCCTTCCCAACATCGGGCAGGAGCAGCCTTTGCCCGTGGCAGGGCTGGAGCTGGAAGCCAGCATGCCAAGCCCTGCTCCAAAGCAGGTTTCTTCTCCTCACATTATGTCAGCATTTCCTGACAATCCCAGCGGGAGCACACGGGTGACAGATGTCCCTTAATTATCGGCAGCGCTCCCGTTCCTCGGGCTCAGACAGAAAATTCTGAGCCTTGAAATGAAGGCCCTGGTTGGTTTGGTTAAGCCTGGCTACCTCAGGTTTATTCACAGGCATCTTTGGGCCGTGGAAAATTGGTCACCTTGGGGTTTCTGCCCTGCCAAGGGGTATCCCAGAGCTCCAGGCAGGTGAGGAGGGTGGAAAATCCAGGGAGATGGGGGCGGCTGGGGAAGGCACGTCCCTGCAAATAAGGGGATTTTCCAGCTGGGATGGGAAGGTGTTGGAGTGCAGGGCAGGTGGAAAACCCCTCAGACTGCCCTGGGGGGTCCCAGAGCCTGGCTGGGACCCCAGGAAAGCTTTGCCTTGGACCTCAGTCCATGGGAAAAACTTCCAACACTCAGAGATGAATTAAAAACAACAAAGATTTAAAATAGATTGTAGCTTAGTTTGTCACAGGGTGAAAATTTGTAGTTTTGGGGTTTTAGTATGGAAGTAGATCAGAGCAAGATGGAGAATTTTGGGCGGTGTCTCATCTTCTCCTGCTCCATCTCCTGCTGTGACGGTGGCACAGAGACATTGGTGGGATGGATTTGATGTAGGAATTGTGTGTTCAGAATAGGTGACAGCAATTGGCACAAAACTGTAAATATAGTACGTTTTAAGAGTTAATTGGATTAGAAATCTTTAAAACGACCTTGGACCCTCCATCCATGTCCCTGTAGCTGCTTTCCTTCAGTGCACTGAGACTGCTGTGAGGCCTTGAGATCAGAAATAGAATAAACACCTTTGGAGAGCGAGCCACAGGTTCCATCTCATCTTTTAAACCCTGGCACGGGACTCTGAGAGACAGAAAACCCCGAATTAGGGGAATGTCGGGGTAAAAACCCCATCAAGAAGGGCAAAGAAGGGCCAGTCCCTGCAGCAGACTGTGTCCTCCTGGGGATGGATCATGGGCAAACAGCTCGACATTCCTTTTTGGTAGGGTGATCCAGTAAAGTAAAAGGGCAAATGAAGCATGCTGGAGGGAAATCTCATTGTTTTCACTTGGTTTTATTCTTCACCTTCCGAGATCACCAAAAATCTACCTCTGTCCCTCAGTAAACATGAGAGAAGGATGGAGGGAAGGAGGATGGGATCCCACCACCTGCAGAGCCGTGTTTTGCTCCTCTTCTCCTTCACAGGTCCTAACATGGGATAGCAGCTTGATTTTATTGAACACAGCTTCTGGGTGTGTCCCACAGCACACAGGAACTGAAATCTGGTCATCCATCCACCCATCCGTCCACCTATCCATCCGTCATCATGGAATAGCTTTTAGCTGACAAGAGAGCAGGTTTAGATCAGATTTTAGGAAAGAATTCTGTGAGGGTGGTGAGACCAGAGCAGCTGTGGCTGCCCCTGGATCCCTGGAAGTGTCCAAGGCCAGGTTGGACAGGGCTTGGAGCAGCCTGGGCTACTGGAAGGCGTCCCTGCCCATGACAGGAATGGGGTGGGATGAGTTTTAAGGTCCCTTCCCATCCAAACCATTCCATTTTATTCCATCCATCAGCCTCCCCCCATGTGTCCCTGCCAGCTGATTCCAGCCCTATTCCTCCTCCCCTGAAAGCACGTGGAACATCCATGCTCTGAGGAGCTCTCAGCCTGCCTGTGATTCCCACTCTCCCCAGCTCCTTCCTCCAGCCTGCCTGCCTGATGGATGCTGGGGAAAATCCAGCCCCGGGGGGAAAAGATCCACCAGCCCACAAGGAAAAACCATCCCCAGCCCATTTCCTGCTGCCGGCACTGCCAACCTTTCCCTCCCATGTGCTTGGCTGATCAGGATCAGCTTCTTTGCTGCTGTTTTTGTGCCTCTTGATTTCCACACGGAAACTGGCTCTATTTTTACCCGGCTCAAGCTGATTAGATTGGCAGTAATTGGCAGGATAAACAGACACGTCCTGTGTGCAGCAGGTTAATGCGATACAGGCGCTGACCAGGGAATGCACTCAGCCCATGCCCAGCACGGGGAAGACAATCGAGGTAATTTATTGTCCACATGCCTGGAACATGCCCATTATCCAGCCCCATCCTTCCTCTCCCTGCAAACCCATTTCCCCTGGCAGGGTTGCTGCACGATGCCAAATGTTTCATCCTTTTCTCCTCAGCCTTTCACAGCCCTGCAGAAAAACCCAAGGACAAGCAGGAGTTTTTCTTTCTGGTTAACCCAGGTCTTGGCTTTATAACCTGTGAGGTTATTAGCATCGAAGCAGCCACGTATTAAAAAAAAAAAGAAAAATGCTACTTACAACTCCAGGGCTGACCTCGTCCAAGTAATGCAATTTCCCACCATTTCAATCACTTCCATAAGTTCCAATCTTCCGGAATATTAGCAGCAGTTCTGCTGGCTGCAATATCATTCTGGGCTTTAATTGGTTTTGGGGGTAATTTAGCCAGAGACCAAGTGGAGAAAAGAAAAACCTAGGGGCAACATCAGGTGATGCTACACTCCTGGAATTCAATTCACTGGGGGAGGGATGGAGCAGGAGGCAAAAATGAAAATCACTGCACTTTCCAAGGCTGCACATTTCAATCTAATGTTGGGAGACCTTGGGAATATTTTGGCTCTTGTGCTTGGTGGTGGCTGCACCGCCTGTTTAATCCCAGGAGAGGGGTGGAAGGTGAGCAATCCTCAGAAAGGTTACGAGCCAGGGAGGGAGGTGCCCTGTTTATTCAAAAACATCTGTACCTGAATCAAGTTTGATCCCATCTCAGAGGGCTTCTCGTCCCTCCAGCTGCTGCAGGATTCCACAGCCACCACTGACTCCCCCTGTGCTGCCAGAGCAGTGGTTTTTGGGGAGTCCCACTCTGCTGGGCTCTGAGCTGGAGGTAGGGAATAAACCCCTCCTTTTTCTTCCTGCCTGCCCTGAACCCCAGCTTTTGCCTCCATCCAGGTGGCACAGGCAGGATTTTCAGTCCCAGAATCGTGGAATTGTTTGGGTTAGAAGAGATAATGAGATAATCCAGTCCCACCCTCCCACACCTTCCACCATCCCAGGCTGCTCCAACCTGGCCTTGGACACTCGCAGGGATCCACAGCTTCTCTGGGCACCCTGTGCCAGGGCCTCCCCACCCTCACAGGAGAGAATTTCCTCCTAATATCTGACCTAAACCTCTCCTCTTTGAGTTTAAAACCGCTCCCCCTTGTCCTGTCACTCCATCCTGGAGCTGCTCTGCTCCGTGCCTCCCTCCCCGTTCACAGCCGAGCCTTGAGCCCTCTCACTTTTGCAGTTTAATTTATTTCATGCAAGCCCTGTTGATCTGGCATTTTTCCCAATCAATCCGTGGCAGGGACCAAGCCCAGGGCAGTGTGGAAGGCTGAGGAATTCCAGTGGTGTGATTATCTCTGCCTCACATCCCCGTCACCCCGCAGGTGAAAGCCAGAGTCCTCCAGTGCCTCTTTCCCTCTTTGCCACTCATTACACCACCCTCTCTAATTACCAATTTTTGCCATGATACTGCCCTCTTTTAATGACCCAGTTCAGCGTTTGTGGTTCCAGGAATTGTTCAGGAAAGCTCCCAGCCTCAAACACTTCCGACCTGCAGTGTCCCGTTCCCCCCTGGTAGCGTGGGAGTGGTGCTGGCTTCTTCCCAGTCCTCCAGGACTTCCAATGGCTCTTCCAAGACCTCCTGGAAACCGCCATTAACTGTCCAGACAGCTCCTTGTCCGCCTCCTTTACAACCCTCTCAAGTCGTTCGGTTTGAAACCACTGAGCTCCATCAGCAAGATGCTCCTGGGCACTCCTGGAAAGTATTTCCTTAGCACGTTGTCTTCCTTCCCATCAAATGCCAGGATAAATCCCTCCCTGAACATTCCTGCCTTGTGTGTGTTATTGATGAACCTCACTGAGCATTCCTGCCTTTTCTGTGTCATTGATTAACCTCCCATTTCCATGTAGGATCACTCCACTGCTCAAAACTCATGGAAAACATCCTTTTATTTCCCCAGCTTCTGAGGTCTATTAATTACCACCAGTTTCCCTTCTCTTCCTTTTGTGTCTTTATATTTTGTGTGTCAGTCTTGGCAGCTCTTTCCCTTCCTTTCCAAGTGGTGTTGGTTATTTTAACAAGGATTCCTGCCTGTGTTGCTGCTTTTTGGGTAAAATATTCTTAATGATTTTTCCTTTTTCAATGCATTCTTCGTTTGAAGTCCTTCTCTAAATCGATCTGACTTGTAATTTTTTTTTTTATTTGGGAAACAGGACCTTTAAAAGTGGCAAGTAAATGTATAGATATATATCTATTACTGCTTTAAGCTTTACTTCATTTGCACATAACAGCTATACTCAAGCCATGGAGGCCCGTGCCCGGTACAGTGAGAAATCCACCCTCACCTGCTGGAGTGAGGATAAATGTGGAATTCCCTCATGCTGGAGACAATCTTTTTTTCCATTAGGATATTATCTTTCCCCCTGCCCCTCAAACTTCTAAGGATATTTTTAATATTGGCAGCTCAGGACCTCCAGCATCCATCGCTCAGCCAGAATTCCCTGGGGATCCCAAGGTTTTTATTAGATATTATGGATATGGCTGCTTAAAGGAGCAGAATGTTTCGAGTCCCTGCTGCAGACCCTTCTTGCCTCATGCTTTATTTCCCAGGATATTGATCCAGAAACACTCTGGATCATTTATTTCCTTGTTGATGACCCAGAACCGGACGGTGCTCGGGAGAGGGAGATCTGCTCCCAGCCAATCCCAGGGGGATGCCAGTCAGGGCTGGCGGGTCAAGACCTCCAAGCACGGGTGGAAATCAAATGGAGAGGGTGGTTCGAACACAGGGCTGCAGCATTCCAGGCAGGAAAGATCCCTGGCACCCTGGGAGCAGGGTTACGGGGTGGATTTAATGGTTGGACTGGGTGATCTCGGAGGTGGGCGAGAGGGAGTTTGTACAAGAGCCTGGAGTGACAGGACAGGGGAGGAATGGCTTCAGACTGAAAGAGGGGAGTTTAGATGGGATATTGGGAAGGAATTCCTGATTAGGATGGGAGACTGAGAAGGTGAGGGCCTGGCACAGGTGCCCAGAGCTGCTGTGGCTGCCCCTGGATCCCTGGCAGTGCCCAAGGCCGGGCTTGGCAGGGCTTGGAGCAGCCTGGGACAGTGGGAGGTGTCCCTGCCCATGGCAGGAGTGGGATGGGATGAGCTTGAAGGTCCCTTCCCACCCAAACCAGATCCTGCGATTCCAGGATTATTCTGTTCAGCAACTCCACCTTGTTCCACTGTTTTGCTGCAGTTGTTTTTCTTTGCATCCTGTCATTTCCCAATTGTGTATATATATATATAATTTTTTTTTGTCTTTTGGAGTGTGGACTGGTTGCATCATTCCTGCTCCTTTCCATCACCAGCCTGATGTGCTCCTGGCTTGGCTGCCAGGGATACCCCCAGAAGCTTTTCCCTTTGCTCCCTTTGGAGCTCTGCGTTTCTGCCATGGGTGGAAAACACCCATTGCTCCCACTGCCCAATCCTACTTTCTCTTCCCCCACCCATGCTCAGTGATCTATTAGAAGACGATTTGCCTTTTATTGTGTTTTTTTCATCATTATTTTTTTTATCCCAAACTTCATCTCACTCATCCACACATGCACCTGCTATTTAAAGAAAGAACCTGTAAGCCCTGCCTAACACCATCTGTATCCTGTGGTGGAAAAGTCCCTGGAATTAGTCAAATCTCCTGGAGAAATCCCGCAGCCCAGCTTTGCAGACCTGGCATGGCAGGAGCACCTTCCAGAGGGAAAAGCCCATTCAGGGCTGGTGTGAAATCCAATCTGGAATTTCCTCTCCCTCCTCCTCCTGCACATCAGCAGCACTGAGGAAATACGAACTGGGCTGGAGAGGATTCCCGAGGCAGCTCGCTGGGGCGGGAGTTTTTATTTTAAACGAAATCCTGACCTTTGGAGAAAGCCTGGCAAGAGCAGCTTTATTTGGGGATAAGCTCAGGGCCAGCAGTGTCAGGGTTGGCCACCACACCACGATTACCCCTACACCTGTAAGGGCTCATCCAGCCCCTTCACCTGGCATTGCCACAGCCAGAGAATCACGGAATCATGGAATCATGGAATCATGGAATGCTTTGGGTTGGAAGGGATCCTACAGCTCAGCTCATTCCACCCCTTAGGGACCCCTTCCACTACCCCAGGTTGCTCCAAGCCCCGTCCAACCTGGCCTTGGACACTTCCAATCCCATTTATTTGCCTTCCAACGTGGCCTTTGGACATTTTTGGAGCCTCGTGAAGCCCGCCTTAAACCTTTTAATAACCAGAACATCCCTTTCTGACCAAACCCTCACGGGGCACCAAGACAGGCTGGGACACCCCAGGAAACCTAAATCAGCTCATGACCAGAAGATTTGCCCGCAGCTGCATTTTTAGAGTGGAACCTGCCTGTTCCTCAGGTACACAGGTGCTGTTCCCAAAATAACCCTCATTTTAAAGCCACACACCGTCCTAAGAGTAGATCCCAATCTCCTCTCTTCCTTCAGCAGATTGTTGGGAATTTCTTTTTCACCAGGTGCCGTGAAACTTGCTGTTATTTTGAGCACCTGCTTTATGAGGGGCAGCATCCCACATTGGTCAGAGGGGTGTCCCACCTTGGTGCCTGCCTCAGATCCCTACATCCCACCAAATCCCCCCCAAAGGAATAGCTGGCCAATAATTCATGGGCTAATTAACATTTAAACCGGCTATAACTGTCTAAAATGACTGAGAAAGCAACAGAAGGACAGGAATTTCTTTTGTTCCCTGCCAAAATTTTTATATGCGTTTAAGCAACTTCAGTTCTGGTGTTTTTCTTGGAAAGTTTGGGGGTTTCCACCCAAATTCTTTCTGTGAAAAAAAGATGGGAGTTTGCAGTTGCCAAAAAATGCAGCACCTGGAGTGTGGGGTTTTTAGGGAAGGAAACAATAAAGCCCCCCAGTGTATAATGAGCACAGTCCTGGCATTCACAAAGGACTCGGTGTAGTTTGAAAAGACATTTTCTACTGGAAAGAAATGCTTCAGTGGGAAAATTTCCACCCACTCCAGTTGCATCTCTCCCCTCCAGCTCCAAGACAGAGAGAGAGAGAGAGAGAGGAAGGTTTTCTTCCAGAGGAGGGTGGTGATGTGTTTCCATGGATGGACAAGAAAACGCATCGAGAG
>WBMY01014929.1:0-16687 GCA_013397315.1 Donacobius atricapilla | reverse complement strand
CTTCTCCCCCAGCCCCGGGGGATTGGTGTCCATCAACGCAGAGCTGTGCTGTTCTCCCAGGAGCCCAGGCGTCGCCGAGCATCCCTGGCGCGGCTGACGCGCGGCCTCTGCGCTGTCCTGCCGTCCCCGTGGCCTCAGCCCCTCAGACATCCCCAGCACTGCTGGTAGAGCTTCACCTTCCTGCCAAAAAAGACCCCCCTCAGCCGCCCTCCAGAGCGCCCTGATATTACATAAACCAGGGATTGCTTCAGTCGGATGCTGGAGTTGAGGCACTTGTCTGATTCAGCCCAGCTGCGGAGTGGGAGCAGGAATTGCTCCCTTGCTTCAGGTGAAAGGGGCTGAATCCACCTGGATCAGCACCGAGGTGAGGCTGGGGCTGCTGGCAGCGGAGCTGGGGGGCCCTGGGAGGGTCGGAGACCCTCCTCTGATCAAGTCGTGAGATCAGGAGACATCACAGCTGCTCCATGCCTCGGGTACTTTGGGGATGCTCAGTGATTTCACCCCAGGGACAGCTGGAGTTGCAGCTCCATACTTCCCATGGGAATCCTCTGTGCTGGGTTTGGGTTGAGCTGCTGAAACCGTGGCTGTGCAGGTGGATGAGATGGGGTGGCTGAAGGAAGCCTCAAATCTGTTTTTCCCCTTCCCATCCCCAGCAATGCCGTTTTCCTCCTCCTTCCACCTCTTCCCAGCTGAACAGCTGGGATCCTAAAGCAGACAGGAGCTCTGGGATGGGCCCAGCCCACTGCCCAGCATCCCTGAGGGCATGGGACAGGCTGGAGGTGTCTGCTGTGCACCAGGCTCATGCTGCTGCCAGCCCTCTCCCCATCCTGAATGTCCCACGCTCCCTGAATCCTCGTTTCCCGGGAGGGCTACCCCGAAAGGGCCGGGCGGTCGCATGGCGGTGTTCATCTTGTGTAATCTCCGTGCCCACTCACCTAAAATGAATCATCCTTTGATAGGTGAGGGAAATATAATTAGTGTTTGCATTGTTAGCACCGGCTGAGTAGGCAAGTGGGTTTTCTTGGCCCGGGCTGGGAAATATTCCTGCCATGGGGAGAGCGAAGCGGAGCGCCGGGAGCTGCCGGGGTGGGGCTGTGCCAGCCTGTCCTGCTCCATGTCCCACTTTCCCACCCCTGCAGTGGCACTGGTGACACCTCTCTCAGCAGGTGCACCAGCAGCAAATGGCTTGGGAGTGGTTGAGGAGGGGGAAAAGCGTGGAATGTTTCCCAAAAACCAGCATCGAGGGCTGCTCTGGGGGCATGGAGCTGTGCGGGACCTGCCTGGCTGGGGAAGGGGCTGCGTCCCCTCGCCTGAGCAGTGATTTGGGGTGAACCACCAGCAGCCAGGAGGGTTGGAATGAGACATCTTTGGGGTCCCTTCCAACCCGAACCATGCCCAGATTCCACAATGGCAGCGGCCTGGGGCCTCTCCCCACCCTGAGCCCCTGCACGGGGAACCCACGAGCGAGGGCAGATTTCCACCAGGATCTATTCATAGCACGGATGTCAGAATTACCTTAAAAGTACCAGCTCTTCCCTTGTTTTGCTGCCGGGAAGGAATTGTTGATGCACTTTGAGCAGTGGGCGGAAACAAGCAAATACAAGAGCGTCCTGATCCTCGATCCTCCCGTTCCTGCAGCGCCCAGACACAGCCAGAGCTGGTCCTAACAACCCCTCAGAACCCGAGAATTAATTCTAAAAAGTCGGGATTTTGGTGATGGAGCATCTCACTGTCTGGATCGGGTCTGGGAGCCTCTTGCAGTGGTTCTAGGAGAGCAAAACCGGAGACGTCAGGAGCTGCCGAGTGCAGAAAAATGAATCAAAATACTAAATGAAGATTCTGACCAGCCTCATTAAAAATAAATGCTATGAACTCATGGTAATTACTTCTCTCACTGGAACATGCTGCTTAGTTCCAGGTACAGCTCAGGACGGAGGGAGAAGGATTTTGACCTCAGAGAAAAGAACATGAGACAGAAACTGCCAGACAGGCCTCAGACCCTCATTCCATCCTCCCAAGCCTTTCATCCAGGCTGTGATTCTCCAGGGAATTGTGCGGGACCCCAGCCTTGGGGAGCCCATCAGGCCCCTCTCCCTGACCCACAGCAGAGGGGGACTTCAGGCCTGAAGCACGGCGTTAATGTCATCTCACTGGGGTGGGTTTCTCATGGCTTTGAATGCAAATCTCAGGATATTTGCATGTGATTTGATATCCCATGGGGCTCCTCGTGGTTGGGTGACATCTGCTCCTGGAGCTGAACGGGTTTGGTTTAGNCGGAGCGGGGTTGGTTTTTTTTTTTTTTTTTTTTTTTTTTCCTTTAGAAGCTCCAGCTTGTGGAATCATGTGATTTTGCAAGATTTTCAGCTTCACTTTGGAAGCAAGGTTTCCACCCAGGCTATTGCAGAAAAGTCATTCTTCCAGGCTTGGGAAGCAGCAGACGAGAGCTAAAAATGCCTTCTGTTTAAAAATGCCTCGATTTTAAAATGAACCTGATGAATTTTGAATGCTTTGAGTCAGGTAACGCTGACGTAGATGAATGAGCTGTATTAATGTAGGCATGACTTGGAGATGGAGGAGCTGGGCAGGGTGAGCTTGGGGATGGTCTTTTAGGGGAGAACACTGGGGTTTAGCACCTGCCTAGTGGGATTTTTGCCTCTTTGGGTCTGTTTTTGGCATTGATGGAACTCCTGAGCAAGAAAGGCTTTTTTTGCAGGAGTTTGCAGTAGTTACAGGAGAGTCTTGATGCTCACTTGCCCCTGGATCCAGCTGTTTAACTCAAAATTAAAGTGTTTTTTTTAACAAAAACAATTGTGAGCTTGCAGAAACCAAAACTGGAAAGGCAAATGTTTATATTTTGGGGCTTGATATTGGCTCTTCAATGACAGATTCTGGCCTTTGCATCAAAAATCCTTAAAAATTGCAATGGATGCATGAGCATTCCCTAAGAACAGCCACTGCTTTCCCAACATTATTCCCTGAAGAGGTTGCACTCACTCTCAGCACACAGCAGAGCATCATGAATTTTCATGAATGAGTGAACAGGCAGAGCAAGGCCCCTCATTTTGCTGATTTCCACAAGAAGATGCTCCCTACAAAGGTATTATTTCCTGCTCAGGGTGTCAGTCGGGGTCTGCCAGGTGTTTCCCTGGAATGAATGGGGGTCTGGAAGTGTCCAAGGCCAGGCTGGAGGGAGCAGGAGCAATCTGGGATGGTGGAAGGTGTCCCTGCCCACAGCAGGGGTGGAATGAGATGAGCTTTAGGGTCCCTTCCAACTCAAACCGCTCAGTGATTCCGTGAGTTATTTCACAGGGAATAAATAAACCCTGCTCCTGCCTCCTACCCCTGATCCGTGGGGAGCTCAGCCCCGTCCCACCCATCTGAGCACCTCCCACACCTCGGGGGGGAGATGCAGCCCCCAAAACCCAGCCCTGCCCTCGGTTTTTGGAGCCAGCCTTGCTCCCGGATCTCCGCCGAGGAATGGGAGAGATCCCGGAGTTTGTGGCAGGATCAGAGCACGGGGGGGATTAAGGGAATCGGCATTAGCCCGATTTCACTCTGCTTTGTGAGAGGAGCACGTTGGCCTCGGTAAAGGTGCTGAGCAATATCCCGGAGTGGTTTGCATCCCTGGGGATAAAACCTCACCCCGCTTTTGACCCCAGCTGGAGGCTGAATCCGCAGGGATTCAGCTGCCCTGGGAAAACTGTGGCCCCATTTCGCCAGGGGATGATGCTTCCTTGACTTTCCCCGTGTCTGGCAAACCCAGCCCTTCCCACTGCCAGGGCAGACAACAAGAAATGCCTTCCTTTGGTTGTTTCCTTTTAGAAGTTGTATTTCCCCTGGCTGCAGGACCTGGAGCTTTGAGAGGAATCACAGCTGGCCTGAGAGGCACCATGAGCCCCGTCAGAATCAGTGGAGCCAAGATGTGATTGTCTTTATTGTGGTTTTTTGAAGCCTTTCCTTGAATTCTGGTTGGAAAAGGCACTTCCCAACAGGTTTGGGGAAGGAGGAGATGCAGAAGCAATGCGAAGAGAGAGGGGATGCTCAGGACAGGCTTGGTTTTTCCTGAAGAACAGAGTTTTTCCCCTTGAAGCAAACAGCTGAAATGCCTTGGAAAACATTCATTCCCATTCAATTTTTTTTTTCTTTATGTTTCCCAGTGAGGGATGTGCCTTCATCCTGCTGCTTGCAGAATATCCTTGGGACAGGCAATGAGGACATAAACGTGTCCCCATGTTTGGGATGGGGCTCATACCCCACAGAGGAACATTCTTGCCACCTGTGATTTCCCTGTGACTTTCCCCAAGGAGAAATCAGCAATCCCTGCTCCATGGTATTTCGGCCCGAAATACTTTTGTTGTTATTTGCATCCAGAGGAGGAGGAGGAGGAGGAGGCAGAGGCAGATTCCCTGGCTGAGGAGTGAGGCTGTAGAAATCCATCCCTGCTCCTGCAGGGGTTCTGGCTGTTCCAAACCCATCCCTGCTCCCACCCCTGCCCCCTCCAAAGCCATCTCCTTCCAGACCTCACCCAACCCCAGCACCTCCACTGCTTGATTCCTTTAGATGGAGGCTCCCTGCTTTTGGAAGTACAAGCTGACCGTGCTCACACGAGCTGTAATTCTTTTTTATTGACCCCCAAACCAGCTTTAATTCTGCACCCAGGCAGGAGGGCAGCAGCCCCTGACTGCTCTCATCCTCTTCATCCTCTCCCCCATCCCCTCAGTGCCTCCCTGGGTGCCCAGCCCTGGCTGTGCCCACCATGTCTGGATGCACCCAGCATTAGCACTATGACTAACACCCATCACGTGTTCGTGCCTGCAGATTAGATTTGCATACTCAAAAATCCATACTTTATTCCTTCCCCTGTGTAAGCAGTTACCAGAGCATATTTTTGGCAAATTAGCAGCCACAGCAGAAGCATCTGACTGTGTTTTTAGCGTGGCTTGGTGATGGAAAACCTTGGCAGGGCTGGAGGTGGGGAGGATTTGCTGTGGGTTCCGTGTCCGTGTGGTGCTGGACGCGGGCAGCGTCGCTGATTCCCACGTTCCCAGGTGGGCAGTGCCGGTGGCACCTCCAGCCAGGCATGCCACGCCTGCGTGGGGTTCAGGGGAGGGTCTGGGGGAGTGGGAGCAGCAGCTGGGCACAGGGCAGGGCATGGAGGTCACCCCGCTGGGCACGGTGTCCTGCTGCCAGGAGGGCTGTCCCGGCAGAAAACGTGTCCCCACGTCCATGCAGTGACCAGGGGGTTGAGGGACGGGGGTCTCCCCCTCTGGAACCCCACCTGAAGTGTTTTTCCAGCTCTGGGGCTTCTCCAAGTGAGAAGGATGTGGAGCAATTCCAGAGGAGGCCACAGAGATGCTTCAAGGGCCGGAGTCCCTCTGCTCTGGAGCCAGGCTGGGAGAGCTGGGGGTGCTCACCTGGAGAGGAGAAGGCTCCAGGGAAACCTCAGAGCCCCTTCCAGGGCCTGAAGGGGCTCCAGGAGAGCTGGAGAGGGACTTTGGATGAGAGATGGAGGGACAGGACACAGGGAATGGCTTCCCACTGCCAGAGAGTGGGATTAGGTGGGATATTGGAAGGAATTGTTCCCTGGGAGGGTGGGCAGGCCCTGGCACAGGTGCCCAGAGCAGCTGTGGCTGCCCCTGGATCCCTGGAAGTGCCCAAGGCCAGGCTGGACAGGGCTGGGAGCAGCCTGGGACAGTGAAGGTGTCCCTGCCCATGGCAGGGGGTGGGAACAACATGGAACTTTAAGGTCCCTTCCCACCCAAACCATTCCAGGATTCTGTGATCCTGTGGCCCCGTAGAGTCAGGGTAGAACATTTGGGGTCACATTTTTCCCAGTGATCCCCCGGGATGGCCAGCAAGGATGTCCCCAGTGTCACACCCTCTGTCACAATCTCTGGGGCTGGACGAGCACCCTCCAGTCCTCTCTTTTCTCCCAGACTCCTTCCCTTTGGGATGGGTGTTCCTGAGACGATCTGTGTGTGACTCCTCCTGGGATCTGTGATATCGAGCTGCTGGAAGAGGATATCTGTAAAACTCCCTCCTCCGGTCGGAATTCAGGAGCCCGGCCTAATTATTGCCATTGGACATCTTTAATTAATACGCTGCAGAGGCCAGAGATAAGAGGGGGGGGCTGAGCACGCCAGGAAGGATCCTTTGCGAGATAAATCAGCAATTTGTAAAACCTAATTACTTTGGCTTGGAAAAGTGGAGGGGCGCTTCGGACCACTTCCCCCTCCTTCCTGGGATTCTGCTGAGTGGGGAAGGAGAGCTGGGAGCTTGGGAATGCTGCTGGTGCCCAGCACAGCCACTGGACCAGGGGCTGGCTGTGCCTCAAGGGTGGGACAGAGCTCCTGCCCTTTGGAGCCTGCTGCTCCCATTTTCCGGGAAGCTGCGTCCCTATTGCTGATTATTTTATCTCACCTGGGAATATTCACCCCAGTGTGATGGGTGTGCTTGGGTTTTTAGCTCAGTGTTAGGGATGGAGAAGGAATTTTTTCCCAAACATTTGTCTGTTTCTGAGGTCGGGTTGTGACGATGACACTTGTGTGTCCGGTGAACTCAAAGTGCTTCCCAACATCCCAAATTCCTGCTTGGATGTCTCCATTGGAGGAACTGGAAGAGGGCAGGTCTGTGCAAACCCCCCGTGGGCTTTATCCATGTGTTTTCCAAAGGATTCATCCTGCAGCAGACGGAACCGGCCGTGTGGGTTTGGGAAAAGCCTGGGAGCAGCCATAAAGCTTCTCCTTAATGGTGTTCCTGGAGTGGGGCCAGAGGGCTCAGCGACTACAAAATGCCAAATCTTGGGTATGGGCAGAGGGGGGAAAGAAAACGCAGTCATTCCAACCCAAAAAAATCCTTAATTTTATCTCCTTCCAACATCATGGACCAGGTTTATACCCAAGTTCCATCTTAAGCCAGAGGAAGCCCCACATACCTGACCAGCATCCTCCCTTTGGGCTGCCTCCGGTGTTGTTCAAACTCCAGCGGTTCCTGAGGGAGCTCCCCGGGATGTTTATTTGTTATAAAGGCAGATTTCCCTGGGCATCACTGAGGGGTTTCACCATCTCTCCACAAGCAGGGAAGGACTCCAGGTCCAGGAAATTCCTTCATTTGGGGCAGCAAGCCATGACTTGGTTGCCCCTTCTCAGCCATGGAGAAGGCTGTGCCAGCGAGAGGGAGCGGTCCTGGATCCCCACAGGGCCTGGATCCCGGAGGGACGAGCTGGAGATTGTTCCTCCCCTCCCCAGAAAAATCCCCAAAATCTCTTTGGCAAAGGAATGGAAACGCACGGAAAGACGTCGCTCTTCCTGCAGTGCCATGGAGAGCTTGGCAAACAGCAGCTGCACTAGGGTTCCCAAATCCAGCTGAACTGCTGGAATGCTGCTGCCTTATCCCTGTTTCCAACAGGGAATGTGGAGCTGCAGGTCCTGCCCATCCCCTGCTTTGCTGCAAGGTGCAAACCCAGACCAGCCCTGATTTGGGGGATTTTGGCATTATGGGGCCACCAGGAGCTGCCCTGCAGACTCTCAGCTCTCTTCCCAGGATGGATTTTAGCCAAATTCCCTGTCACTGCTGGAGAATCAGGAATGATGCTTCCTAGGGCAGGGACTTCCCGCTCTCTGCTCTCAGCCCCGCTGCCTCTGACCAAGGATGGGGCTCTGCATGCTCCTCAAGGCACTGGCAATTCCTGCAGGAGCTCTGGAAACAAGCCAGCCCTGCTCCAAGGGGAGTGAGCCAAAAAACCCCCCAAATTCAGGATTAGGAACCCCAGTGAATGTGTCCAGCGGCACTGCCCCTTTTCTTCTCTCCGTGTTTCCACCAATCCCTGTCTTTCCCATGAGCTTGTTCCCTTTCTTACACTTCAACAGCTGTTTCTGGAATAGGGATATTCTCTCCAATCCATCTTTTGGGATGGCTCCAGTTGTTTTCTGCTAGCCTCAGGTTGTGCCCTCTCCTTAGCTCTGCTTGGCATGGACGTGGCCACTTCCTCACCCTTGGTGGCATCGCCTTTATCTCAACTTTCCCTGTCCAAGACTTTCTTCTCTCTCTTTGTCCTTTTTTGCCCCGTGCAAAAGGGCCGCCCAGAAGTGGGAGGGGTATCTGTGGCATCTTGGAGGCACCCATAGGAGTGTCCCGCATGGCTGAGGGAAGAGGTTGGGACATTTTCCTCCCCCACAGGGATTCTCCTCCATCACGGTGGCTTTGGCTCTTCTCTGGCTTGGGCAATACAATGGGTTTGTGGCCAGGATTGCCTTGGATTGCTCCCTGCTTCCCATCCCAAGGGAAGCACGTTCCCTTCCTGCGTCGCGACCCTGTGAGGTGCTGAGAACCAAAATCCTTGGAATTCTTCATTCAGCACCTCAGCAGATCATTCTGTTCCCTCAGAAGTGCCGGTCCCACCGCTCCCAGCCCCATCCTGCTGCAGCCGCAGCCGATCCCCTCTGGCACGTGGAGGGGAATGTCGTGAAATCCCGATTCCTCTGCGGGGAGAAGGAGTCTCCGGGCTCCTCGTGAGATCAAGCTCTGTGCACATATCTGCAAATGTTGGGGCAGAGGTTAAGCCGAGCGGGGCGCGGGGAGGAGGTGGCGGCGCTTAGCAATGCAGATCAGACGGCTCCGAAGCCTCCTGCCATCCACGGCCAAATCCTGGGATATCCAGGGCTTTAAAGCAGAATGAAGCCAGGGGAAGGAAGGAGCGCTGCTGGCCGAGGAAGGACTCAGCTCCCGGACGGGAAGCTCTTTGATCTGCTGGTGGCCACCAAGCTGCCCAGATGTCTTGGTGGCCACAAGCGTGAGGCAATCCCTAGGGATAATCCCTGCAGCCGCCTCCTGCAAGGAAGCAACAGACACCCCTGAAAGCAGAGCTGGGGGTTGGCTGGGAGTTGCTCCACGGTGCTGGGAGAGGACGAGCAGGACGGAGCGGCTGGAAAATCCTCCTTGCCGAGGAGATGCCGAGGAGATGCCGAGACTCCTCCTGGCAGCTGTGCCATCCCAGGGGCAGGTTTGAAGGCCAGGCAGGGATGGCAGCGTCCCGGGCACCTCAGCCTGGCTGGGGACAGGCACAGGCTGCAGCTGTGACCTGCTGTGACCAATTTTCTCCAGGCGGGCCGTGCTGTCGCGCTCCAGCCCGCGGCGCTTTGTTCTGCTCCCTGCCAGGCCCTCAGGTTTTCAGCGCAGGGCTGTGATCCCTCACGCTGCCCCAGCTTAACCCAGGGAGCTTTTTCAGCTGCACATTTGCCAGGAGATGAGGAGGCCGAGGGACCTGCGTGGGGTCAGGGCTCGAGTCAAGGGATTCAGCCCAGGGAAAGGGAGATCGGGACTTGGGCAGGCTGGGGTCTGGTGGATCTCGTGCGGGACCTGTTCTCCCTGTGCCCTCTCCTGCACTGGCATCTTTCCCTGAAACCCATTGAATCCATCTCCAGGGAAGCAGGAGCACGGTGTGAGCACATCCCAAACCACCCTGAGGGCTCCTCGGAGGGGGAGCTTGGGGTGCTGCGGGGAATCTCTCCCCCAGCGGCTCCATTGTCCTGCTGAGATACTCTGGGACGGAGCCAGAAGGGGAAGAGAGGTGCTGCCAGGTGCCCAGGGAATGCAGGGACACCTTGGCACAGCCACCATCCCAGGCACGGGGAGAGCCCTGCGTGCACGGCACGGCTGCTCCCTGGTTTTGGGGACAGCACAGGGGACAAGGCAGGCTCACTGCTCAAACCCCACCACAGGACGTGTTTGCTGTGTCCCCCCTCACAGGTCGCTCCCCATCCTTCTCCCCGTCACCACCTCCTCGCCCTGCCCTGCCAGTGCCTGCCCTAATCCCGGTGCTAATCCTATAAACCCTCAGGAAATCCTGCCTGCCCCTGCCTCTCCACGTCCCTGCTCCGGGGCAGGCTCTGTGGGGTCCCAGGCTTGGGCCTGCTGGATTTTTGGGGTGCACAGAGCTGCCACCCCAATAATGTAATGCCGTTGGAGCACGGGGAAGGATGCCAAAATCCTGGGGGATTTGGACAAAGCACTGGCAGCTAAAAGACAGCTGAAGCACCCCAAAATACACCCCGGTATGTGGCCAGGCGCTGGTTTCACACGCTCAGGAAGCAGTTCCTGTGCTCAGCATGAGCTGCTCCAGCCCAGATCCCTTCTCCAGAGCCGCTGCCGAGCCCCAGAACCAGGCAGGGAAATTCCTCCGGGAGTCCTGGGGTAGGACTGGCCCGGTTCACGCGGGGTTCACCGTTTCAGCAGGTCTATTTTCAGACTCCCTGGGCGTGTGGGAGCGGGGCTGGCACAAAGGGAGGTCCCACTGCTGCGAGGTGCTGCCCGTGCCCATCCCAGCTCTCACATCCCGGGGCTGGGACTGCTCCCAGCATTCCAGCAGCTCCAGGGCCCGCTGAGGAGCCACCCTGGGGCTCCTCGATCTGCCCCAGGAGGGCTTAGGCGAGCAGTGGATCGCTGCATCTCGAGCTGGTCCGGAGAAGATTAAGCTGACCTAAGAATAAAAACAAGCCCTGCAGTTCCACCAGCTGGGATAAGGCCTGGAATTGTGCCAGCCTCCGAGCTCCAGGAGGGGATGGCATTAGGAACCCCGAGCAGATTACCACCCACCCCGCATTTCGGTGCACAGGGAGGGTGCTGAGGTCCAGCTGTGCCCCCTGGGCTGGGTGGGTTCCTTGCCCCCCCATTCCCAGGGCTGTGGTGGAGCCCTGTGCGTGCTTCGTGCCACCAACAACCCGTTAAGAAACTCCAGGAAGTGCCCACGCAAATGTAGGAGCTCCAGCGGGGGCACAATTCCAAGGGGAATATCCAAATGGATCTCTCCCCGCGAGGCCTTTATTTCCATGGAGCTGCTTCATTCCCTAGCACACCGGATGAAGGCACTGTGTGTATAAATTAATATATTGTTATGCATTATCCATCCACTGTGAGATGGCAGCGCTGCCAGCAGCATGGATGGGATCGGGGTGCGCTCCTGGATAACCATTCCCCCATTCCACGCCCCTGCTCCCTTCCCTTTCCCATCAGGGACTGATCCAAGGGGCAGTTCCTTGATGCCTTGGCTGGTTTTTAACTTGCTGCAGCTGCAGGGCAAGCCTGCAACCCAACCAATTTTCTCTCCACGACCTGACATTGCAATCCTCCTCCTGGAGATGGGAGTGGGATTCCAGAGCCATGAAAGGCAGTGGAATCAATCAACCAATCAACCAAAGACCAATGTTTAGGGATTCTGCAGTAGTGCTGTAGAACTCTTTTGTTGGAGGACAGTTTAAGGGAAATACGGGGTTCAGCTGAGTGTTGTCCTCGTGCTTTTTTGCTGGCTTGCTTTTAGTAATTTGCTCGCTTTTAGTAGCGCAAATTTGCCAATTAGACAACATAAAACAAATGTCTGGGTGGCTTTAGCTAATGCATCAGGTTTAGACACAATTTGTTTGTCCAATACAACCCCAGAAAAGCCGTTTTCCACCTGTTTCGTTGGCGTGCCAGTGGCTGCTTGGCCAATTCCAGAAGGAACTGACAGAACCGTTCAAGGTACACTCGCAGGGTCGCCCACGCGGGATCTTTGATCCCCAGTGGATACACGGGACTGGTCGGTTCCTCCCCTTCCCGAGGCGCCTCTCCAGCCTGCAGAATTAGACACCCTCAGCTCTGTAAGCGCTACCCTTCCACCAAGGCTCCCAGAGGCGCTGGATGCCATGACCCACCCCACCCCGCCCCGTTTGCTTTTGTCTCCTCTCCGCAGGCACCTACCAGGGCCAGTGGGTCGGGGGGATGCGCCAGGGTTACGGCGTCCGGCAGAGCGTTCCCTACGGCATGGCTGCGGTCATCAGGTCACCCCTGAGGACGTCCATCAACTCCCTGCGCAGCGAGCACACCAACGGCACGGCGCTGCACCCCGACGCCTCGCCCGCCGTGGCCGGCAGCCCGGCCGTGTCCCGCGGCGGCTTCGTCCTCATGGCCCACAGCGACGCCGAGATCCTCAAGAGCAAGAAGAAGGGCATCTTCCGGCGCTCGCTGCTGAGTGGGCTCAAGCTCCGCAAGTCCGAGTCCAAGAGCTCCTTGGCCAGCCAGCGGAGCAAGCAGAGCTCGTTCCGGAGCGAGGCCGGCATGAGCACGGTCAGCTCCACGGCCAGCGACATCAACTCCACCATCAGCCTGGGCGAGGGCGAGGCCGAGCTCTCGGTCATCGAGGACGACATCGACGCCACCACCACCGAGATCTACGTGGGCGAGTGGAAGAACGACAAGCGCTCGGGCTCGGGCGTGAGCCAGCGCTCGGACGGGCTCAAGTACGAGGGCGAGTGGGCCAACAACAAGCGCCACGGCTACGGCTGCATGACCTTCCCCGACGGCACCAAGGAGGAGGGCAAGTACAAGCAGAACATCCTGGTCAGCGGCAAGAGGAAGAACCTCATCCCGCTGCGCGCCAGCAAGATCCGGGAGAAGGTGGATCGGGCCGTGGAGGCGGCCGAGAGGGCGGCCACCATCGCCAAGCAGAAAGCGGAGATCGCGGCGTCCAGGTAAGGGGGATCCCCCCCTGCCCTGGTGTGTCTGAGCTGGGATCCCGCCCTGGGGGCTTGGGATAAACGGGAGAAGAGTTTTTTGTTGTGGCAGGGGCGGTGCTGGAGGAAAGCAGCTCGTGGTGGGCAGCTGCAGGTTGGTGCAACGTGGAGCTCGCAGCAGCCTGGGGCTTGCCCAAGCCTTGGGGTGCTGCTCAGAACGAGGTGGATCCAAGATCAGTTGTCCCTAATCCTGATTATNCTGGAGGAAAGCAGCTCGTGGTGGGCAGCTGCAGGTTGGTGCAACGTGGAGCTCGCAGCAGCCTGGGGCTTGCCCAAGCCTTGGGGTGCTGCTCAGAACGAGGTGGGTCCAAGCCCAGTTGTCCCTCTGGTCATTCCCAGTGGATTCACAACCTCCAGGTGAGGCAGGGAGGCCACACAAGGTGTCCTAGGGTGACACAGGGTCACCAGAGCAGGGCAGCATGGCAGGGGGTAGTGGCACCGTGGTGGCTGTCACAGGCTGAGAGCTGTCACTTAGGGGGTTCTGCGTTATTTATCCCATTTTTCCCTCTCCTCTTGGATCGGCAGAAGAGCTCCTGAGATGCTGTTTGCCCATATCTTCTGCCTGACTCATAGCCAAGGGGAACCATCCCAGGGCTGGCCTGTGCTGGGACAATTCCCAGCTATTTCCATTCCCAAAAGGGTTTTTGAGTGGAAAACCAGTCCAATATGCAGCTTCGGCCCTGGGAAGGGTTTGCCCTGGCTGAGGCTCTGTTAGAAAACAGCAGATCCAGCTGCCCAGCGATTCCCCTTCTCCCTGTGCAGCCCTGCTCAGAGATCCAGAGCTGGGATCTGGCTGAAACCAGCAGGAGGGAAGGGGAAAACGAGCCATTTAAGTTCTCTATTTAATTTCAGTTAAAATAAGGTCCCAGCTCAAAGCAGGGCCAGCTCAAGCACCCCGTAGCTGGCTCCCAAAAGGCACCTGGAGCTCTGTGCTCCCAGGAAGCTCCCAGACCAGCGGTGAGGCAAGGAGGAAAAGCTCCTCTGGAGAATTCAGGGCTCTTTGTATCCCATTTTGGGGTGGTTTATTAGAGCATGTCATTCCTTTCTGTTTTCTGAGCAAGAGCTATATTTAGCAGCCAGGCTGGGAAAAAGGGCTGGGTTTAGGGGAAAAACCCAGGTACCTCCTCAGCCTCCTGTGCCGGATTAATTGTTGGGTCTGGAATATTGGTATGCAGAGTCACACTTGAAATCTTTATCAGCGCGTCTGCTAAGGGCTTATCTGCAATATGAATGAGCCTCCCGGGCCTGCTTTGGGAGCACATTTGGGCTTGATGATGTTTTCGAGCTGATGGTTGGAAAAAAAATTTAAAAATCCCACTAGGATGCCAGGTAGGAAGCAGGCTGCAGAGGAGTGGGGAGGAGCAGATCTTTCCCTGTGATCTGGAGCTGGATGGGAATGCCTCGAAAGGCTGGAATCCTGGAAATGTGGAGCTCCAGTGTGCTGTGGGATGGATCCTGGAAATGTGGGGCTCCAGTGTGCTGTGGGATGGATCCTGGAAATGTGGGGCTCCAGTGTGCTGTGGGATGGATCCTGGAAATGTGGAGCTCCGCTCTGCCGTGGGGTGCTGGCTCTGAGAACCTGAGCATCCTCTATCCCAAGTGGCGACGATCCCGGGACACCGTGAGGGTGGGATTGGGAGAGATGCCCGGTGAGCTCTTGGTGTGTAATATTCCACCTCTAATTATGGGAGAGAAGGCAAAATCATCAAGTCAGGAATGCCAGGTGTGGACACCTCCCTGCCCTGCCCTGCCCTGCCTGGGCGGTCCAGGGCTCTGCTGGAGGGCAGCAGGGAGGGTGGAGGATGGAGAGCTGGAGATGGATGGGATTAGGTGGGTCCAGGGAAGGATCCCTCCCCAATATCCCATGTAAATCTCTGCTCTTTTACCTTAAACCGCTTTGTCTGAAACCTCCAATCCCTCAGCTCGAGCTCTCCCCCCTCGCGAGGGTTTTGGCAGAGTCCCTGAGCCTGCAGAACCAGAGCAGAGCAAGGTTTTACATACTGAGATCCAGCTAGAAAAGCTTTCTTATTAATCTTAGTCCGATTAATTTTAAAGCTTCCTAATGAAGGAACCCTCCCCTGCAGTGCCCACACCAAACTGCACCGTCCAAATGCCACAAAACAGTCCTGGGGAAGAATCCTGGTGCTCATTCCTGAGGTTTTGAGGCCCAGGGGTGGAATATGCCCTCTCTAATGCCAACATAAACTCCAATTTCCCAGCACCTGGCATGGCTCTGCATGTGTGTGTGTGTGTATTCTTTTCTGTCTGATCATATCGAGTTCACTCTGCAGCCTTTCCCTTGGTGGGGGAAAAAAAAAAAAAACATATATATATGTGCCCACCCACGGCTTTCATTAAATTTGTAAGAATTCAGTATTTTTGAAAACTCTGCCGCTCTGTCAGATTTGGTTGGAATTGGCCAACACGTTCAAAAGTTATTAGTGTGGGAGTGATGGCATATAGATATATAAACAGCACAATCACAGGAGTGAGCCCCATTTCCTGAGGAAAGTAGGCTAAAAACACAGTGAGCTGGAGACAAGTAAATTGCTTTCCTGAAGTTGGTGGAGTCTGAGTAGAGCACAGGGATATCTGCACCTTTAAGGGATTTCTTTGAGGGTCGAGAGGAGATTCTCCTAGATTCTCTTTGCTGTAATTAAAATGGGAGAATGCGTAATTCCCTCTGATTCGCTGGAATTGTTCAGGTGAAGTGAAGGGGGCAGGAGGGATGTGAATGAGAGCTGAGGAGCTCCTGCTGGCAGCAGCTGGCTCATCCCTGGAAGTGTTCAAGGCCAGGAGAAAGTTTGGAGCACCCTGGGACAGTGGAAGGTGTCCCTGCTCATGGCACGACTGGAACTGGATGAACTTTAAGATCCCTTCCAAACCTTTCCATGATTCCATGACCAGTTCTCTGAGAGAGATGAAGAGGGAACTCTTTTTAAAGGAATGTTTAAAAGGAATGTTTAAAAGGAATGTTTAAAAGGAATGTTTAAAAGGAACGTGCAGGGTGTTCTCTGAGTGCTCTGGGAGATCTTCATTCCCTCTCACATCTGCCAAGAGCCAGCACTCCTCCTGCTGCCGCCCTGCGAGGATGAAGGATGCGCTGGACACCTCGAGTCCCATCTCATTAGTGCTAATTGATACCTCAGGCAAATTACCTGGAGGCACTGGTGTGTCATCATCCACTAAAATAAAAATATCCAGGCAACAAAGGTGGGGCAGGGAGCTCATCCCAGCCCCTGGATTTTGGCACAGCCAGGTGCTGTGCAGGATGGATGCACGGGGAATGTTGGGGCAGATCAGGGCTGCCTCCAGCCCTCCAGGATGGATGATGGTGGCTCTAAAGCTAAGCACACAGACCCTACATCTCTCCAGAGTTTCCCCCTGCTTCCACAGCCCAAGGGTTTGGGATCAGTTGTTATGGGAGGAGGGACCATCGCCGGTGTCAGGGATGAGTCCCAGGGATGGGTGGCACGTGGCAAACGCTTCGCTGTTCTCCAGCACAAGCTGCATGGGGGATCTGCTGCCCAGCACCTGAAATAAGAATTCCTGGGAGCAGCCAGGCTCCCAGAGGGAATGCTGCTCCCATGTCAGTCCTAAGTAATGCTCTTCCTGGCATAATTATAGCCGAGCCTTGCACCAACCAGGAGAAAAATATAATTAAAGCTCCACGGTCTCAGGAGGAGCGGGGCCGCGAATTAGCACAGTGTCATTCCACTTCAGAAAGGGGAGCTGGAGGAAGATAGGAAAGGGAAGCAAATAAAGGCAACCTTTAGGAGGGGAGAAGGGGAATGTTTGGATGCTCCCTCAGGAGGCTGCAGCCAGGGCAAAGCAGCGAAGTGCAGGAGGTTCTTAGAGCCAAACAGGGATTTTCTTGAGAAAAATGGAAACACGGCCCGGGCAAACGCAGAGGAAAACAAAGCTGCTGCAGCCGTGCTCTGTGAGTGGCAGTAATGTCCCCACCGGCGCTCCCCGGCCCCGGTAATGTCCCCACCGGCTCTCCCCGGTAACGCTGCTGCTTAATGCTCTGCCAGGCCCGAGCCTGCAGCTCTGCCATTGTCTGGGCTGCCTTTGATTTCGGGTCGCTGCTGCTTTTTGGGTGCCTGGCGGGGCAGGCTGCTGACCCTAATCCCGCCTTGTGC
>WBMY01014918.1:8216-19728 GCA_013397315.1 Donacobius atricapilla | reverse complement strand
CACAGGCGCCGGATCGGGCATCGAGTCCCTCAGGGACCCGGGCACACAGGCACCGGATCGGGCATCGAGTCCCTGAGGGACCCGGGCACACAGGCACCGGATCGGGCATCGAGTCCCTGAGGGACCCGGGCGCACAGGCGCCGGATCGGGGATCGAGTCCCTGAGGGACCCGGGCACACAGGCACCGGATCGGGCATCGAGTCCCCGAGGGACCCGGGCACGGCCGCAGGCACCGCCGCCCGCTGCCGGACATGGTGGGGCAGGCAAGGGGCCCGGAGTACGGGTTATGTGGTGGAGAGGGGAGGGATGGTGGCGTGGGGAAGGATGAGGTGGTGGAGTGTAAAGCGGGGTGTTCCTTGTTAGCTGCCAAAGTCCCGGGAGGTGGCAAATGGCGTTAAGGCTGAAAGAAGCGCCTGAAGGGCGCATTATTTCTCGTGTGAGCCCCGGTGTAAGTCCTTGTGCCGTGGTTTGCTGCTGGGCTTGCTTCCGTGTGGAACCAGCCGGCAGGTGGCTCTGACTTCGTTGCTGTGGTAACTCTGTGGTAACAAACTTCATTCCAAGAGTCATGTGTTAGTGGCTGATTTTCTACAGTATTGAAATTATTGTCATTATAGTTTTTGAATAGGTGAGCACATCCAGTTTTAACGGAATAGAAGTATTTTTCTAATTGTTCCTTTCTAGCTGATACATAGTTGTCTAATGTTCCCTTTCCTTTTTTTTTCCCGTCTGATTTTTTAGAGTCCAAAACCGAAAAAAAAGGTAGGTTGGCAGAAACACGCTGTAGTTCACTGTTGTGTTTCTTTTTTTAATCTGATTTTTTGGTTTTTTCCTGAGGCAGCTGGCCAGGATTAATTGAATCTGAAGGAGGGAGAGGCGTCTCCAGGACCCTGAGCTTTTGTGCCTTTTGCAAGGAGGCCAAGTGTTCCTGCAGCCCTGCTGGAGAGAGCGTGGCTAGTGCAGCCACTGCTTGTTTGGCTGGACAACGGGTGTCCAGGCAGAGAGGCAGTGTCCTGGCTCTGTCCCAGCCATGGGGTGGCAGCAGGACCAGGACAGTGGCTGTCCCCTATGCTGGGCACTGGTGGGGCCACGTCTCCAGTCCTGAGTCCAGTTCCAGGCCCCTCACTGCAAGATGGACATTGAGGGGCTGGAGCGTGTCCAGGGAACGGAACAGAGCTGCAGAAGGGGCTGGAGCACCAGGAGAAGTTGGGGAGGCTCAGCCTGGAGCAAAGGAGGCTCAGGAGGAACCTTCTGGCTCTGCACAGCTCCCTGACAGGAGCTGGCAGCCAGGGAGGGTCAGGCTCTGCTCCCAGGGAACAGGGACTGGACAAGGGGAAACAGCCTCAAGCTGTGCCAGGGGAGGCTCAGGTTGGACATCAGGAGAAATTTCATCATGAAAGGGTGGTCAGGCACTGGAAGGGGCTGCCCAGAGGGGTTTGGAGTCCCCATCCCTGGAGGTGTCCAGGGAAAGACTGGACATGGCACTCAGTGCTCTGGGCTGGGTGACAAGTCAGGGATTGGGCCCAGCTTGGACTCAGTGATTTTGGAGGTCTTTTCCAACCTGAATGATTCTGGGATTCTGTTTTTTGAGCCATAGGCTGGACACAGAATAAGGGGGGTGAAGGAACAACAGGCAGAAATCCATGGGAAACCGAGTTGGATAAATTTATTTTTTGTGTTTTTCTTAATTCAATGATAATGAAGTTATCTACCCCAGCTATGCATCTCTCTCTTCTCAGTGTTCGGTTAAGTCATAGGAATGTAAAAAGAAGTTGACTAAAACGTGATTGCAAGTAATTGAAACAAGCAGATTTTCCATTTTCAGTTTATTTGTTTATTTATTTATTTATCAAAGTGAAAAGAACAAATTCTTCCCTGAAATCCTAATGGGTAGAAGTGTGAGTTTTACTGGTTCTGTTTTGGGATAGTTTTGTAAACGAATGCTTTGGTAACAAATGTGATAAGATGCACTCAGACTCCAGTGACAGTTGTTACCATTGTACTTGTCCCAGCTTCATGGCAATCTCTGTACACAAAGTTACATTTACATATATATTAATGCCAATATGTTTATTGCCATGCCAAGTAGTGTGAAGTGAACAAGTAGTTATTTATATCTGAATGTGTGATAGTCAGAATCAAAGTGTGAAATAAGAGTATTTGTAACACACTTGGTGTATGAAGAAGGACCAGTGGTCAGATAATTTCTGAGAACCTCCAATTTAAAATAATTATTCTAGGATTATGCTAGAGGTGAACAGTGAACTGTCTGGAGTTGCAGTGAGGTTTTATAACAGAAAAGAGAACTCTTTGGTATTTTGTCTTGTGAATTAGATGCTTCTAAATGCCAGACTTATCCCAAAATACATTTTCTGGTATTTCCTAAAATGTTTGAAATTGTAACATCTACTTTCTTAGTTATTCAATTTCTACATTAAACCAAAAGGTTTTAATACTCTTGTGTTGTGGCTGTGTTTGGGAATGTCTAGCATAGAAAAATACATTGATGGTAAGACCTTATCATAAAAAAGAGAAGAAAATTGAGTCTAGAATGTGCATGACTATTCTGGAGGCTTCACTGGCTGTCTAGGGAGTCTAAAGTCTTAATTGAGGGATCACATTGGAAAGGCAAGATACAGAGTTATGGAACTGCCAAACTGTATTCAAATAATA
The DNA here is from genome assembly GCA_013397315.1 of Donacobius atricapilla. NCBI lineage: Eukaryota > Metazoa > Chordata > Aves > Passeriformes > Mimidae > Donacobius > Donacobius atricapilla. The sequence goes on along the minus strand of WBMY01014918.1, from coordinate 17,058 downwards.
CTGACCTTTGTTTTCTTCTCCATTACTGCAAACTTGAAGTCCAATGGCAAAAGTGGAAAATCGAAGAAAGGAAGAGAAGCGAGGCTGAAAGGTACTGTGCACTTCACTTAGAGGGAATATGATAGACAAATAATTTATTTTAAATAAATGGGCTGAAAGTAACCTTGTGAACTAGATGTGAATTGCTGTCTGTTTCACAAATACAAATGATTCTTCCCTCTTTTCTGGTGTGGGCCAAATTCCCTGTCCTTGATGCTCCATCTCACTTCCCTATCAGAGCAATACTCTCTTTTCTAGTTGTTCCTACCGCAGTTAGGAAGTTGGGAAGAATTAATTTACTATTAATCCATCTTGGTGGGGGCTTGAGCATGCTGTGACTGACAGTGACTGCTGATCACTGGTAAGGCTTTGCAGCTCAGGTGGGCACAGGCAGATTTGGGAACTTGCATCAGTGCAGCACACACACTTGGCATGATTGGATTGAGGCACAGACTGTGCCATTTTAGACTGAAGGCTCAGAGGTTGAATCAGCTTTAGTTTTCACTTCCTCTCTAATTTTTTAGTCCCTACGGCAGCAAGGAGAAGCCAGAACTGTGGAGTAGCAGATCCTGAAGAGGATTTCAATGAACAAACTGTTGTAAAATTGAAATTGTAGGAAACCAGTGGTTGTAGAAAAGAAGAAGAGGAATTTGGGATTAAAGGACTGAGTTTCACTCAAGACTTTGGGTTGAGAACCTGTGTCCACTGAAGCTGTAGATAGAGAGAGCAGTCCTGCTGCTGCACTTGCTGGTCCTTGTTTCCACTTTTATTCTCACAGGCTGATAGGGGCAGTGCCAGAGTTTTAGTAGTATTCAAATTAATTTGGATCCATCTTCATGTGGGAGATTTCTGTGCAGTGAAAGATAAACATTTATGTTGCTCACAATGTTCGTTTTTACAGTGGCTTTATCATTACAGCTGGTAACCAAATCAGTTTTTAGCAATTATTTAGGAAAGCACAATTATGCCCTTGATCTCTTTCCCAATCCTCAGCTGAAGCTCTATTACAAGCTGAACAAGAAGAAGCAGAAAGACTTGAAAAGGAGAGACTATATCAAGAGCACTTGGCAAAGCTAGAGGCAAAGGTTAGTTTTTTACTCAATGAAAAAATCTAATCCTATTTCTAAACTTGAGACAAGGCCTGTAAAACATCAGTAATTTATAGGAATTAATTTCCTTAATTAAATTCCTAATACAGGAATTTATTCCCTTCCTTTCCTTATGTGTTGGGAACAATATTGAGGAAATTCTCCAGTTTTGATAAATTTAGGTGCATTACCTTTTGTGATATGTGTTTCTTCACTTTGATTAAATGCCTTTTTTTTTTTTTTCCATTTCCACTTCTTTCAATTGAATGTCTTTTCCATGTTCCCCATGAGGATATTTGGTACAAATTCCTTAATTGGTTCCCTGCTCAGGCAGATACAGTGATTTGTGTTTGTATATATATGTGTGTGTAATTAAATGCCTATATTTATTTTTTCTGAACAGTCTGGCATTCAGAACAAAAACTGATTGATAATAGATAAATGTTTTTGTGTTTAAAAAGAAAAAAAGAGATTTACAACAAACTAATTTTTTTTTGAAATTGTCTACGCCTCTTGTACATCATGGAATTTTTTTTCCCCCCTCGGGAGAAGGTGACCTTAAAATAATAGTAATTTAAAGGGAAAAAATAAAATGATCTTGCACACTTTTTCCAAATTATGCTTACATTTTTTAGCGGCTCCCATTAGAGCTGTCCCCAGGATGCTGATAGGGGAACTGTTCAAATGAGAGGTTACAATCATATGTCACATTGTGTTTATCATATGGCTCAGCAGCTAAGCTACTGTGATGACAGTAACTTATTGCAAACTACTGCAGTCATCTCAATATGTTTAATAAAAAAAGCAAGTTTTCAATGTTTGGATTTGTGTAAATAATAACTCATTCAAATATCCCAAATTTGTTTCTTCTACGTAAAATAATTGCAAGAAATAAGCCAAATATTTAACTGCTCTGTTTGAGATATATATATATATATTTTATTTTTTTTTTTTTAACAGTATCAAGGAGAGAGGGAGTCTGAACTAGCAGAACTTAATTCACTGGAACAGAAGTTTCTTTCTGCACAGCAGTGGAAAATAGATTACAGAGAACAAGCCAAGGTAAGCTTTCTTGCCAAAATCTGGCCAGAGGTTTGGCAAGGAAGAGAATTTAGGAGCTTCCGGTTCTTGAATGTAGGTGTGTGCTATGACAGCATTTTGAATTCTGTCTCAAAGCAGTGACAGGTCGTACTCTCTTCTTTACTTTGGAGCACACAGCAAAGAAATGTGGGCAAAGAGGAGCCTGTTTAGTGATCAAAGTATCAGTGCCCATGCCTTACCCCAAGAGTCTCAAGGAATTGTAATTTCAGATGTTCTGGTATCTTCTTCCTCTTTTATTTCTTGAATTCATTCTGCTTTTAAACATTTTACCAAAAAAAAGCTCTGCCAGAGCTTAAAACGAAATTCTGTAGAACATTTGTTTCAGTGGTTCCTGGGTATCACAAGTCATCATTCAGAGAGAGAGGTTCGCCAGATTTTTGAAGGATGTGGCACAAACCCAGGTAAGGGCTGGAAATGTATGAAAATGCAGCTAGAAGTTGATGGCTGCAGTTTAGGGTGACATCCATGGTAGTTGAATCATCACCAATGGCATTATGTACCTGTCAAGTTCAATTTTAAGTGGTAAGATATGGAAATAGAGTAGATTTCATTTTTGTGAAATCTTCAATTGAAATCTTCAGTCTTACAGACACATCACTCAGTAACAGTCTGATAATGAAATATGGTCAGGGAAGGAACCAAAGGTTTGATATCCTACAGTCTTGTGGACACAAGGACTTTCTCTTTTTTTCTTGTTTATTGCTGTATCCTTTTAAAGTCTCTGCAGAAGAACTTCACAATCATAGGATAAATCATGTTAGAGAGCTTCTCAAGTTCCTGTGGCTCAACCTCCTGTACCAAGCATGTCAAAGCCTGATGTTAAATCAAGGTGCTCAGTTGGGTTTTGAAATATTTAAAAGTTGGAGGTACCACAGCATCTTTGACAGCTTTACCACTCTCACTGTGAAAATTTTTCTCTGAATGCAATTGGCATTTCCCTGTTACAGCTTGTGATCATTGCCAGCTGTTGTTTATGGATGTTTTTGCCAAACTAGAACTGTTGATTTTAAAATAAGTCTGATAAAACACTGGTAGATTATGGGAAATACCAGAGTTTCTGTTATTCTGTAGTTAAGATTATTTAGGGCAAAGGAAATATATAATACCAGATACTGAGTTTCCACATCTATTTCTGAACAATTTCTATTTAGATGAAGACATGCATTTACAACTTACCATGAAATTTATCCTTTTTCTCAAAAAAAGTGCTGTTACTTCTAAGTATATGATGATAAAAGTGAAGCTCTCTTTTAAGTGCGAAGATGTAAAAAAAAATAATTCAGATGTCTTATTACTGAAAATTGATCAGTCTTTTATACAGGAGTTTCCGGTGCACTCAGCACTCCCCTGCTGTTGCTTTGAAGTCAGTGGGAATGCTGATGGAGGTGGTTGGGAATGCGATCCTACAAGTGCTTTTGCTTCAAAAGATACATTTTCCTGTGTAATGCAACTTTCAGTAACACGGGGTTATTAATCTTCACAGCAAACAGGAGGGCAATGTTTCATTAATATCCTATTCTGTGGATAAAAAAAAATTCCATTATGGGTGATAAATTGATCCCAGGAGCCAATGTTAGGCTTATGTTTGGCATTAAGTGGATTTAGTCTGCCACTGACTTTTTCTTTCCAACACTTATAGGAATGACAAGAGTTGATTTGAAAATACAATTATTTAAAAACCCACTAATCTAGGATTTCACATTCCTACTAGGGATTTCTATAACAGGAGAGTTAATGCTGGTAAGGGAGAGAAAATCTCCTTTAGAGGCAGAGAAAGGAGGAGTAAACACTGCAGTAGAGGCTCTTAATCAACTTTATTGCCAGTGTAGGAATTTTCAGTTTCCTTGGCAGAATCTGATCTGAGACCCACCTGCCTCTTCCACCTGTGCCTTCCTCGTTTCTGTTCCCAGTCATTTTATTCTTCCAGCCCCTCCCTTGTGGCTGGTACTGAATTCACTGCTTTTGTGGAGCACCCACTGATAAATAGGTATAAACAGCAAGTGGGAGGTGGGCAGAAGCATCTTAACACATTAATATCAAAGTAAACTGTTTTTTCCTGGCATAGGGATGATAAACCAGGTGGTGTTAGAATCCTCTTTAGACGCAGTTGTGAATTTGTCACTATATTTGTCTTTCAGAATCCTCCTTTTTCTTGTACTAGCAGTGTGCAGCACACCTGTATCCACTTTTCTCTGAACTCTTCTGTAGTGGGAGCATTACCTCAGCTGTGATGGGACTCCTGACCCCACTGTACCTCAGGAAATCAACACCTTCATGAGCTTGTGGCGTGACGACCAAGATGAGGATGTTCAGCTTGTGATGGAGAAGGAGGAAGTGGTCCTAAATGTAAGTGTTAAAATGGTGTATTTCAGTTTTAGCTTAACAGATCCTTAACAGCCCCCTCTAACTCTCTTTTCCCTTTTTTCATGGCCAAATGACTGAAAGACTTTCAACACCTAGAAATTCTTCAATTTTTCTATTTTTCTTTAATTATAGATTTATTGTTAACCCTGAAGAAGATGTGTGTTGACTCCCAATGTGCATTTAAGGGATTTGTATGCTCTGTTTCTGCACTGAGGTCTAGCATTCTAACACCCATATTCCCTTCCATTTTAAACCAGAGCAGACAAGCTCATGTCAAATATAAATGCTTTGATGGACAAGAGCCTCATTTTTTAACACTTGAGCCAGTAAAATGTCATGTAAGAGCAAAAGTTCCCGGAACTGATTTTTACCAACAGAAGTTACCAGCCACTGGTAGCTTGTGAAGCAATTTTAGTCCATCTGTGCCTGCTCTGTAAATTTAGGATTTTATTCTCATTTATGCTGACTTCATGTTGGTTTTCAGAAAGTTAAATGGGGTCTTCTAGAAACTGAGGGGAAAAGTTGCATGTGTAATACAGGTTTCATTGGGCTGGTTTGGTTCTGACTTAGATTTCCTATCTGTCTATAAAAAAAGGTTATGTTTGTGACCAAAATCTGTTTAGGCACAAAGGATGTAGGTTTGCCTCATTTTTTATAACAGAGTACACAACATGTTAAGGATGGTGTCAAAACAAATACTTTTCCCATGTAAATGTCTTCTAGTCGATTGAGAAGTTGGAGTGTCTTTTATTGGAGGCATCACCAGATGAGATCACAGAAAAGCAACGAGACCAGTACCTGGAATTTATTTTGCAGTTGGAGGATCTGCTTCATCAGAAGTACAATGAGGCTACACAGAACCTGCTCAAAGTGAGTGTGAGTTGCTGCTTCAAAGCTGTGATATGTGCACATAAATGTAACTCCCAGTGTCCTTAAATGATGGTTGGCTTTGTTTGGTCCTAAACTGTCACACTGATGAGTCTGTGAGTTTCCAAATCATGTTTATAGCACTTGTCAGACTTTGTAGTTATTCAAAGCTCCTGAAAATCTGAACTTTACAGTCGAAAATCTCATCATTAAGTCAGACAAGAATAAACTACTGGGAAGTTTTGTGAAATTTGGAGACAATGAAAACAAGAAGTGCTATATGAAATTTGTTGACTGTACAAAAAATGCAGATGTGAAAAGCAGCTCACAAGGTTGCCTTGTACAGATTCTCTTAATACAAGTTCATGTGATTAAAATATTTTTGAAACTAAGATCTTGGGAAAGGTGAAGGGTACTCAAACAAGAAAATGAAATTGTGCTGGAGAGAGTTTTTTGAACTGCATGTATAGGTAGTGACTTTTCTATCTGAAGAGTATTAATCATATATATAAAGTATGTTTAGCAAAGGAATATTAGTGAAATGGTGAACCAGTTGTATGTGAACAGTCAAAATCCCCTGCAAATTAAGAAATGTTGAAATCTTGTTTACTGAATTTAGGATTAAGCTCCCAATACAATTATTATTTCACAGGTTTGATGTTGCCTAAATGATAAAATAATCTGTGCAGTGACACTGGGGTAGGAATCCACTGCTGCCCAGTAAATCCTTTGTTTGGTTGGGGTTTTTTTATAATTTATCCAGAGAATTAGGGAAATAGTGGAAGGACCCCTTTTTAGCAGTACTTTGCTCAGAGAATTTATGAAGTCAGAGGTAAAAAAGGAATGTAGTTCAAATTTTAAGAAACAGATTTGAGTTTATAACTGTTGTGCTTTAGTACATAAATACAACACAGCTGGGCTTGGTCTGGTGTATTTTCATTCTTTTATTTATTTATTTATTCAAGAAAATGTAGGTAAATCAAAGTGAAATAAATAACACATGATTTAATTGGCTTTTTCCTTTGCAGACAGCTAGTATGTATGAAGATTCTGAAACTGGGAATATGCACACAGTCATTAAGGATAAAAATACTACTTTCTGTATTTGGGTCAATCTGAAGAAGAAAGCAAGGTACAGCACACTGAAATTATTAATTAGAAATGAGGCCTGGCTTTGTTGAGTAAACACCAACAGTCAATTTCACATAATCTTTTTTGTTGCTGTTGTTGAATAGCATCTATTCTGCAGACTCTCAGTGCTGGTTGTTGCTAGGAGTGGTTTAGAGATATATAAATTTCTTTCTTAAAATGCAACAGCAGAACCCTGTCATTGCCAGAACAAATATTTTGGAAGAAAACAGTAAAATTCATGCAGAGAATTGAAATTCCTCTGGAAGCAGTGTGTGTTGCTGAAGTATTTAATATTTTGTAAGTTGTTTCAGTTGCTTGCAAAGCAGTGAATGATACTTTGTGCTCAGTTAGAGAAAATATTTTAGAGCCAGGGATGCACTATCATTTTTGAATCTTAAGTTTTGTGTTTTTATTGGATTACCATTTAAATGGTACATTATCAAAATGAGATTTTTTGAGCAGGCTTCCTACTCCCTCTCCGTAAATATAAGGAATAAGGTTTTAAAAGGATTTCAGCTTGACTAAAGACCTGTTGCTGCGAGTTTTGTTGAGATAAGTAGAAGGGTGGATGCTGAGCCATGACAGACTGACCTGCAGGAAGAGACCATATGGGTTAAGTGTTAAAGCCTTTTGGCCAGCAGAGAGACACAAATTATTCCACCAACATTTAAAAGCTAAGTGTTGCTTTACTAGAAGATTTTTAGAACTTGTGACCAGCTTATCTTATCCAAAATTAAGTATTATTTTAATTATTTTGAAAGGTGCTGAGAGTGATGTAACACAGACAGCTGCTCAAGGATTTTCCCAATAAAATAGTTTTACCAGGAATGTAGTTTATAGAAGAGCTGCCATCTGATCCTGCCTCATTGTCATCCTGTCATGACTTATTTTTGAAACTTCTGATCCCCTTGATGCAGCTGTGGCTTTGCTGGAGGGTCTTACAGACAGCTGCCAGCACAAGCAGTGTGACATCCCATAACATTTCTCAGATGGTGCAACAAATCCCCAAAGAGATTTGACCATTTGTGAGGAAACACCACATGAAGGGCTGCCAGTCTTACCAGGGCCTGTTGTTGCTGTCACTGCCCTTGCCAGGCTCAAGAACCACGTGTTCCAGGAGGCCGGGCACAGCTTTGAGCTGCCCAAATCCCTGGCTCTGATCAGCGTGGCCGTTCGCCTGCTGCACACCCGCTACGACCACTTGTCTCCCCTGTGGGTGCAGTGCCAAGGGCTGCCAAGGCAGGAGGCCTCAGACAGCAAGGACTTAGCTGGGCATCCAAAAGACACCGGGCAAGAACCAGGAGAAGAGGAGGAGGAAGGCAAGGAAGAGCCCAGCGTGCCTGCTGCAGAAGGAACATGTTCTAAGGGGAGAAAGGTAAGTAAAAAAACCTCCTCAAAGGATATCCTACACTTGAAGTGCAGTCACAGTGTCCTGTGCAGGACAGCCAAATCCTTAAATGTTTCATAGGGAAAGGCAGCTTGTGTCAACAGTGTCCTAGATCTTTTCAAGGGAATGGAAAGATGGAAAGTAGAAAGGGAAGTTTGGACAGGGTGTGCAGTTGGCATTTGGTTGGTGGTTTAAGAGAAGGATCAAGCATGAATTGCCATTGCAAGATATTTCTATAAATCTCCAGCATATGTACAGATGAATGGATTCTGCTTCTGCAAAACTGACAGCCCCACAAAATCCCTGCCGGAATCCAATTTTAGGAAAATTTGCAGCATGCAGAGTAAGATTCAGAGTTCAGCAGGTGCTGCCTGTGCAGGTGCCTGGCTGCTCCATGTCTGTGTGCTGACCCTCTGCTGTTGGAGGGCTTCTCAAATACTATTTCTGGCTGCCTGTCCTCTTCCTCAGCTGCCGTCCGTGGAATATGTTGGCTTTAGGTGTAATGGAGGTTGCTTGGTTTTGTGTTGTCCGTACTGCATTTAGGGGTTTCACTTTGTGTATCACCTGTGACTTTCAGATAAATGCCCTGTGTTCTCCATCTAAAATTTCTGCAGAAATAACTGACAAAATATCAAGTTTTATGCCTACTTAGTATGTTGGGAGCAATTTCACAGGATAGTCTGAGTGGAAAGGGACCCACAAGTATCCTCGACTCCAGCTCTTAGGTGAATAAATTCTGGGATCCATACAGGGATCAAACCTCTGTTCATGATCATGGCTTTTCTCCTTTTCAGTCCCCAACAATCAGTGCTTGAAATCCTCTGCCTCTTCGTTCCTCTTTTTCTTTTTTTTTGTATGACAAATC
>WBMY01014913.1:47756-64979 GCA_013397315.1 Donacobius atricapilla | reverse complement strand
ATATGTATATATTAGCCACAAGTTAAGCTAAACATGGGATCTAAATCCTCAAGAAGGGAGTGCAGATCCAGGATCTCAGGCTGGGAGCAAACAGTCAAGCAACAGGGCAAATTTTCCTTTTCTTTTTTCTGGCAGGAACCACTGTGGAAACATGAGTAAATAGCACCCTTGGTTTTATATTGCCTAAGAGAACAAGAAATATAGACTGGCTCAGAAGTAAAAGGCTTCAGAGAAATATTGCCGAGCTATGGGGCAAAGTCCTGAACAAATATATCCCAGGACCTCAAACTAGAGATTGCTGGCAGGAAGGAGGAGAGGTGGGCAGGAGAGGTGCTGAAGCCTCCTCTATGAGGCCTGGGACTTTTCCCAACTCACCCAGAATATCCTTTTGGCAAATATTTCAGGGCCTCAGAAAAGGTCAGATACCTGCTTAGCCCTCTGTAAATAGAGTGGAGCAAGGGGTGGGAAGAGGGGCTGCTCTGCTCAGCTGTGCCTCTTGTAGTCACCTGGCAGAGTCCTGCCCTGGCCCTTCTAGGTCTATTCAATGGTTTGGCTCCATGGATAATGACAGCAAATGACATTTTGATAGCATTCCTAATTTTATCTTCTTTCAGAGCTCTTGTTCAGAAATCTGCCCTTTTGTTGCTTCACTGGTTCAACTCCCCTGTGAACTCTGGACCCCCAAATTATGAAATTGCAAACAATACAAGAGGAAGCTTAGGAACCAGCAGAGTATTTTGGCTTCCCCAGCAGAGAGCTTTTGGACCAGCAGCTAATCCTTTTAATAATTTCTCACCACTTCATTTACTGATGCAAGCAGAGCATCTGTCTGATTGCCAGAGCAGGATGTCTCAGGCTGTGCACTTCAGAGAGCCTGTGAAATGACAGTGGTTTAGCCTGCTTAAAACCCCACTCCTAAGCTGAAGCGAGGGAGAGAGAGAGAGAGAGAGAGAGACATCCCATGTCATCATCAGGCCCATCTATATTGAGGGAGACAAAAGTGGTGACTGTGCCTGTCCAGGAAGGTTTGGTGATGATTTCTAACTCATGCAAAAACATTCCTCTGTTTTGGTGATTGATGCCCAGCACAAAAGTCAAGGCAAAGTTTGCTTTGCTTGTGTAATCCAAACTTCTCTACTTCCCCCTTGTATTTTGGCCTCTGCTTCATCCTCCAAACTGGGAATGTTCCTTCAAGAATGCAATACGACTTGAAATGGTAACTGTGGCCCCAGGGCTTGCGAGGCTGTGGCTGTGTTGGTCAGATGGGGTGGATTCACTCAGCTCTTGGGTTGAAGTCAGCAGCCACTGAGGCCAGACAGAGCACAAGTCCCAGCTTGACCTCAGCACACAGCCAGGCTGGGAGAAGTGAACTAGGAGGGTTTGGAAAGGAGTAAGTGAAGGATGGAACCAGTTCTTCACTTCTGTTTACAGATGTTGCCACTTCAGTTGTTTCATTGGGTACCAGACCATCTCTCTGGTGTTTGCTTCTCCCACTCCATCACCCTGGACAACGGCATCAGCCATTTTTTTTTCCCCCAGCTCCTGCCAGCGCTGCTAAAATCAGCAAGATGTCACACCATTGTAGCGGTGTGTTTTATAATTTGTGTTGTACGTTAGTTTGTGGTTCAGTCCATGTACCCCCATTGTTATACATTTTTGGCTGTACCCCGTTATCCCCTCCCCACAGCCACGTATCCATTCCCTACACTCCTTCTCCAGAGACATGCCTGTCAGCCAGGGGCCCTTCCCTGCTGCCAGAAAGCTCCTTGAAGGGTGTCAAGGGATAGGCCGGAGCCAGAGGGGTCCCCCTCCCTTTCAGGGAGATTGGCCCCCGAGGGTGTCCCTCACCCCTCAGAGGCTACTCTCTGTTTTACCCTGGTTGGTGAATCCCTTATCTCCTCCCTTACCCTACCTGGGCATAAAAGTTATTGTTCAGCCTTTGTTCGGGGCTCTGCCAAAGAGAAACCCTGAGGTGAGGAGGTCCCATCAGCGGCCCAAATAAACTCGTGTGCCAACCCCTCGGGGCAGTGCCGTGAGCTGGGTCCGCTGAGGAACCCCCAGGATCAGCTCAGTCTGCTTGGTAGACGGAGCTGTACCTGCCTGTGCCTGTGCCAGGGTTAGCCCGGGCTGGCAGGGTGGGCACTCTGAGAGGCACAGCGACACACCATTCCACAGTGTTTCAGATATCACCTCTGTAAGAAGTGACAGGACCCTGGGCAGGTATCACTCACTACTTTATTGATTCCTCTGCTTCACTATTCCTTTGACACTTGCACCCATGAAAGGAGTTTGGGCAGGGTACAGATTGGGTCTGCTGCCCTACCAGGTGCCTGTCTATCCCCCTGGCCAATACTGAGAGAGTGATGGGCAATTTGGGGCCCTTATTACCCAGCTTTTCTGCTCCAGTTCCCTCTTCAGAGAAGCTGCTGTGCTGCTACAGCTGCATCCTGAGATTGGCCAGTATGAACACTGCCCTTCACCAACACTGTCTGGAAGGTGTGATGCTCCCTTCAGTCTTTGAAATAAGAAAGAAAAATTTTGAGCTTGACTAGAGTGGCCTGCATACCAACCTGCTTCACTCCCAGGGCAGTAAAACAGAGCAATCTGCACCTTTCACCTCAGATGTCTGCTTTTCATTTTCCCCTTTAATCACAAGCAGACTTCAGTTATCAAGTGTGAAAGTTTAGCAGACCCAGAGACCCCTGCAGGGGAGGAGATCCAAACTCAATGCGAAATTCATTTTGTGCCTGCTGATATACCTGATCCTTGGTTTGAAAAAGGGGATTTGCTGAATGTCTTACCCCCGTAGAGATATATACTCTCAGGAAGGTAGTTAAGCAAATACTAGCAGTACTAAAGACAGTCTCCCCCTATGTCAGGAACAAAAGTCACCTCCTCTCTGACAAAAAGAAACACAAACCACAAAGAAAAATGTGCATGGTGACTGATTCACCCAGCTCAGTGCCAGCTGACCTCTACTTATTCTCTGATGTGTTCTGCATTTGCAAAGCTCCTTGCACTATGAAAAAAGGATAACTTCACCTCAGCTCCCAGAGGATGGGTCCCAATAGCTTAAAGCCCACCAGCAGGAGATGAGGGAGAAACAGGGATGCACACTGACTGTAAGGGCAGGCATGCTCCAGGTGTGGATTCACATGGAGGTTTCTCACAGCGAGATCTGTAAGATATTTGGGAAGGGTCTCCAGCTGTGGAGATGCATGTGGTTAGTCAGCAAAAACTCCTAGAGGCAGTGGGTGACTTCTCAAAGCCAAATCTAACACAAGGAGTGATGCAGAGTGCAGCAGAAGCAGCTCCCCTGGTGGGACAGTCTCTTCTGGAGTTGTTTCCATCACTCTGTGGACTGCTCAGTCTATCAGGCTGGATTAGGGTGAGGTGCATATGGAGGAACAGGTCTGCTTTGAATCACACACCAAAGCACATTGGGGATGCTAAAGAAACAGGGAGAAAAATCCTCAATACCTGAGGGAGGAACAGCTATATTAAAAAACTTTTCTAAAAGTTTCACAGCCATCAGCGTCAGCTTTGCTTTCTCCACTCTTATTTATTTGAGTGAATTTATACAGCTCCAAACACGGTTCAGCTGAGCTTGTCCATACACAGGGGAGGAAAACACATTTGTCAGGGCAAAGCATTTGAGCACAACCTTCAACGTACACACCCAGCGCCTGTGAGCGTGGGGGAGCAGAGGGGCTGTCCTGGAGAAGGCTTGTGTGAGCAAGACTTCGGGGACTCACTGTTCATCTCCCAGCCATCTGGTTCCCTTAGGAAAATCTCGCAGACAGCAATAGCTGCTACTACTTGTCTCCTCTCACCCTGCCTGGCAGCATCCCACGCATTCACCTTTTGAAGCATGTTCCCAAGGCTGTGTTGGCCATGTCAGTCATCTCCCACCCCTGGGCTCTTTGAATTTGTCGACAAATTTTTTGTGCTCAGCATACCAATATCTCACCGCTTGCATCCAGCTAAGAAGCCACGTCTCCATTCCTCCTATTCTTGTCATGTGCAGATGCTTGAACTATTTACTGTTTTAGTGTCTGGGGAGCACACTGAAGCTCAAATTGTAGCAGCCTCAAGACAAACATGAAAACAAATCTCCAGTAGCATATCTATATGACTTCTAGTAATCTCCTCTGAAATGTCTCCCTTCTCTGAACCGTTAATTAACTGTCCAGAAGTCAACAAAAATTAGTCTTGTCATCTTAGATACTGATTTTTGCACAAAAGAGCAACTAGTTCTTAGGTACTGAATAGAAAAAATGTAGGAAAAAAAAGGAAGTGACTTGAAAGGGACTTGGCACAATCATTTTTCTCACTGGCTGCATCATGGCAGCAATGGGCTCAGTGTGTGTGTGAAGCTGCTGTCAGCAGACACAAGTTCCTCAGGATCACTCATTTATCAGATCCACCCTCCTGACCCTACCACACCTGAGCTGAGGATGAAATCTCCCCATGCATAGGGGATTTTGGAGAAGTTTAATTATTTCCTGTGGAAGTTTTAGTTATTTTGTGTTTATTCTAGCATTAAGGTACTTTCGTACCGTAATATTGACAGCATGGCTACTTAGGCACTGTAGCACATGTTGTATTAAAATAACACCATATGGTGCATTTTAATGGGGATCAAGGCTGAAAAAATTTTAACAGTTTTAACTAAAGTTTTAGTTTGGTAAGTCTGTGCCTCATGGTTTTTTGCCATGCAGTGAAATAATCCCACATGACTCCATATATTTTCTGTCTGACATTTCCTACAGCTAAATGGTCCTGAAAACCAAAGGGATTGGAACAGACAGGTATAAACTCGTCCCTGGTGTAGATAGAAAGGATTATTCTAGTAAGCTGAAGTGGCTGGAGGGAGGGGGCATTTCTACTGAGCTTGCTGCTCCGGCTAATAAAACAGCTGAGGCTTCATGTCCGCTATTGTCAAACTTGCACTGGTCCTGTGTGATGCGCAATTCCCAAGCCAGCACCTCCCCTGCACACAATGGCATTTGTGAAAACTATGTTTGCTCTATTGCAGAGGCAAGACAAATGGCTTGTCCACAGCCAAACAGCTTTGTCACCTGCTGACACCATGTCCTGAGGGGACACTTCTCTGACCGCTTCAGGAGAGCCGACTGCAGTTTGCTGGGGACAGAGGATGCTGTGGTGACCTGCATCAAGGCATCACCATGAGCCACCCAGCATTGTGCTACTGGCAGAGGCGCTGGCTTGCAGCAGGTGTTGCACCTCCAAAAGAGACTGTCTGGCTTGTCTCCTTCACTTGGACACATCACTTTCCCAGCTCTTCCCCTAAATAAATTGTCCTTGCAGTGGTCAGTTGCTCAGCAGCCACAGCCACCTGAGGAGAGGCTGTTCCCTGTCAGCCTGCAGAGGAGGGCCCGCAGGCAGCTGTGCTTCTGGAGCCACCCCAGTCCCTTCAGAGGGCCTACACCCAAAACCACTTGCTCAGGTTACCACAGTATTGACCTACGGATCCCAAAATAGATACACAGGAAGCACAGAAATTTTCAAGAGAATTCGTGTGAGCAAGTGGATTTGAAGTCACTTGGAAATGTCACCTCTCTGGACTTGTGGTGGTGTAGGGCTGCAGCCCCACCAAGCACACAAAGATCCTTAAATTCATGTCCCTCTGTCTCCCCACGTTCACCACATTGTAAATACTGTGCTTATACCTTGCCACTATTATGAACCTGGGACTTAGTTCTTGTACGTAACATTTTCCTTTCCAAGCACAAACAGAATAAACAGGTTTCCAATGTGCTGGAAATGCTAGTGAATAGTCTGTGCTCAAGATAACAGTCCCCTTGTGCTGAGTGCCAGCCATCCTAAATTGCTCCCTTGGCTCTGAGCTGGGAAACACTGGCACTGGATAGCTCTAATCCTGGAAGTGTGGCAAAGGCAGGGAAACTAGGTAGCATCAACCCACCCTAATGCCACAGACACCCCCAGACTTACTCCCTTCAGAGGAACACCTAGACACTCTAAACACAGCAAAGATGCAGAAGTTTGAGTGGGATATTGAGAACTGGAGAGCCCATGGCCCCGTAACACACATGCTATTTGCTGTATGGAGTAAAAAGGAGTTTCTTGCTGCTGAGTTTCAGAGAGGTTAAGGGTCCTTGGCTGATGGGAAAGGCATATGCTGAAGCAAAAGGTCACATCTCAACTTACTAATATTTGTGGACATTAAGGCAGAACAAAAATTAAAGTTTGGACCTCAAACCAGGAATCTCAGGGGGCAGACAGACTAAGCCTGCCAAAAACTCCAGTTGCTTGTAAAGCCCCAGCCTGGTGCTAATCTCCTGCCAAACAAGGTAACAAAAAATTTACCAGCAATGTTATTGGAGCTGGTCATCACAGAGGAGAAGGAAGAGACCCACAGATGAGTGCCAGGGCTGGCGAGCACCTTGCTGGCCAAAGGCAGCCTTCCCTCAGACCTCACTGAATGTGAATTCTGCCACTGTGCAAGGCTTGAAATCTGAATGTTTCCTGACATCCCACGTTCCTATTAAAAATAAACTGAAAAGGTTTCCAACAAAGCACCACATTTTATATATGCCAGGGAGAAAATGAATTAAAAATGCATATCTTTGTTTCTTCCTGACAGTATCACATTGATTCAAAGCAGTGAGCAAACCAGTAAGCAACAATCAGCACTCTGCAAAGAGGTGCCCGTAACCACACAAGGAGGAGGTTTTGTTTCCCACCCCTGGACTATGCTCGCTAATAATCTGGATTTCCACGCACATCTCCCTCCTCACCATGGGGAAATCTCAAGGTCTATTTGTGTGCAATTACTCTTGAAGGGAGAAAACTCTTTAAACCATCCCTGACACTGTGGAAAAATCAGGAAACTTTAATTAAGGGAGCAAAAACAAAAAACCACCCACAAGGCATTTTTGTACTTACTTTCACTAAGTGCAAAAATGAACTTCACAGGAATTTCATCCCACAGGAATTTCCAATATTTTAGTATTTGTTTCCATTATGACTGGGGACAAAATGTTGAAATATCAAAGCATTTTCATAGGATGAAGTGTTCTGGGAAGCAGTGTTTTTTACGTCATTTTGACGTGTTTCAGATTTGAACTTGCACCTGGCTGAGCTGCCCAGCCATCTCCGTGCAAGTGCCTTGTGGTACCAGGCTGCTTTTTTGACCAGCTCAGAACGTCCAAGACTTCCCACCCAGTATTCATCACCAGGTCCCATGGCACCACACAAAAATCCAGGAAGGCAGAAAGCAGTAGGTCAGCACAGAATTCCTAATCCAGCCAATGGCTTGGCCTGTGTAGGGGAAGGGCCATCGGCTCTCCATCCTGTGCAGGCTGAGCACACATAAATGCTCAACACAGCTGAGCCCAAATGTTTCATTTCATATTGTTGGCCTTGTTTATTTTTTAGCATAAATTATGGACAATTCTTAGCCAGCTGTATCAGTTTATTGGTCTGTCAGCACTCCAGGGACATCCCCACCTCAAGCAGCACAGCAGGACTGCACTCCTTTTGTCTTCCCTGTGACAAAGATGGACGGGAGAGTGGGGCTATGGTGGCCAGCATTGGGAACGTCTGTCCACATCAGCCTGGATCCATTCTGGGGGCTGGATCTGTCCAGCTATTCCCTCTTCACTACCTTCAAAACATCAGGCTCCCCCATGGAATCTGTCCTCCGCTTGTGGTCATTTGTCCCAGCCCTGCCCCACAGAATTTTCTAGAGGAGATCAAGGTCAGGGAGCAGAGCAGCAAGTAGGGCCATCAGGAAGAAAGTCATCTTTGGAGGAAAGGGGGAAAACCTTCTCAACTCAGAGCTGTAACAAAAATTCCCAGCAGTACAGGAGCCCTTGCGCCTTTTTCTGCTGGCCAGTTTCGGTATCAGGTTTTGCCTCACCTGGCAGAAGAGGATGGCAGAACTGATTGTGAGCTTTAATTTTTCAAGCATGTCTGGCCTAAAAACTGCTATTGTACATTTTCCACTTCTGATACTTTCTCACATATTGTTTTGTGCTCTCCAACCATTGCCTTTCTGGGAATTCAGGTGATGTGTGGCTTTTGCAGGCATTTCTTTGCCTAACTTCATTTTTCCAGACATTTTTGGTGTCAAGAAAAATACGTCCCACTCCACACACACACTTTTTCTTTCAAACCTCAATTTCTCCTGGAGCAAGCGTGGATCAGTAGCTGGCCAGGACCACACACAGCTCTTCTAATATCCTAGCCTGATGAACAAGAAGGGGATGGAGGAGACAACCAGCACACTGTGCAGAGAGGAAGGAGATGAAATCCAGCCATCAAAGGGAATGGACTGTGAAGCCCTTGCTCAGATCAAAAAACCTGTGAGCATTTAGTGAATCTTTTGATGGCATAAGGACAGAGGGACATGATCTGCATCCTAGAACTGTGCATGAGAGATCTCTCCAGGCATGAGCCCCCTTTGGGGCAGTCTGGCTTGCCCATTGCTTTCTCTCAGGTCCCTTGCAGGTCCCTCCGTGGGCCAGAGTCTTGTGGGCAGCCAGGGACAAAGGTGGGCACAAACACACTGTCTATGTTGTGGGCTTAATGAACAATGAGAATTTGCTATGTGTTCCATCAGACCATTTCGACTAAGATATGACAAATTTTAAGGTCCAGACAGTGGAAGATTTTACTTATTAAAATATTGGGCAAGAGGTCTGTTGGAGAAAGTATCAGCTGATATTGATTGGGAGGAGGCCTTTATCTCTCACAATACTATGCTAATTCAAACCAGTTGAGATTTCCTCAGAGACTATGATGGCAAGCTCACACTGTTACAAGAACCGTGAGTGTTCATAAGACCAGATTCACCTGCCCAGACCTAAATCCTAGAAATAATGTAACCTGGTCAGAAAGCGCTTGAATTATTGATGGGGTAGTTTATTGATGGTCCCACTGCTGCATCATCTGCCATTCAGATGTCTGATCCCACTGCAGTCCAGCACTTCAACCCTTTTGCTTGCCTCAGAGCCAAGAACCCTGAGACCTATGTGCTGGAAAAAGCTGAAGTACATGGCTTTTTTTCTAGCCAAATATTAAGGAAATCACAAATTTGCAACTTTCCAGTGACCTTAATAATGCACAACTTAAATAATCTGGGACAGATCCTGACATTTTGCATCTTCAAATCCATCTGACAGCTGCCCAGTAGGAACTGATGAGGAGTCACTCCATGTGGGGAATAATTTGCTGATGATAGAGAAATCAAACTGACTACTTCTGACTCCTGCAGTAGCACAAAAAAATATACTTGTGGCATCCGGTTCAGGGGTTTTATCTCAAAAAAACTCATCTCAGTTTATTAGAAGAAGACACCAGAGAGTCAAATGATGCTTCTCAAAGTACATGATTACTCAGGACTAGGAATCAGAATTTCCAGATGCAAAGTGACATCACAAACTTCAAGAAAAAATGTCCAAACACACTTAAAAACAGGGACAACTGCATCCTGTGTCACCCTGTCTGCTGGCCCCAGCTTTAGGGGGGATGCACTTTGGTACCCAGCCATGCAGAGAAGGGTATCATGTTGGCTGGCAGGTCAGGTAAAATCACTCTTCTGGTCTGCTCCCTAGCCACACTTTTTCAGGCTAATTTTACCTCTCACATTTTTTACTCTATCCATAACTAACTTCTTTTCTGGGTAGTTATTTCCTATGTCTGCTCCTAGACCTTGCCACTGCCTCTCCTCCAATGATGCCTCCAAAGCATCTACTTTGATACTCCATGCTAAATGAATTCTTGCCCTGGATACCTAAAGGGCACTAGAAAAAATATTTTCTCATATTGTTTTTTGGGATTGCCACTTTTCAGATGTGCTGGCCCCACCACTGTAGAAGAGGTGAGTCTGGAATGAGGAGCACCTTGTTTGCAGAGGCAGCACTGGGAAGGAAGAACAGCATAGTTGGAGGAGGAATGGGGACAGCTCACAGAAATGCTGCCTGATGGTTGAAGGTGGCGCCAATACCTCAAAGCAGCAACTTGCACAGGTCAATGGCAGTATTTGTAAAAACCTCTGTTTCCTGTGCATTTATCACCTCTGGGTACAGATCTGTAGGAGATGGCCACTGTTTTACAGCCAAGCAG
Organism: Donacobius atricapilla; assembly: GCA_013397315.1. Lineage (NCBI taxonomy): Eukaryota > Metazoa > Chordata > Aves > Passeriformes > Mimidae > Donacobius > Donacobius atricapilla. Next base: position 54,866 of record WBMY01014913.1, on the reverse strand, counting down.
AACAGAACACTCTCTAATAACTTTAAAAGTGGAGCCCTTTGACTCAAATATCTCTTTATTCTTTATATCTTCCTATATCATCTGCAAAACTGGAGGTCAGTGTGCAACAGCATCTACTCTACAGGTGGGTTCTCTCTCCCTGTATCTTCAACAACAAAAATTTTAAAAAATAAATTCCCAGCACAGGCACAGAAGCACCAGAACTGATTTTCCAACAAACGCAAGAGACTGTCAGCTAATGTAGGAAATTAAATGTTTAAGGAAATTATAGAATGAAAATATAAACTCTTGAACGGGAGCCAAAAAATACAAACTCCATCATTTATCAAAAAAACTTCAAAATGGACCTGAAACAGTGTGGGGAGAGCTGAATGAAAGGCTATATTCAGGCAGCAGCACTGTTTAGCTTGCTTTTTGGACCTTTTCCCCTTATTGATGCTGTTGGGAGGCGCTCATTCCAAAACCTCTAATGCCGTCGTGTTCTGGGCTGAGTTACTAAAAGCAACCATTCTTCCACATATGAAAACATTCGATTATTTGCATGTTCAGTGTCTTTAATGCCTCTTTTGTGCCTCTGTTTTTTGTGGGGGGAGGCAGATGAGGGATCTTGAATTTCAGCAGTATTCTGATATAAACTTCCTCTGAGAGAGGGAAAGCAAAGAAGAAAAAGTCTTTGCAAGACTGAAATGGAGTTGAGGCAGGCTGGCTTTCTCAATTTATTTGAAGGGTCTGATGAAGGTGTTATTCAGAGCTTGTGCAGTGCCGCCAGCCCTGAAGTAAAGACTCAGCCCTAAAGCTGAAGCATTACCTAGCATTCCTTGAGCCATGTGACAAAAAATGCCCAATCTGAACTGTCAAGAACTGGTGCTGTAGTGGTACAAATCCCAGCACTGCACACAGGACAGATGAAGGGCTCAGAAAGCCACTCCTCAAGTATCTCCACACAGAACAGGGTGAGGGTATGCAGTGTCAGGCATGTATTTTGCGGCTGAAAACCTCCTGGCAGGTCACAGCAGCCCAGTCCAAGCTTCTATGTGGCCACCTTGGCTCTCTTTTGCATGGGCTAGAAGGTTACAGGAAAGCTGGAGGCACCTGGCCAGCCACAGACATTTTACCAGCATCAGGAAATACTTCAAATACCGTCCAACTGACCTGTGAAACTCATTGCTACAGAGCATTGCCAGGTCTCTGGGAATAAACAGATCATGGGCTGCTCCTTAGCACACTGGATGGCACTGAAACAGTCTGGTTCTAGGGACATCCTACCCTTCTGTAAATGCAGGTTAGATCTTGGCTTAAACTGCTGCTGAGCTTTGCTGTGCAGAGGGCTAAGAGCTCACAAATGGCCGGTGGCCACAGCTCAGTGGAGAAGTGGTAATTCATTATGCTATGATACTTAAACTCCTTGTAATTTTCTTTCCATACACAACAAACCTAGCAGGAGTCCAAAAGAGAATGGCTTGGGCTTATGGCTAACAACATTAGCTAGTCACAAGAGCCAGTATTAAACAAACAAAAAATAAGATGTTTGGATGAAATAAAATTCCTCAATTTAAACCAGTGGAAGGGGATTAGGAAGATGTTTCTCTGAAGTTCAGCTGTTTCTGAACTCCTGAGGTGTGCTACATCTCCTCCCAGAGCCTCCAGACTGTGCCTAGGAAGTACTGGCATGGGCAAAGCACTGTCCTGCTTCACCTCAGGCAGGCAGGATCTGCAGGGGACAGCCGAAGGAGAATGCCCTGATGAATCCCACAGTGGTCCACGGTTACTCCACAGTCTCTCTGCATCCCATTTTTGACTGACCAGTGTTTGGCCCTGGAGCTTTACCCAGCAAGGTGCTCCCGCAGCTCTGAGCCACTCTGGTTTTCTCAGTCGCTCTGACTTTCTCATTTTACACTGCTTTTATTGGAGCTTTTTAAATCGATGAATAAAGAGCCCAGCTTTGCTTTCCCGGGACAGCAGCACCATCTAGAGCCTCCTCCAACATGTGCAGCCCCCATCTGCCTTCGGGAACAGCTTCCAGCCACAGCTGAGAAAAACAAGAGACAAAAATAATGTGCAGGTGTTAGGGTGGAAAAGAGAATGTGGCAGACTGAACAGCACCTCTGGGGCTAGTAAAGCTAATGTACAGTCATATACAGCTGGTGTATTACACTAAAAGCAGGGAGGTAGGCTTTGTACTGTTGGAGGCAAAAGGGGTGTGATTTGTAGTTGTAATCTGCTCCTCAGATAGCCCTGTTATGTATTTGGAGAAAAAAGCTCTTCAGGGGTGTATGATCCTTGTACACTACTTCCATGATGTAAAATGGGGGAAACAACTTGGGCAGAGTTGTAAAAAGCAGCTGGTGACAGAGACAGGACTGCAGCCTGTGGCCACTGCTCACAGTTTCCCAGCCCACAGTGGGGTCATTGCTACTTTTCCAAAGGCAAACAAAGAGGGTCACTGCCTGCAGTGTCCTCAGAACACTCAGCCAGTTCAGATGGCACAGTTCCTCCGTGCGCCTGGGCATGCAGCAGTGCTCTGCAGTGCTTCCAAGGGCCACTTAAGGGGCCAACTTTCATCCTGCAACAGAACACCTTGGGAAGTCACTCTGATGTGCTCTCTGGAAGAGATCCAGGGAAACCCAGATCTCTGGGCCATTCACTTAAGAGCTGGGCTCAGTGATCCTTGTGGGTGCCTTGCAACTCAGAATATTCTGTGAAATTCAATAGGAGAGGATTTGTAAGACAAAGCTCTGAGATAATGCCAGCAAGGAGAGCATGCCCCATGCTCACAGAGGAGAGGAAAAGTAACAAAAACCTTTCTCACCTCTATCTTCTGGTCTGGGGGAAAACCCTGCCTCAGGCCATCACTTCAAAGTCCCTGGGCTAGCCTCTGAAGGACTTAGATGGACAGGAGACCCAGTACCATAGACATGAGTGTGGGATAGTGTGTGCCTTCCCCAAAACTGTCTGGAAATGTCATTTCCTCAAATCTGGGTTATCCAGACACTGAGGTTTGTAAAGGAAAGGACAGTCCTGCATGGCCCCAGTGCTAAAGCCACCACAGAGGAGGTTACAGCAGCTGTGCACATCTGCACTGTGGTACACACAGAAATGTGGGAGGAAGAGCTGGGTGCACAGAAAAAAACCCAAAGGAACAGACTGTCCTAACCTAGCCTCTCTGTTTTTGCAATAAATCTGTGTTTTGTTTTGCTGCTACAGAAGCCATGGAACACTGAACACAAGGGAACAGACAGATTTCTCCCTCTCCTCTGCAGAAAGCAGGACCTGCTGTACTGGCAGCAGCTGAGCCAGGCCCCACCAGCATTCATTAGACAGAGGTCCTGGAGAACAGATTGCACCTTGTGGCTACATCCATTCTAGAATCCTAGGTGGGAAAATATCTTGTCTGTAGTCCCATGAGTGTCCTTGGCCTCCCACGAGATGCTGGGGCACAACAAAGCAGCATGGGCCAGGAGCTGGTTTTCAGAGGTAATGTTGATGGAAACCTTCGCCTCTCCTGAGGAATTGTTTTAACCACGTTAGGGAAGGTGGTTAATGCAGTAGGACACCGCAGTTTTGGGTACCCAGGAGCAGCAACACACAAGTCCCAAAGCCATGACTGTAAAAATTGTTGGCAGGAGGGAGCAGAGATTTCCCAGGAGATGCTGAAGTACCGGGACCACATGTCTTTGATCTTATTCGTTGCCTCATTCTCTGAGTAACAGGGGACTGTATGGGAATAAATCAGCATATTAATGGGCATGCTAATTGCAGATGAATCTGGGATGGACTAAAATATACACGTTCCTTTAAATTATGAATTCTACAACCCAATTTGAACTGCACTTGGAACAATCAATGAGAGCAACTACTATTTTAAAGATCAACCATCCTTTCAGTCGCTTTGACATTTAGCTTAAAATAAAAAATCAGCTAACAGGACAGATCGCCATTTCAACATCACAGCATAAACCAAACCACCTCACTTACAGTGTAGAGGCCACTCAAAGTAGTTGAGGTCAGGATAGGGCCCAGTATTTGAAAGTATGCCTTTTTAACAAGAGGCAGAAATACACTTCTGTTCTCATTTCTCCTTGGTTGAACAATGCTGCAGAGATGTGTAACTGGCATTTCAATGCCCGTGTGCAGTGACCACATTCTTGAAGTGTCTGTAACTATAAGCCCTACATATCAGTGTACATATATATAGATATATGTGTGTGTGAATGTGTGTATGCTGATTTCTCATCACTCCTCCCTGTGCAGAGGAGTCAGGGTGTTACCTGTTATCCCATTCCAGTTTCCCCAGCCCAGGATTGCTTCACAATAGGCTTTAAATATCTTTAGCTCTTTCTTTTCTTTTTAGGTGGCTTAATGAAGTCTCAAAGAACTGAAGCATTCCCTCACACCCACAGAGTTACACACAGCCCTCCACCTTGCCTTGCATCTTGCCTCCACAGAAACCAGGATGAGTAAAACAGTGCCAAAGACCACTCCCTCACGTCTCAGGAGGGGATGATCTACAGGCACAGTTATGAAGGTTAAATGTGTCTTACAGGACTCTCTCTTGAGGGCAAGAGGACAAGTAAGAAACCAGGTTCTGGGTCTTCCCTGCCTGCTTCCAAGGTCTGCTCATTTTCTGCCCCAGAATAAGTTCCCAGCCCCCACAGTATCCTGCAGCAGCAAGTTCCAAATGCCACACCAGCACTTGTCACTCAGTCCAGTACTTTGCATGAATTATTCCCAGGCTTTGGATATCTCATGTAGCCCAGTTGTCCAGTCTGCCTTCTCTTGTCAGGCCATCCTCCCAGGAGGTTTTTTCTCCCCTTTATTTTATTTATGATTAGGGTCACCATTCTCCAGAATGAGGGTATACCCCACTGGAGACCACTCAAGCCACCCAAGTCTCACCTGCATTATGCCAATGCATGATATCAGAATCTGTATTAGCAGAGTAGTTCTTAAGCTGGAGATATTTCTAGTGACAGAGAAGCTGTGATAGCCCTTGGCAATAATTTTAATTGTTCACTATTTCCTATTTTTCTACTGTCTTTCCAATAAACCTTCCGTAGGTCCCAAAAGCACCTCACTCAGGTCATCTTCAGCCTTTGGCTGCCTGAGGTCTCAGAACAGATGCTGACTTTGCTGACATAAGAGCAGCATCCAAAGCTACTGCCTATGACCTCTCCAGAATGCCACTCCAAATCCCTCCTTCCCCCACCCACATATGGCAGCTTCTTCATGGCTTTCTGAGTTTGTCACAGACACTTTGTGCCTTCATCCACCCCAAAATGTTTGCCTGCAAATAAAGACATTTGGCCAATTTCCCCATTATAGCCTATTCTCATTTCTTTCTGTGTCTTTTTTCAGGAGAAAGTGAATCTGTCTCGGGTGACAGCTCAAACCTGAAGATGATTTAATTGCGGCAAAGCCCAGAGCTATTATAGCATCTTAATCTGGAATATAGCTCTACTCCTAACAGAAAGGCTCAGACACTAGGTCCAGGAATGCATACACTTCCTTCTATACTGAATTTGACTTATGGTGTGTTGTCACATAAAGAGCTGTTAAATGGAGTCCTAATCTTCCTCTTTAAGGATGAGCTGTAATAACACTGGGGTATGAAGAGGCTGCTGCACATGAACCACCTAAGACAGATCTCTGCAGACCTTCTGCCCTGCAAGAGGGCCAGGGAAATTATTGCACTGCTGATGTCAATGTATGAAAATAGATTGATTTCTGATTATTCTGAATATCCTGATATTTCTGATTATCTGTGCATGCACATGAAAATTTGCTCTGCAGTTTCATGTTACACAGGTATAGGCAGAGACTGGCTTTGTTTCTCTTGCAGAAACCTTGTGGCTGGCTGAAACCTCCAGGTGGGACCAGAGAGTCCCCAAGGCCCCAGGGACAGTGGTCCTCAGTGACACTGGAGCAGGTACAAGGCACACAGCCCCACAGGGATGTAAGAAGGAAAAGGCCAGAGGATAAGTGGTGCTGGGATGGCTCTGGATTTACCACCACCAGTCTAACCTCCTTCAAGGACTCCTTGTGGGGATATTTCAGACAATTATGGAAGTCTGCCCTGCCTTACAGCATGGGAATGCAAAATCCCATGCGAAAATGCTTTGAGTCCCCCTCAGCCCTTCTGGGATTTTGATCCATCCTGTCCTAAAGAAGGATGCTGGGAAAGTGGGATCAGCCTCTGAAAATGCCTTTCCCTCCCCAGTGACCAGGCAAAGGGCAAGACAACAAACTCATGTCAGGCACATATCCCCACTTTTAAAGAGCTACATCCATCAAGAGTAAACCCCCCTCATCCTCTGTGAGTGTGAAAGGACCCTCTAGGAGAGATGTCAGAGGAGGGGGAACATGCCAAATTCTGGGTGAGGACACAAGCCCACAGAGGGTTTTCAGCACCAGGAAGGGTGCTGTACTCCAGTAGTAAGTCCCTGGCCCAGCAGTCCCGCCATGGCTGTGGGAAGATGCACACATCACTGCTGGAGGTTATCAGGTTTCTCCATGCTTCAGCTTCACCATCAGCTGAAGAGCATCTGGTTCTGAATATCTCACCAAATAAAAAGCTCAGCTGCTAAAAAAAATTAAGCAGAAGGACCTCACCTCTCACCATGGCTTCATGAGCTCGCCCTGCCACAGGCACGGCTGAAGTGGGTGGCCAGTGGATTAACTGGGCAAACATCCTGTAAAGTAAATACAAAAAGGGTCAAAAGTAAATAATATGTTTTATAGTTGTTATATTTATTCTGCTGAGGTGTTTTCATATCAGATTCAGGGGGAAGAGGGTAGAAGTTCAATTCTCTTAATGGGAACTAGCTCTAGTACAAATATCTTTTCAAGCTTTGTCAGCCACTGCTACAAAAGGGGATGGCAGGGTGGGTAAGCACACCAGCTCTTCAGTCTTGCACATTTATGTTCAGTTTTACAGCCACACACTGATGCCAGCTCTCTCTAGGTCAACTTGCCCTTGTTGTGGGGCTTTGCTTCTCAAGCTGCAAGCCATGCAGTCAAGTGCATAGGTGAGGTTCTCAGCTCCTGACAAAGAACATAAGCTCTCCCTCTGTCATAAGACATCACAATAGGGCAGAAATACTAAAAAAAAAA
>WBMY01014913.1:14875-47732 GCA_013397315.1 Donacobius atricapilla | reverse complement strand
AAAAAAAGCATAGTAAGGAAGAACATTAAGATTGGAAAAGACCTCTAAGACCATCAAGTCAAACCAGTAACTTGACACTGCCAAGTCCACCACTAAGCCATGTCCCCAAGTACCACATCCACATACTTTTTGGACACTTCCAGGTATGGTGACTCCAACACTTCCCTAGGCAGTCCATTTCAATGCTTGTCCACTCTTCCAATGACGAATTTTTTCTTAATACCCAATCTAAACCTCCCCTAGCACAACTGGAGGCCATTCCAAACACCAATATACAAAAATATTGTCACATAAGCCTTTGCTGCTGAAGCTTTCCTCATGACTATTGGCATTTCTGCAAGACAAAACACCAGGAATACAAATAGGCTTCCATTTAATTTACAGTAAAAGCAGAGCTTTTAACCAATGGTACTATGCCACATACAAAAAAAAAAATCAAAAGAGCTGAAGATCCTAAAAAAAATTAGCCAGGCCCAAGCCTACACAGGAAAGCACCATGGGATTTTAGTCCCATAAAAACCTTACCAAAGAGGCATAGAAGCAAGTGCCCAAATTATAGCACAGGCCAAGAGAAATATGACAAAATATGTGGAAGTCAATGGAAATGCACTGGGAGTTGGAGGGCCTCATTGACTGCTCCCTAAGAAATGGTTTCTTGTGTTTTCAAATGTGCTAAAAAAGCAGCCAAAGAAAACCTGTGGGTTTTCATAAAGAAAAGCAATGAGAGTAAATGTCTCTCCTTGGTGCTCTCACACAAGAAGAATTTTGCATTCAATGCCTTGGAATAAGTTTTTCACATCAGGTGTGTCCTTCACCCTTTGGCTGGCAGATGTCCAGCCAGGCTGCCCACAGGAACTGGCCGGACCCTCCTACCAGGTCATGTCTGAACAATTCCTAGGTGAAGGTTTTACAGAAGCTGCTGCTGGGCACAGGAGCAATGGGTCTCTGCTGAGCCATAAACTACTCACCCCAGTTCCTCTGCTCTCCTGGCCAGGCTCAGTGGAGGCACCACGGGCTGTGCTGGAGCTGTGCATCCTCTGATGGCCTTTCTGGCAGTGCTCACTCCACTTGTGTGGACACTGGGCATTCCCTGACTTCTCCCAGGTGCATCAGCCCATGTGTCTGTGAGATATAATGATGTGGGTCAGACCACATTATAGACCAGGCAAAGGTGCTCTGGAGCAGTGTGTTGGCAACAAAACCAGTGCCAGAGCTTCTGGGAGAGATGGATCTCTAGAGAAAAAACAAACCAAACAACTTTCAGACCAATGTGGAAGCAAGCGCAGTGTATGTAATGGGCTGAGGATGGGATAAAGGGGAGCAGACAAAATGCAGTGAACTTTCCTGCCTCACTGTGATAAAAACCATGTGAATTGAGGCATTGGAGATTGATGTCCCCAGCAATACAAAAGCTAAAGAATGAACACTGAGACTCCATCAAGGGGAAGGAGGAAAAAAAATACAATTCTTTGGAGTTTGTTTGTTGTTGTTGGGGCTTGGGTTTTTGTGGGGGGGTTTTCACTTGAAACCAAGGAATGGAGGACAGAATAGAGATTTCTGCTCCACAGCTGAGGACTTTGGCATCCGCATACAAACCAGGAAGCACAAATGCTTCCTGACTTGAGAGAGAGCTCTCTGTGGGACCCAAGGTTTTCAGGAGGAATTATTGCATGCAAAAAGCTAGACCTGCAAACAGGAAAGCCATTAGAAATGTACAGGGAGAGGATGTGATCAACAAACACTGGAGCTGAGCAAGGACACAGCTTCAAGTGAAGGGAGGCGGGAAATGGGGAAATCATCTATTGCAGGGCAGTGCAGGGATGTAGAAAAGTAAAAATGTACTTACATTTTTGACACCAGAGCAGGAGGAAAGAGTCATACTTTGCATTCCCAGCTAGTCCTACTTGCCAGAAGTCAGGCAAGGAAAAAGCAGATTTTGTGACTCCTTGGAACCCTCCAGTGTAATGGCAGCTATTGGAACAGGTGTCAAGGCTGGGTGGAATTAGACAGGATTAGAGGATTTTCCCCTCCAGTCCTCTCCCCTCCATTTAAATATGCTCTTACTCCAGAAAAGGATAAAGTCAGGAGAGAGGCTGTTCTGAACTGTGGCTCTGAAGATGTGCTGCTTCCCCCATGGAGCGGAGCAGAGCAGGACAGGCTGAGCTGATGGCCCTGGCATCCCAGGCACTGGGAGAAGAGCCTGCGCCCTAAAGAAAAAGTAAATGTGAAGTGCCTGAAGGCGGTCAGCTCTCTGAACATATCCTCAGAGGTAAATCTCAAAGAGGTGTCACAGAGACAGTCTGGACCCAGCTAAGGCTGTGCTAAGCAGGAGGCCAGCCCTAAACTACTGAAACAGTGCTGAGCAGCCAAGGACCAGAGTGGGGAAAAGGCATAAGGACAGCACAGCCAGCAGCCCCCATGGACTCAGGTGAGGGACAAACCCACGAATGGGTTCATGAATGTGGATCCATCATAACTCCTCACCATGCCAAACTCCAGTCGGGAACCTGTCCAACACAAGTAGCCCCATGTCCCAGGAGCTGCTCCTTGGGTCCCCTCCTCCCCTTCCCAGAGGTGCCTTCTCCAGGAGACCTCCCAGACCCCACATTTCGCAGCACACAAGCCCAAACCATCAGGCTCCAGTTTCCCAGGTGCCCCAGGCTGAGCACTGCTGTGCTCATCCTGCAGCAGGAGCGTGGCCCTGCCCTCACCAGGCTGCAGTGCAGCCCCACAATTTAACAGGTGTTTGTTTCCACAGTATGAAAGAGTTTGAGTTTCGCCCCTGAGCTTAAAAGGAAGAAAGACCAGAAACTTATATACCTCGCTCACCATAACTGGCCCAGTGCCAGGACAAAAGCACCTGTTGGATCCTTTAGCTGTTCCTCAAAAGATGCAACTATTTTCTACTGGGCAGGATGCCAAAAACCCCTCCTAGGTCGTTGAATACTTAAGAGAGAGCACGGGGTCTCTCGGGGCTTTTTCGGGTGCCTTAGCAGGTGCAAGGGACATCCCTGCACTGTGCATGGCTTCTATTCTTTCGTTCTGTGTAGTTTGCTATTTCTTTAATTAAAACCCTTTTGATTTTTCAAAACACCTCCGATGACGCTGTCTTGCTAATTTTTATTAAGCCACTTCTGAGAGGGCTGCTGGCATCCCTGAGAGCCTGATACACCTTCGTGGGGCTAATAACAGGCTGGCCTCATGCAGCCAGGTGTGATCACCATGTGCTGCTCACGGCAGCCCCAGCATCACGGCCCTGGCATTGCTCGGCCGCTCGCGGGCGAACCTAAGGCAGCCCCCTTGCTGCATGGTTCGGAGGATTTTAAAGCATATTCAGCTTTTATATTTGACAGTGGCTTGCTATGCACATTACAGTATAAAGGATTTTATTTGTTCACATTGTTGCAATGTTTATTCCCCAAACCCTTTTAATAGCGGGCTTTTGACAAAGTGTTTCCCCAGCAGTGGGAACGACATACACAGCCCAAAGCAAACACTTGCAAGATAAACATCCTTCACATCCCAGGCTGGTCCTAACCCCTTGGAGCTTGCCATTACCTCCCTTGGAGCAATTCAGCACAACTTAATCAAAGTTTAAAATGATATTGTGTGATTTTATTTTTTGTACTTGCTCAGTGAGCTTTTATTGGCAGCTGCTGCCAGGGTCTGGGACTCCGCCAAATTCCCTGGTTATATTGCTCCAGTGTGGACAAACAAAGAAGGCCTATTTAAAAGTTTCTTGGACACAAATAAGGTAAAAACAACAAAATAAAAAAAAACAATGTGTAATTATTTGTTTCCTTTATGAAGGGCCCCCTTCAGAGTCCTTTGAAACCGGTTCTGGTTTCCACCTACTAAAGTCACCCAAGTGAATTGTTTAATATTAATAGACAGTCCTGCACCAGAATGTTACAACCAGAGGCACAAAATCCAGGGGAAAAAAAGGCCATCTACCTTTCCCTTTCATATTACACCTCCTAGGCCAAAATACCAACTTTAGCTCCTTGCCTTTCCCAGTAGCATTTGCTGCCTCTAAACACAATTCAAAAAACTTTGTAACTTTATATTTAAATTGTTTAAGCATAATTGTATTGATTCAGAATTTTATAGTAATTAAAGTAATTAAGGCCCCTGTCAACAACACATGCCTTTAGGAGCCTGGTTTGATCTCCCCACCTTTGGCTTTTCTGCACGAGTGCTGCCACCTCCTCATGTCCTTTTGCAGGTGATGATCACTCTTGTGTGAGTGACACAGTGGGCCCTGTCACCTCGTTAAGGTCACTGCCATGGCATTGGCTCCTTCAGCAATTAAAATGTCAGAAACACAAAGGCATTGATGAATCCACAGCCTGAAATTCATCCCTTTGCACAGCACAGCCCCTCACCCCATATCTTCTACAAGAGGAAGAGGTGCAGAGAGGATGTGAGAGAGGGAGAAGCTGGGAGAGTGGCAGAGAGGAGAGAAGGGGAAAATAGAGAAGAAAAATGTCTCCATTTGACAAGGCTATTTGGCAGTATTTTGGAGCCGAAGTGCCTCCTGTCAACAACACACACAATGTGCTTCTGAGAAAACAAAAATGTACATGTAGTTCCTTGGCAATTGGAAATAATACTCAATATACAGACAAACAGATTTTGGAGCATATGTTTTTGAACTCCCTAGAAACTGCAGCTTTTCCATTTTTTTTTTCCAGGTCGCCTCTAATTGATTATGCAGGGGCAGTCACTTGCTAGTGTGCACAGTCCTGAGTCACAAAAAAGAATAAGGAAAAAAACCACCCTCTCTCCCAGCAGAAAAGTCGGACAGCAATAGAGGACTTAAAAAACAAGCTTCTTGTTTCCTCACTAGTGGCTTCAAAAAGGAGATTGGGGAGTAAATAAAATCCCTGTTCTGCTTCTCCCTCTCACTCAGCAAGTTTGTGTCTGAGGGAGTCTCTTAGAACTCATTTAAGAGGTTCCAAATTTGAAAATTCCAAGGCTAAGTAAAATTCAGGTCATTTGCAAGAATTTCTTGGTCTCTGGAAACCTCTGAATTCCCACCTGTAATAGAAAGAAGGAGCTGAGATGTCTGTCTTTTGTACTAGACCATCTTCCCCACCTTGACTGCACCCTGGCTCAGCAGGTCCACCTGCACCAGGGCTTGTGTTACCTGCGGACATCAGACACATCAGCCTGCTCCTAGCTGGGCCCTACCAGAAACTGCCTTTGCCCAAGGACACACTGCATTCTGGGCAGCCTCAGGGACACCCTTCCTGCTGCAATTCAGCTTCCTCCAGTCCTGGAGACAGAGTCACCTCAGCACCTGCAGTGTCTGTGCCAAGGACACGTGCCAGAACACACACGGACTTGTTCTGTCCCTCATAAAGATGCTGCTGTCTTATTCTAACAAGGCAGGTTTAATTCCCCTTAGTTCTGTGCAAAGAGATGTTGGCTTTTTGTCACTTTTGTCAGGATGGATGTGACTTGGACTAGGGTAGAGGGGAAGAATAGAGACTTCCCCTCACTGAGCTCATTATTTTTGAGACGATGTTGGTTTCTGTTGGTGCTAAGCCAGCCCCCCAAATTTTGTAATGGGAATAAAACAAGTTGACAGTGCACAGTTCGACAGTCAAGGCAAAACCCCCTAACTCCTTTACACAGCCAGCTGCAGGTGCTGTGGAAATGCAGCCTTGTACTTTGCTCTGTCTTGTCTTGATTGTCAAAAATTCCCAGCTCAGGTCTCTCTTGGCACTCCTGTGTGGATCTGGAGACACACTTCCTACTAATCCAGCGACCCACAGCCCTGCCTGAGCCACATCAGAGGGCCTGGAAATCAAATTGGCCCATCCCGTGAATTTCTCCTGCAATCTTCATAATCTGTAAAGCCCTTACCTTTATATTCTACTGATTGTTAATCCAACCAAAACACAAGGTGCAGTTGGTTTTACTTGCAAGATTGCAATTGTAAATCCCTTTTAACCATTTCTTTAACATCTTCTGGACTTCACAGCCATAAATCACAGCAAAACCCAATTGAAAGATGCAGTCTGAAGTAATTACTTTGTTAGTTGCCAGAAGGATAAAGTTCCTATAAATAATATTCTTTACAATGCTGAGAAACTGAACATTACGGCGAGCACAGCAAGTAATTAAGCACACAGTAATGTCACACTTGGACAGGCAGTACAGCCAGCCTTGTCTAGGGCAATCGACCTGCTTTTCTCCCTGTCCATCCGTGCAACTCAGCTGAAAAACACCAGCACACATGCAAAGTGCTTTCCTGTCAGTGGATCAGGAGTTCTGGTTAGCTGTATGTGCTGGTTTTGGCTGGGACAGGGCCAATTTTCTTCACAGAATCTACTATGGGGTCATGTTTGATGCTGAACCAATGTTGATAACCCAGGGTTGTTTTTGTTACTGCTGAGCAGGACTCACACACAGCCAGCCAAGGCCTTTTCTGCTCCTCACCCCAGCCCAGCAGCGAGGAGGCTGGGGGTGCACAAGGAGCTGGGAGGGGACACAGCTGGGGCAGCTGACCCCAAATGACCCAAGGATATTCCATACCATGTATATGACATCATGCTCAGTGTATAAAGCTGGGGGAAGAAGGAGGAAGGGGGGTTGTTCGGAGTGGTGGCATTTGTCTTCCCAAGTCACCGTTACGTGTGATGGAGCCCGGCTGTCCTGGGTGTGGCTGAACACCTGCCCTGGGGAAGGGGTGAATTTATTCCTTGTTTTGCTTTGCTTGTGCGTGGGGCTTTTGCTTTATCCATTAAACTTACAGTATCCCAGCCCATGAATTGTCTCACTTTCACTGTTCTGATTCTCCCCCCAAACCCACTGGATGGGTGAGGGAACAGCTGCACAGGGCTGAGTAACCAACTGGGGTTAAGCATCACTGCAGGATTTCTGGGAGCTGGTGAGCCCCAGTGGGGCTGTGAGGGGCTCTTCAAATCCCTGGCAGAGCAGGGCATGTGGAGCTGAGACCAGGCTGCCTGACAAGACCACTGCTGGTTTGTAGTGGGTCCTCTGAGATAAACTTTTCATCACCTGCCTGTGAACCTCTCTTGTCCACAGCACACAAAGATTTTGGGATATCACTTGTAGGGCCAAGAACCTTGGCTGCTTGTACTCAGGAGACAGCTGGACCCTGACTAAAAGTTGCACACCTATTTTCCACAGAGGGCTTTGAAACTCTCTTGTGCAAGGGGGGAGTAGCCAATTCTCTGCAGCCAGGCTCATCCTCAGAGATCCCCCAGCAATGACACCAGACACCAGCAACTCCAACTCTGATTACACTTGCCACAAGTGGCATCTTGCCCAGCCAGTGCTGGCAGAAAAATGAATAGACGGATTTTAAAAATATGCCTAACTTCGTAGCAGACAGATGCACACATCATCTGCTTCTAATGTCCTAGGAAGCCTTGGTAAAACAGCAAGGAGTGAAACCTACAGATATGTGTGTATACATACAGACACATGTACATCTATATGTATAGATAAATGAGCAGAAAAAAGGCAAATATGCTGCAAATATTTCCAGCTGCAGTTCTTTTCCTGACCAGGTTATCATAGATGCTCAAATTAGATCTAATCCTGGAAATTAGGATTAGGTACTCCTAACTCCAAAGGCCTCTGGGAGACCCATTTCTTTCCAGATGGGATTCTTCCTCTCTCAGGAGCCAGCCAAACAACCAATGTTTACTCTCAAGTGTACACAGATACTTCCTAATTTATTTTTTTTTGTGTGTGTGTGGTCTGAATGGACATAATTTTCTCAGTCCATACCAAGGACAGCTCATGGTACATTCACACCTGGTCCAGCTATTTATCAGTCACACACATTTCTCTGTCACCTCATTCCACATCACCAGCTGGTGTCACCACTAACATCCTCCTTCCACCTCTGAGCCCCATCATTATCCAAGTGCTTTCCCAGGCCTCTTCAAATAGGCTTTATTGTAAAACAGGACAAGAGCACTTGAAGAATGAATTACAGATTCCAGCCAGACAAACAGACTCCAGGCTGCACTTTGCATAATTGTCACTGCAGGGACCTCGGGCTCCAGAAGGAGGTTAATAAACCTCCCTGCTCGTGAAGAGTCACTCCAAGCACTGAAATATCCTGATCTGTAGTGACGGATTTGTCGGTACCAGCTCCTCTGGGCTCTGCAAAGGGATGCCCACGAGGTGCTTCTGCCTTGCTGGGGGTCCTAACAGCAGCCACACCTTAAAAACTCCTTACAAGTACTCATTTTACAGAAAGCATGGAGCTGTTTCCCCTTTAGTTTGAAACATCACATTTTGCTCATTATAAATATGTAATGTTTTACTGTGTGCTCCAAGAACAGACACAGCTCCTACACTGCTTGTCACAGGTAATGCAAAAGCACCTGAAAAATTTAGATCAGGTTTCTCTTTGGAAGGGGGAGTTCTGGGTCTCATCTACATTAAAGGGTTAAATCCACAGCCAATCTACCAGCCCTGCTGTCCCAGATTCCAGTGATACTAGATCTGGTCTGGAGACTTCAGATTTGGGACCCAGATATGAGTTCTATTGTTTGGAAACCAACTGCTGATCAAAACACTGTTTTGGAAAGGATTTTATTTATTTACAGAAATCTCCATAGAAACTACAGCAGAGATTTTTCAACCAGATGCAATGCTTCATTGTTAATTAGTTCATCTATTGGAACAACAGCTTTCCTATCATGGGATCTGGGCAGCTAAAATTTGAAGTGCTAGCTCCAGGCTGCCCCTCAGATGGAAAATATTAGCAACACAACTTTTGTAACTGAAAGCCTCAAGTGTGTGGTGTAAAAGCAGCCGACATTGTTAATCTCCAGACACCTCCATGGAAAAGAGAAGTGCAGAGCACCAAAATGGATTCTTCAAGAGCATGTAACTACTCAGCCCTTAGATCCCTGTGCCCAAATTCACCTCATCGCACCAGGGTCATTACACCCTGAAATGAACTAAACCCTATCTTTACTGCAACATCCAATAAACAACATTATTTACTGATATTATGTATTATATCCAGTGACTTTCTGCACCTAAACTCTGGGGCCAGGGTGAATACCCTGGAAAAAAATCAGAATAGCAGCAGATGATGTTGTGATTGGGAAAACAAAGCAATCATTGCATCCGAGTCTCCTCAGTTTAGGAGCCAGGCTGGATGTATTTTTAGACCAACATATACCTCTCTTCCAACCCAAACATAGTTCTCCCATGTAAGACCGTCAGTGCCTTCAAACAGAACAGTGAAGCATGGTGCCGTGATCATAAATAAAATTATCAGCTGTCAGGCACAGGCTCTCACAAAACTCCTCAGTGTAAGCCAGGGTAACACTTGTCACTTGCCTCCCAAGCACAGGCCAGTTGGACTTGCTGATGGAAAGAAAGGCAGGGAATGGTGTTTAAAATGCCAAGAGACAGACAACCAATGGAACTTCTTGCATATTGAAATGATGCATAACTAACTTTCCCAAAACTTCAATTCCTGGATCTACCATCCATTGCTGGTTTGTTCCATTGTTTTTGTTTCTTTAATGCTACCTGTCCATTAAATTGGAGACAAATCCCAGACATGAAATTCATGGGAATTTGGATTTTCACTCCCCCTGGGCTTGACTGGCACCTTTCGGAGCTTCAGGAAGCACAGCCAGTTCATACTGACTAATATGGGCTGCTTGATCCCCCAAGATTTCAGTTTGCTTTGTTCCCTTTTTAGCTGGTGCATTCCTCAGAGGAAATAATGGGTAACTGGTTTGAAGAACTTATTCAAAATGAAATGGATTCATTGAATTTGACACACACACTTACTTGTGTTGGGAGGGGGTGATATAGGCTCTTGATTTAGAGAAAAAAATGATATGGCACTGCAGAGATACTACTAGAAGAAATGAAAAGTAGTTAACTGGGCTCCAGCATGCAATGTTGCTTAACAAGCTTGGAAAACAGATAAAAGAAAAAAACTAAATTACTCATTAGCTAATTCAGTGCCATCCTGCACCATTTCCTCCAGGAGAATCTGAAGTCGACCCTGGCATTGTACAAAAGTCAAATGTGGGGCTGAGGTGATACAGAAGTTAGTACTGGAAGAGTTTGAAGATCTTCCCCATACAGTCTTGTGCTGCAAGTCTGAGTGGATTTAAAGAGAAGGAGTGAGGAAGATTCACCACATTTGTGTCCCCAGTGGCTCTTTCCTCAAGCCAAACAAGCCATATGACACCAGTGAGCACACTTGGTGCCACAACATGTGTCAGCCCCACTGAACAGCCACAGCTGCTGCTGGGCCACTGAGACCTATCACACACACAGGCAAAGCTGGTCCCCAGCTCCCACAGCTCCTGAAGTGGTCTGACAGGGGGCACTGCCCCCTTACACACCCAGAGCCAGAGGAGACTCCATGGAGATGAATTAAGTTACACCACAAACCTCTTGAGGACAGCAGAACTTCATTGTGAAACCCTCTCACAACAAGGAGAGAAAAAAATCAGGGTTTGACACAGGTTCTGTCTGCAAACTACAGGAGAGACTTTCAAACAGCAAAGATATCACCAGCAAAAATCTGGTAGCAGGAGCTGAAAAGCAAATAGCTGATGTAAATTGCTGGTAATTTTACATGCACTATCATCAAAAATAGGACAAAACTCTCAAGGAAGTTCCTTCCCCTTGACCAAGACAGGGGATTTAGTTTGTCTGTTTTAAATGTGCTGGAGAAGAAAGGAAATCTGTAAGGAAGTAGATGCTGTGACTGATCCATTTGTCAAAGTCAAACCACACAGACTTTTCAAAATCATAAAAGGATTAATCATGTCATGATCTAATGACTTTTAAAGAGATAGAGAGCTCCTCATACAACCAAAGACAGCATGCTTAATTTAAATGCTTTTACCATTTGTTTTCTAATGGAAATTAGAAAACAGTACAAATTTCCCTTTCCTGCTTTAAGATATTCTGTTGGGTTTTTTCATGTAATAAATCCATGTTCCAAAC
The DNA here is from genome assembly GCA_013397315.1 of Donacobius atricapilla. NCBI lineage: Eukaryota > Metazoa > Chordata > Aves > Passeriformes > Mimidae > Donacobius > Donacobius atricapilla. The sequence goes on along the minus strand of WBMY01014913.1, from coordinate 36,752 downwards.
TGAGTAAAAAAAGGAGACTGTTCATTATTTCTCTGATTTTCTTCTGTGTTTCAGTTTTTCAACAGGGAGGAGAAAAATACTTGCTTTGGAGGTGTAACTTGCAACCTAAGAAGTAAAGCCATATGTTTAGAAGTCCAGCTGAAGTCAAGAGTTTGATTCAGCCTTTGCATGGTTTCAATTTCACACCAAGGTGACTCCTGAAATTCCCTCATGTCAAACTGTGATGTCTCTTTATGTACTCTGTGCTGTACGCAGCACAACAGGACTGGAAATTTGATCAACACACAACCCACTGACTCTAGAATCAATCTGGAGAGATTTCCTGATTCCAAAGAGGTTTAAGCCACAATTTCTGAACAGCAGTCTTTAACTGTCCAAGAGACTAAAGTCTGTGCTTGGATCATGATGAATGTTCTGCTGAAAATTGGTTTTGATAGAACAGGAGTGGAAATGGCTGGGAAGAAGGTTCAGTACCTTTGCTCCACCCAAGTACGTCAATTGTAAACAGGCTATCTGGAGCAGCAGCTGTCATCCTCTGTTTGTACAGCACCTGACACTTTTTCATATAAGTAATAAATAAAATTAAGTGGGCAGAGGCACCAAGCAGTATTCCTTCTCCATCCTATAACCTGCTTGCAAGCATTAGGATAGTAACAAGAATATTTCTTTAAATAAGGAAGGTAACACTTAAATGATACTTTCAGGTAGGAATTACAAAATACCAAATTCTTACAGATGGAGTGTTAAGTTAGAGGTACACACTGCACCTGCAGAGAAAAATCAACCCTCTCTAAGCAGTTTAAAATGTAGAGGTCTTCCATATCCCCCAGACCTTGGCAAGGAAAACACTTATCCAAGGCAATGCATTGAAGTTAAGCCTCAGGGACTCATACATACAAAAGCTGCTCACTCATCTTGCTCAGTGCCCTGGCATTTTATAGCCATCTCCATACAAGCATTGGTTTCCATGTACTGTCAGTTTTCTTGTAGGTACTGACATAAGCAGCTAACAAGACAGCCCTGGGCAGATTTCCCAGGCAGGGGTCACAGATTACAGTAGGAATGTGGCAATCTTCAGTATTTAATACCAACAGGCAGTAACTAGACACACAAGGTGTAATTCTTAATAAAATTCTTGACATCAGAGAAGCATTTTCAGGCCCCAACACAACCCTTGCACCCATATCTGGCATGCTGGTCTCTACTGGCTTTCTGTATTCACCTCCATCAACACACTGGGGGTGGCGGTGTCTGTACAGCTGCTGTATTCAAGAAGCAACAAAATACATTTTAAGTCTCTCTTCACCCAGCAAATTGGACCACCAATATTCTGCATAAATAATATAGAGCCAGGGGAAGAGTAGAAATTCATTTTACCCTGGAAGAATACAGGAAGGTAAGGAAGAGCCCAGTGCTCTCTGATGTAGCAGTTTCCTAAATGTGCACAGAAGTGGTGTAATGCTTCAGCACCTGTAGCACAAAAACTCCGAAGAGCATTGTCACTATGCAGTTTATTAGTTATCATATATCACTATTACAGCTCTTTATCCATTCCAACAGAAATCCATAAAAACAATTACCTTACTAGCATTAAGCACAACTCCAGAAGAGGGACAACTTCCAGCTCTGCAACATGCTGAAACACCACCCCATAAAGCCCCTATTTCAAAGAGCAGCAGCTACATCTTGTGGAAATATTTAGGATTGCAGGCTTATCCCTAATAAATACCCCTTTATCCCTGGAACACTCTGCCCTTTGCTACCCCTTTTTTTATGCACAACGTACAAAGTGAACCTGCACGACACTTTGATCTATTATAAAACAGCAGCTTCCACTCATCACTGCCCTTTCCCCCAGACCAGTCTGGATCATCACACCACAGTGATGATCCAACACCAGGGAACAAAGCACAGGTCCAGCCTCTGGGACTGAATGCTGAACCCTTGCTACTTGTAGCCTAATGGTAGCAGTAACTTCAGTGCCAGCCTCGTGTGTTGCCAGAGAATTTGAGGATAACCTACCTCTGGAAGTGCTCCAGGCCAGGCTGGCAGGGCTCTGAGCAACCTGGTCTAGAGGAAGGGGTCCCTGCCCATGGCCAGGGGCTGGAATGAGATGATCTTTGATGTCCCTTCCAAACCATTTTATTGCAAATCAAGTGAGAATATGTTTCCATAACTACTTTTCCCAAATAAGACCAAGTACAAGATTTCTCATCAATATGGTTGTCTATTTCCAAAGGAACATCCCAAGGGAATCCTACAATCTGAAGCTGAGGCAGGGGACAGTGAACTTAGGTTTTGTACTCTCTTCTATGGCTATTTCTTCTCTTCCATCTGCCACTTTCCCAAGTTAAAAAGTACAGTGCAACTTCTACAAGAGCCAGGCATTTAATATCATTGCCACTGCTGTCACCCTCTCACATTAGCACAGAAATCACAAAGAAAACCCCACAAATCACAAACCTGCAGCATGTTGACTAACTAGCTTTCATCTACAGGGTGTTCCTGCTACCTACACTGAGCAGTAGCTGCCTCACAGAGGAGCTGACTCTGGATTTCAAGGCACTGCTGCTCATTTTTCCACCTGCCCAGGCAGACTACCCTGACTTAAGGGGAAGGGTTCCAAGTGCAGCTCAGCACGCTCAGTAGCAACAGCCCTTCTGAGGACAATGCATCTACAAGTCAAGGAAGTGAGGGAATAATCTCCCAAGTAATTTTAGAAATCAAAAGTTGTAGCTTGCACTGAGACAATCCTGCTGCTGTCTGCAAGATGCCAGCTAGTGCCTAGGGCTGTCTTCATCATAGCCTGTGCCCTGCAGCCCACAGCTCTCAAGGCTCTCCATTACAGGCAGGGCCAGGGAGATTGAAGATTTTATACTCAACAGCATCAGACAGACTAATGACATGGAAAACCCGAGAGGAGAGCAGCAATCAGTCCTGCCATTAAACCCTCTGCTTAGCTTATCTGCAAAAATAAAATCACCCCAGCTCCTCTTAATAGATAATAAAGAAACCCAAACACCAATGCCAAAGTTAAGTTCCAAATCTTTTTACATTACTAAACACTTCACAGTATTTGTGCAGGTTCAGTTTTCCTTCAGTCTTGCAACACGGAATGCCTTGATTTAAGTGAGAGAGCAGCAAGTGCAAAACAGAGACAATGCCCACAGCAGCCCTCCCCAGCAAAGCCAGATCAAGAGGACAGAATTTTGAAGTTCTTACACAGGTAACAGATTGAAGGTACACTGATTAAAAGTGTTTCCTTTTAGCAATGTGTGAAAATGCTAAAAGACATTGTTACTTACTGGAAGTAGCAATTGAACTTAAGAGATGCATCCTACAAAAGATAGAGACAATAATATGGAAGACAAGTGTGAATCAAGAATTTTATTTTTTTCCCCACATACATAAAAAGTGAGTGAACACACAAGAGAGCAAGTCAGAGAAAATAAACATATTTACAAGCAGTTAAGATATCAACTTTTTTCCATCTTCAAGATCAAGTCATCACAGATTTTCGTTAATTCATCATTTTCTTTAGTCTGTGGAGGAAAGAAAAAAATGAGTTTCAGGTATGTCCAAACTGTTACAACCCTGTAGCAAGCTGAGTGGCAGTAAGCCCTGTTTGCCAGTATATGCAATAGAAAGTCCATTTACATGATGGTGGTTCATACAAATTTAATGTAAAGGACTGTCTACTATGCCAAAGGAGCCTCAGGAAATGAGCCAAAACCCACTATACTGTTTCTGCTTCTTCCACAGACATTCCTATAATACATAAGGACTAGCTGATCCAGGGAAACAAGACTTTTGGAACTCAGCCTTTGCTAAGTATACCAAAATTCAAAACATGGACAGTTTAGATTTTAATCTTCATAAGACAGACTCTGTAAAATGATGCCTTGATACTTTTATTGCCACGTGACAATTTCTAGTTTGTACAACTCCTTATGGAGCAGTTAAACCATTTTATAAGAACTCTTAAAGTACTACTGTATTTATGACAAGACTAAACCTAGTGTTAAATGGCTTGTCTCATCTCTCCTGTCACAGGCCTACTGTTTCCTCTGCTATGCAAAGTTCAGCCAGAAACCTGAAGACTCACAAATATGGGTCTTTTCCATAACAGGAATCTGTCAGCTTTATCAATTTTTGATTCTTCAATACTGGCAGCAACAACAATGATGCAGTAAAACTAACAGCATGCACTTCCAGCAGTGACTTTTGATCTTCAGAAAGCCTATTCCTTTGAAGGGTTCCAACAAAGGATATGCCTTTACAAAATGTTCTAAGACTTTACCTACACAATATGAAACAATATAAGTGCAAGGATTAACGGCCTAAACAACATTGAAAACTTGAGTCACATCAGTTAAACATATACTAGTGCTAACAGCTTACAAGTCATGTTCATGAACAAGCTGAGCCAGACAGTTATTCAAAATTTACTCCCAGATTCTGCTCTGCATCATGTGTAACTGTTACTCATCCCCTCCTTCAATAGTTCTGGTAACCTCCTGACACAGGAGCCCCGACTGGCTTGGAAACAAAACGTGTGCTACAAAAAAATCTAAACATACATACAAACAAGTCCTGACCTGACAGTCGTGTCCTAGGTCTCAGTGCCAATTTCCCAAAGCTGGCCAGGACAGCAGCCACCAAAACCAGCACAGTTAGCAAGACTCCTCCTAGCCCTGATACAAGGGAGCTGTTGACCCAGTACAAGGCAACAGCTTGAAGAGACTCACCCACGGCACTGTGACTGACCTTTTGTTCAAGGCTCCTCTCTAAAGACTGGATCCTCATCTGTTCTTTGCGCAGAGTGGCTTGAAGTGCTGCAGTCTCTGATTTTACTTTGCTGCGAACCTGGGCAATTTCCTCATTGGCTCTGAAACAGGTGCAAGATGGTGTTTACATCCCCGTCAGACAGCTCAGGAAAACTCACAGAATCACACTAGCTGCTTGTACTTTGGATTAATCACCAAATGAAACATGTTTAAGCTAAGTTTTGGCACTAGTGAACCACATTCTGCAGCAACTGTGAAAACCGTGTATGTCACTCCTGGTCCCTGCTTCTTGGCATGGTACTTACTGTTGAAGCTTTTCCTCAGCATGTGCTTTGAGTGCCTGATATCTCTGCTCCTCTTTTTTAATTCTAGCCAAGTAATCTTCTGCACATTTCTTCAGAACTTCTTCATTCTGTCCCAAAAGCCAAAGAAGTTCAGTTAGCTGTTTAAGCTAGTAGATGGAAGTCTCCCCACTTGACAACTGGGCTATCTGACTAGACCTGAGTGGCTGGATTTGCTCACTAGAGTAAAAGGAACAACTATGAAATCCCACAGGCCGATACGGACTAAACTGCCTCCTTTCAACTACCTTAACTTTGCAAACATTTATTCACATTTCCACCCCAATATATTATTTTGTAGCAAATTCTAGTAAAGAAGGTCACTAAAATGACAGTCACTAATTGGTATTGGTTTTTTTGCTCTGATTTTTTTTTAAATTAGCTTTGTATTAAGTTGCAATTGCCACAAGAATAGCTAGAAATCCAACTTCTCCAAAGAACCCATGCAAAAATTCAGGCTTTGGACACTGATGTAAACAGATCCAACATTAACAGCAAGAAAATTACCTTGGTAGTCACACTATGAACACACTTTGTTAGCTATTGTAGGAAGTTGGAACTATTTGAAAGAACATTTGTTAAGAACCTACTAGTTGTAGGTGTTGAATTTAGTAACTGTGTTTCCAAGTGATGTGCTAAGGAAAGGGCTTCTGAATTTAGGGTGGAGATGGAAGGGACAGGAGATGGAGGAAGCCTGACATGTTAGCAAAGAAGAAACTGAAGTTGTAACAGACACCCTGCCTGTTTCTAAAACCTAGACTACCATGGAATTTCTAAGGGGTTAGTTTCTCAGTTTCAGTGAACAGGGACATTAAAGGACAACAGAATGAAAAAAATCTGAAGACACTTCTTTAAGCACTAACTGAATCATTTTTTATGCATTTCATAAACTGCAGCTTATACTCATTAGCTTCCTTCCTCCAGCCTCTGAAGAAGCTGCAGAACAAAGGCTTGATTTTAGCTTTAGAAAAACCCCACAAGCTTCTTAGTAGGAAGCACCTAATCACCTATTATTCTGATTTGTAATTGCACATCCTCTTCAGCATCCATTCAGCATGATGTAGGGGAAACAAGCTGCTCTTATGCAGCAGTTGCCACATGAGAGTATCTCTCTGATTAACAAAAAAGATGCGTTGCAGCAAGAAACAGCTCACTTCTGTTTGAAGAAACTTTGTCTTCTAAGATATTATCTTACCTTAAGTCAGTCACTAAATACAACAAATCAGTAGGTTTTTTATAATCTTTAAATAAACAACTTAGCCCCTGGCTTTACAGGTAGTCCCTATACTACCTAATTCACGGCTGATCTAGAAATTTCACCACTTCCTCTCCACTAAATCTTATTTATTTTGGAAGGATATTATTTGCATTAAATCATCTTACTCTGTGGTAACCTTCTAATGCATCTTTCTGTTTTTCAAGTCGTTTGAAGAGTTCAGAGAAGGACTTCTCCATAGAGTTCAGATCTGAAATAGCTTGCTGTTTCTCTTCCATCAGCTTCTGTATTTCTTTCTTTGAGGTTTCCTTCTGCTTCTGAGCATCCTCTAGAGAAAGTGGAGTTAACCCATGATAGTTATTGCTTCAGCACAAAACCAGTTCCATAATACAGACAGATAACCCCCATACCTTCAATTATTCCCCTTACAAAGGTTTCATAACAGCCTCTCACCTGTAAAGACACCCTGTCTGTGCTTTTAAGAAGTCTTTATCTCTGTTACATATTACCTCACACCAAACTTAAGGCCATTGTCAACACCATGACAATGTGCTTGCCAAAACTCATCTTTTTCTCCTGCACTGTAGCCAGAATACTCCATTCAAGTTTACTGTAACAGGAGCCTCAAATGTTGTGATAGAAGCAAAGAATCCAAAAATATTTTTCATTAAACATACACAACAGCTGGAAGATCTGGAGGAGACTGGGATAACAAGTCAGACTAGCACAGCAGACTTTCAGAAGAGGTTTGGGTTAGCACACCCAAGCCATTTTTCCCATGGCCTTAGAGGAGCATAAAAGAGCTGGCACAGATGTGCCTAATTTAGCTTAGAGCTAAGTGTAACCATACATCCACAGCTTCACTGGATGTCTTTTCTAGTTTTGAAGCCACAAACTTGACTAAAGCCAAAGGCCAGATCTGTCCAGAAAGAATTTCTAGTGATACCTTGTCCCTTAAATAATGTCAGATAATAAAAAATCAAACACAAAGTGCTGACAACTGGATCTGCCAGTTTTAATAAACCAACAACTCATACTCCAGTGGAGAATAAGAAAAAGTTGTCTTCATGCCTGATTTGAAAAGTCATCATTACCTATCAAGTGATATGTCTGTATAAATATGCATAAAATTGTTAGTCAACCTTGTCTTTAACCTTACACTTATGCTAGAAGCACTTGAAATATTAATGTCAGAGGTGCAAGAGCACTTACTTCATTTAGTAACGCTGGGATAAGCATGCCCCAGCCCCCTAAGGCACTCAAAGGGTAATTATAGAACTTACCCATAATTTGTGTTATTGTCTGTTCAAATTCAGCAACAATTTTTCTAAAAACCATGAAAAAGAAAAGTTGAACATAAGTTAGTTATTTCAGATGCTTTTTCTTAGTAGATATAAAAGTCAGGACAGATTCATACCCCATTTCCTTGTATTCCATATGAAGCTTATTATACTTCTTATTCCATTTCTGAATCTCCAGCTCTTTTTCTTGAACCTTTGAGGGGGAAAAGGTAAGCCTTTACTTTTTGCACAAAAAGAGATAAAAGACTTGATACTAAAAACAGTCTGAAGGGCAGCTTGGGTATACTTTTAAACTTAATACAGAGAGAGAAATAAGTTCTAATTGCTTAACAGAATCAAAGTCTTTTAATTACAAACTTGACTCAAATAAAATTTAGATTAATACACAGATTTTGCATGTATGATTCCCAGCACACTGCCAGTATCTCTTCAAGTGATCAGAGACAATTCATCCAACCAACCTCTTGGCTACTCTAACTCAGTGTCTGTGTAGATAACTATAACTTCTGAGAGAACACAATGGGCCAAGGAACATTTTCTCAAGTGACACACATTTCCCTCTTATTCACAGGGCAGACAAAAAAAAGCTCTTCACAAACCTGCTAATATTAACACATGAGAGAACAAATTCCAGAAGCCTGTTCAAGATCAAACTGCTGTTTGCAGTAAATTATATTCAACACTAAATTAGAGAACGTGCAAGGGCAAGGATTAAAAGATGCCTCAATTCATTTTAGAATAATGATACCTATTTCACATCAGCTGAACTAAAGCAGACCTCACAGTAACAGAATTAAGCAGCGCAAATACTCTGCTAAACACTTTGTGCAGACTCCATAACAAAGACCTCAGGACAAAGTTATGTTTAAGAACTGTAACACAGAGCTGACTGCACCGTGGGAAGCCTTCAAATACAAGAGGCTCAAAATACATAAAATAATCTGGAAATTACAAAAACAAAGAAAGTGAAAGCACATGACTGGTAGTTTTATCACAAAACGACACCGTAAACTATAGTACACTGATTTTCCAGTATTTATTTTAGAGCAATCCAATTTTAAATATATTGCAGTATTTCATGCGACAAAGTAGGACAATAGTGAAAAAAGAATGTACTAATTTTTAAGAGAAGCAGTGATAGCTAAGCTAGAAAAAATGTTACAAAAGCAAAGTTATGTAGAGATGGAAACAAGTTAGCAACTTGCACTTGCAAGCTCAGAAAGGGTTCAGTAGACCCCAAGAAAGTAAGCTCTCCTAAGTGCTGTATTTGCTCAGAAGGAAAATAGGTTTTCACTTTCCTCCTACTCCTGAGTTGTTCCACAAACAAACAAAAAAAAATTTAGTCTATCTTCCTGTCAGGATATTTTAATTCCAGGCCTTTTTATTTGAGTCACACAGCTGGAGTCATCCAGTCACAACTGCAACAGTGTTTGTAGGTTTAAAGTAGTTCTTTTCAACATTAAAGAGCAGCACTTTTAAGATATTACAAGCTTTACCCACTGCTATTATATAGATTCTTTGTTTTAGATCAATGGACTAAAAGCTGTCCCCTGTTAAGGCCACATTTGTTCTCCTGTACTAGACAATATGCTGGGTCAAAGTCACCTCCTAAATGACAGAAAGTAAGTTATTCCTAGAAAAGCCACTATCTTTGTACTCTAAAACAAAAGAATAACTTGAGCAGTAAATAATCATAGGTCATCTTTGTTTGGTGTCCCTAGTGCCCCTGCCTGCAGTACAGCAGTCAGCAATTCTGAAAGCTCCACTTTTTGCTGAAGTGATCCAATTAAGCTTTAAGGACATTTATGCTTAAATACTCCTCTTACATTATTTAGTGTTTGTAAGGTTACATAACTCAGAAGTCATAATGAGTCAAGTACTCAAATTTTTGAAGCGAGTGGATAAGTAAGTCTTCTTGCATCAGTTGGAAGATGGGCTTTTAAAGGTAATTTCTGTAATTACAGAACAGGCTTAAAATCTTACCAATTACTTGTTCCCTCCTTTACTAATGCCCTTCTCCTCTGGACTGAGCTCCAGATCTCACCTTTACTTTATTAGCTGGACATACTGTTGTGCATTCACACCCCACAAGAAAAGAACTGGTCATAGAACTCAACTGGCACTGCAGTTTTACCTTGTTTTAGGGAAATTATGTAAGTCACTCTCTTCCCTTGGCATGAAAATGTATTTCCTGCCCGTTTATCCAGGTCACTGATATTTAGCCTAACTATCCCATCTGATAATATGTGCCTTTTAATAGTGACCAGATCTAAGACAGAACCTGACTAATAATGAAGTTTGTCCCATTCCCTTCAGTGTTAGCTCTTGAGAGTTCTGTACCTACAGCACCCATCAAGTCCACAGCAAGCTTTTCATAACAAGATACTTATGTCAAGTGTGATGAAAAAAACTGCAAAGCAGAGATTTATACCAGATCATCCAAACAAAAGGACCTTCCAAGGCTATGCCAAGTTCTGCTTTGGAAGGGCCACCATACCTCTCTCTTCACTGCTTCAACAGCTGCATCCATGTCTTTTTGGCTATATTTTAGCACATCTATAATAGCATCCACTGCAGTGTTTGTAGAAGTGGCAAAAGGGACTGGAGGTACATCACTGCTCAGGGAGTCTGGAATTAGGGGACCAGTGTCCTGTAAAGAACAGAAAAATGCAACGTTTCCACAGATTCCTATTGCCATACCACTGATTATGTGTACACACATTATTCAATGCCAAGTCAAGGTACCTCACTTAAACAAGATACCTACAGAGCTTTACCACATAAAACTTCCTTACTTTGAAATTCACCACATAGCTCTAAGAAAGGTAGAAGGTAGAACCAGAACTGCTCTCCACCAATTACAGCGATCAGAAACAAAGCAGCCAACACCATGCTGTTCCTCACAAGTGAAAAAGAGACCATTTCAGGATGAGCTGCTGTGGGCAGATCTGTTCAAACTATAAACCATAGCTGCAAGAGCATCCAGTTTAACCTGTTTTTCATCCCACCAATGCAATTACAATACAAAGCTTGTCTTTTGTAGCTTGACTTGCATTAAAAAAATTGCTTGACTAGAGCATTCTTAAAAACAGCTCGAATTCCCTTAGACCATGCGCAGTGACATCAGTTTCCACAGAAACTACTTTTAATACTTAAGAAAACATTCAACTTTGAGATAAATGAGTATCCAACCTCTTTTAAAACAACAGTTTAAATAAGCATTTATCACATTCTGCAATCCTTCAAATACTTGCATAACTCTTAAATCCAAAACCCAGGCTATCCCCTTCCCAAACTATCAACATGAAACCATGATAGCATTCCAGACACCCTTACAGAAGTTGTAAATGTCCCCAGAAGATCTAGTCCTTTTGGTTTTTCTTCACTCTGAAGACTCACTAGAGGCTTTCCAGCTTCCTCAACAACGTTACTTAAATCAGCAACAGGGCTAAAAATGAACAAACATAACACCATTAAATTCAAGTGCTGTCTTTCTTTGCAAAGCTCTTGGACCAGCAGCAGTCTGTCCAACAGGGCCAGGGCACTGATTGCCCCCTGTGCCCAGCACTGGTGAAGCTAAACCCTGAATCCTGTGTTCAGTTTCAGGCATCTCACTCTAAAGGACACTGAGGTGCTGGAGCATGTCCAGAGAAGAGCACAGAGCTGGGGAAGGGGCTGGAGCACAGGTCTGATGAGGGCCAGCTCAGGGGGCTCAGCCTGGAGAAAAGGAGGCTCAGGGGGACCTTCTCACCCTCTCCAACCACCTGAGGGGAGTGAGTAGTGATGTGCAGGTTGGTCTCCCAAGGAACAAGTCTGGATGAAACAGCCTCAAATTGCACCAGGGGAGGTTGGGATTGGATATTAGGGGAAATTTCTTCACTGCAAGGGTGGTCAGGCATTGGAAGAGGGAATTCACCAGGCCTGGAGGTATTTAAAAGATATGTGGATGGGGCACTTGGGGACATGGTTCAGGGGTGGACTCTCCAGTGCTAGGTTAACTGTTAGACTTGAGAAGCTGAAAGGTCTTTTGCAAGCTAAACAACTCTGAATTTATGTACTACGTCAATACCTACCCAGGCTGAGATGGAGCTGTCCTGATACTCTCACTTGATTCAAAAGTACCACAAACTGGTTTTCTTGGACTGTCTCTCAACAGAGGGTCAAACTTCAAATACAGCGACTGTTTTCTCAAGGCTGATTCTTTGAACTGAAGGGAAAGAGGCATAAACTGGCAGATCTGCTGCTTCAGAGCACAACACACATCCCACCCACACACAAATAATCCTCTGAAGAGCGGGTGAGCCTATTCTTCAGTGGCCAGAGCACTGTTCTCAGGAGGAAAATTACATAAGAGAACTCCGTGCCCACATGCTTAAGTCCTTATGTAATATCAGGAGAATTCAATCTGCTCACAGACAGAATCAAAAGGACAAACATTAATGAACTATTCCAAACCAGAAGACACTGAAAGGGAAGGATAGTCTTGTAAGTTGAAAATGCAGTGCATGCCATTCTCTCTTTGTTCATAAAAGAATAAGGACAAACACAGCATGACCAAAACAATTTCAGTTCAGAGCATTTGCTGTTCAGAGATATTCTGGATAAGCTGAACTGGTTAAAACATGACAAGCCCCGCTCAGAGACAGATTTCCTGAAAGTGGACATAAAGCAAAAGAGCTTAGAAAAAAATGTTTTTGAAACAATGATCGTGCACTTTTACAGCATCATGTTCTAGCAGTTCTGGCCAGAAGTGAAACATCATTCACCTCAGTTTCACTGCTATTAAAGAAAAACAGCACCTCTGCACACTGACAGCCAGAGACCTTTGATTTTTTAGTTGAATTGCTTATAACTACATTTCCTTGCTCCATCATCCCCTACTCAGCTTCATCACTGCATTCCTTTGGAATGGATGACAATTTCTGTGGACAATTCAAAGTGAAGTTTATTCATGAAAACATTTAAAGCTTGACATTTTCATCTTTGCTTTCCTCTCCACACTGCCAGGAAGGCAAACAAAATACTTAATGTCATACTTACTGATGAAGACCCAAACTGTTCCAGATAGTCTATGCTCATTCCAAAAACTGGAAAAGGAGGAAACAATACAATGAAGATGCAATACTGCCAAATTGTCCTACCACAGACAGAAACAAACACATATGTGTATAAAGCAAATAAATCCCTGCTCTCATTCTCAGGACTTCATGCAAGGAAGCTCTCAAGACAAGCACGCTTGGGAGGATGATCATTCACACTGCAATATGAAACCAGGAGTGCTTAGGCCTGCAGTAACCTACAAGGTTCACAAACACCTGTATAGGCTCTTGAGTTCTCAATTTACAAAGTCTTTAACACCAGAAATTATTTTACAGGAGTAATTTTTCAGCACAGAAACTCCACTGAAACTCTAAAGAGATAGTTTCTGTACCAGCCTGAACTCCATCCTAGTAGGCCACTGAATTCTAAAAGCCAGCTTTTTGAACTTAGCTTAAACCAGAGGAAGTTAGAAATAGGCTTAGATACATTTCCCAGCACTGCTAATAACTGTGGGTTCCGGAGTCCTTTCAAAAGGGCAGAAGGAGATAAAAAACCTAGAATCCATAATAAAACTTAAGTAGAAATATATATATACACACAGTATTGAAAAAACACATTTTCAGTCTGTTGAAAAGAAATGCCCTTACCTTCTGACGACGGCCTGAAGAGCTCTTCAGGTTCAGCATTAGCTGTCTCATCTGCTGTGACTTCAGTTTGGGAGGAACTGGGTTTAATTTCTTCTGCAGACATTGACTTTTCTCCACTGTCAGTGGAAACCGTATTATGTTGAGAGGGGGCAGCATTAGCTGGAGACATTTTAGATGGGCTCATCTCCTTCTCCTGAGAAGAAAAACAATTATTTTAATTGTTAAAATAGTTATTTAAAAATGCAATGAAAATTATTTTAATGATCAAATTGGTTTGTCATAAACTAACTGGGCAGCCAATATAATAAAACAAGAATTCAAAGACATAAAAATTAAAACTACCAACACTGTGCACAGCTCAGGAACCACTCCTCTAGTCCACACCCTTTTCTTTGTCCTTACATGCAATTGCTGATCAAAAAAAGATACTAAATACCAAGGTACCAATTTGGCTGTCTCTGATGTTACCTTCAAAACACAGGTCTGCACAGTTGACAATCCTTCTAGAGCTGCTGAAGATGCATAAACCCACTGATTCTTAGACAAAATATCCAAAAGAGGTGTCACAAGATTAAGTCAGAAAACTCTGTTCCATGGAACAACATGGTAAGAACGGGCTATCTTTCCTATACCTTACCAATTCTCCTTTTGCTGGAAGTTCAGCTTCTGCTTGAACTCCTGGCTTCTCTTCCTGAGCTTTTGGCAAGTCTTCTACCACACTCTGCTCAACAATTTCCCTAAAGAAAACAAGCAGAATAAAATAAATCAGTATTTATATCACACAATTCAAATTCTGTATTACCAGATGAACTGAACAAAGGTAGCTTCTTTGAGAGATTCTACTACCACAGCACAGGAAGCCTGAGAGGGTGGGGATGTAAATCTAGTGTCTCACCTGGTGACAACTTATGTGACAGAAAGCTCTCCCTCTATCAGAAGCAGTGTTTCCTGGGAAGCAGAAAGTCTCAGCAGCATCTCTTATTTCTATTCACTTAACACTGCTCTCTTACTCCCATTTGTTAGGCTCATTGCTCTTTTTAAGTTAAAGATGGGCTCTTTGTATAATTAAGAACAGAATTACAAGCAGCCTGCTCCTCTTTCCAAGGCAATGCTGTGATTATTGGTGTGAACCTCATCAGAGAAGTCCAATACTCCCACTGTGCTGTCAGCAGTAAGTAAACTTTTCACCTCGGTAAACAGTAACTGATCATGTAACACAGGGAGCAAGAAGGTAAATATTTGTGTCAAATTAACAATTTGTGCCGGGCTAGTTCTGGCAAGCACCTGACTGTCTATAGTAACATTAATAACTAGACTTTCTAGGAAAGGTAACATCGTATTCCATCCTCAAATAAAAAGTCTACGTGCTGCCAAAAAACTGCAGCTTCAGAGCCAGGTCTTTTTATCAGAGATACCACTTAGATACCAAGAACATCCAGGGAGGAAAGAGCGCCTCAGAGTTCAGCAGAGAACAAAACTGCCTGATGCCTTCCCAAGTTGCACCATGTGTAACACTGCTGCCTACTTCCCTGTTCTATTTAAAGACAGAAGCAGTCACCTGATTCTCCACATTTGAATCTTGGAGGAGCGGGGAAAGCAGCACTTGAACAATGCTCTTTCCATCGAAGCCTGTTTTCTCCCATTCTCCCAGACTTAAGAACACCTTTTGCCTAAAGCTAGTCATCTCAGGAGTTTCCCCAATTAAGATCTTTGCTGTTGTAACATAATTGTGTTATAGATTACAACAGACTCTGCCTGGGAGAGATGCAGTCTAAGAAGTAGGAATGGACTAGTTTGAGATACTATCTAACTTTCCTCACATGAATTCAAGGTGCTTCTGCATTCAGCTACAGATTCACTTACAGATTTTTGGGTTCTTCTTTCTCAAGAGTTTCATGGGTACTTGGCCTGTTATCCTGCTCCACTGGAAGAGGTTCCCTTCTTGGTGAGGTACTCTCCTGTTCCTCTGGCAGGTGAACTTTCTGAGGGCTGGGTTTAGAACACTTGGGTGAGGTGGAAATTTTAGAGCCTCCTCCAAACGGATTGAAGTTTGGGTCATCAAGTTTGTCCCAGTCAAACTTATATGATGCCTTAGGAAGAGGGATTTCATCTTCAACATTACTTTTATTTTGCACTTCAGCATTCTCCGGTTTTGTTTTGGTAATAGGAATTTTTTTGGAAGGTGGCTTAATTCCAGGTCTTTTACCTAGTTTCTTCGGAGGTGGTTTTCTAGCAGTGGTATTATCAAAGTCAAATTCCAGTTTTACTGGTCCAGCCTTGGTGACATCAGGCGTTTCTGCAGGTTTCCCTTTGGAGACTCCCAGCTCTTCATCAGGCTTTGACTCTTGTGCAGAGGCTTTTTCTGCTACTGAAACATTCTGAAGCTTTGATTCCCCAGTTTTAAAAGAGTTACTGACATCAGAACTACTGGGACCTACGTTGCCAGGTGACTGTAGAGGAAGTGTAGGTGCCTCTGCTAATACCACTGAATTATCAGTTTGGCTCGCATCTGTGGAGGCAGATTTCACACCCTGCTCAGAGTCACCAACTGCTTGCTTAGGGGACAGTTTGGATTTGTTAGACTCCAGCTCGCTCAGTGCAGATTCTTTTTCAGAGATGAGAGCCTTGTCTTCACTTAAACACTCTGTACTTGCTGTGGTTGAAGCAAAAGGAACTGCATCATCGCGCAGAAGAGAATCATTACTTTTTTCAACAGTTTTCTCAGGGCTGCTGGATACTTTTACAGGAGACTTTTGCAGATTTCCAGGAGAATGAGGCAACTGTACTGAACTTTGAAAAGGATTGATGTCATCTAAGTTATCAAAATCAAGATTGTAGGAACCTCGACTCTTCACTGGCATCTCATCATCTGGGTAAGGAGCCACGCTGACCTTCTCTGGCATTTGCGTATTGGTTGTTTCAGCTTCGGTCTTTTGTTGACATGTGCTGCATTTAAAAAAAGAAAAGATGACAGTCACTTTGCTGGCATAGGTTTGAAATTATCTTTAGAAAGATTTGATAAGTAGCTTTGCATGGTCAGAGTATTCTGATTTTTCTTTTTTTTTTGCAGTAAGACAGCTGACAGCAAAATATAACAGCAAGAATTCAGTTGTCACCTGAACAGTCAAGGCTTATGAGCTCTGGTACACATCAAACATATGGAGACCAACCCTTGAAGTTAGTCAGTGTTCTTAAGCTACCTGTTCTACACAGCCTTGCTACCTTACGCCAGTCATCCCTAGAGACTGCTCTACTCACCACAGCATTTGGACACTGCCCTTTCACTAAGCAGATTGCTTAGGAGGAGTTATTGACCGTCAGCAGCTCAAACACAAGCACAACTTGTGGTACCATCTTCATGCAGATTCATCTGAGTCATGACAGACTCAAGTCTGGGACCAAACCAAGTCATGATTCAGGTTCTCCCGCCCTAGTCATTACTTTGTCTGGGCATTCTGGGAAATATTTCCCCTCCCGAAAGTATGCACCAGCATACTTCGATTTTTGAGGGCCTACATACAAAAACAGAACCTAGACTTCAGGCACTCTAAATTCTGTACAATGGTAGATCTGAAGAGCAGATTGATATATAAGAAAACACTTCTCCAGCAAGAAAAAGGTAAGATTTTCTAGCAAAAGACACAGGTTAAAGAGTTTGTGTACTCACTATTGCTGAGTATTCTACAAGTCATTGCTCCCTATTTTATTTCCCCAAACTCTACACAACTTCTGAAAGTTTAGCCTCAGACTACAGAGAGTTAAGCCATTACTTCCTGAAAGAGGATTTCCTCCCATTGTTTTGTCCCTCCACGAAGTTATTATTTCTATGTGCCATCCTTATCTGCAGCAGAACAGAACACGATTAAAAGGCACTCACTAAAAGCTCCACTTTGATAAACTTGAAAGCAGAGGCGGGAGGTACGAGCTGAAGAAGTTCTTCTCACCCGCTTTGAGCGCCTCTTCCCGGCAATAGCTCAGCCCCGGGCTTCCACGCTCAGGTCCCTCCCACTCCCCTCCAGTGTTTAACCTAATAAGTGCCAGACAGGAGCGAGAGCCTGCTTGGAGCGCCAATGGCTTGGGACGAGTCAGAAGCGACCCGGTCCAGCAACACGGAGCCCTTCCACAAACAAATCCTCACATTTTAAACCTACAGAGGACATGTTCAGTACAAGCAGTGCATCGATACAATCACGCCCTAACTGAAACAATTCAGTGCCGAGCCTTTAAACTCACTTGAACTTTGTAAGTACTAAATCTTTGTTTATTTGTGCAAGCAATGAGGTCGGGGCATAAATACCATCACATTATTTAATTGTGGTGGTTAGTTCAGAAACAGCTTTCTGAACTAGACTGTACATGGAAATACACAGTTGAAGCAAATTTATACACTTAAAGAACATTTAAGTGTTGCCACCTTCTTCCCTTCCCCCCTCCCAACAACAAAAACAGGGATCAAATGAAAGTACTGGGTAGTTAAAAACAAACAAAAAGGTGCATTTGCTTGCAAAAGGTAAAACTAAGAACTGAGACTTCTTGCTGGTGGGAATTACAGGTGTCAGATGTCTATGCTAGTTTAATGGGAGGCTAAAAGTCAGCAACAAAAATCTGCATTTAATATTGTCACCTGAAAATTGAAACATTACAGATTTTATGCTCTTCTCTAAACAGCTGCTATGAGCCACTTTGCGACTCAGGCTGCAAGACTATAAAGGCACAAACATATTTACACTTGTGACTGATGTTATATTCACTTAGCGTTTCTAGGTTAAAGAAAGTCTTAATACTCCCTTGACTCAAGGTGTCAATTCAAGCTAACCCTTCAGAAGATCTCTCTCTTTAGATTTTACTCCTCAAGATACAACAGTACTTAACATACAAGATAAGGTATTTTAAGGCTTAGCTTTCAGAATAGCTGTATTCTCACCCGAAAACCTTACATCAAGTAGAGAAGACAAAACTGTTTCTTACAGTATCTCTTCTCAAGCTATTTATCCATACCATAAATTACCTTAATGAAACTAGTTACAGAGGAGTTAGAAATAAAGTTCCATAATTAATATTACAATCAAGATAAAATTTTCTTAAAAGTAATGACAGTTATCTTTGAACAAGTTCATGCATCGGTCAGTACTAATTTTGGCCCTCTTGCACAGTTTATATCTTGTTATAGAACAGAAAATTATACTTTATCAGTTTAATATAGGGAAAGTTAACTTGAACATGTCCCACAGGGGTAACACAGCAAGTGGATTCGCTACTCACTCAGCATCAGAGGCTGCAAATAAAACATCATCCACCACATCTGCACGGCAGTCGTCAAGTGCAAAAGCAGTCTGAAGTTTGTCTGCCATAGCAGGGCTTAGGATTTTTCGAGTGTGAGGATCTCTTTGAGGAGTTTGAAAGGTTACCTTTAAGAAAGGGGTGGGGAGGGAAGAAAAAGGAAAAACATAAGCACAGTATATTTCAAGCACCAAATAGCACATGCATTCAGTAGCAGAGATCATAGAAGGAGAAAGAACAAAAATAACACAAAACCAAAAGTTTACCTTAATCGCTTTTCCCACATTTTTTGGTGGCAAGTTCTCTTTCTGGGACAGGCGAAGAATAGAAGGTCTCCCCGTCGGTTCCGGCGGCGCAAAGAAAAAGCCACAGTCTTCCGCTGTTAAATCATCCTTAATGCTTCCTCCATTTTCTCCATTTTCTGCATTTAAAATCTGCAGACTCATTCTAGAACATCAACACACAGCACCGCAGCATGAATGAGAGGGCGTGGTCAGCCAGATGCACTTGGAGATAATGGAAGAAGTTGGCAGCCTGGCACTGACTGGCCAAGACTAACAGCTTCAAATGGAAAGTTGGAAGCACAGAAAGTCTTCACAGGGAAAGGTCCATCTCGGAAGACTCTGAAGTCTTTTGAGAAGTATCTAAAAGCAGCAGCGCACAGCCTCTCTGCTTTGGTAGGGGCTTGAGAAGCTAATTGTTGATATTATGCCTTCCACAACTCATATTCTAGCCTTACTAATTAAGCTGCCCGTTCTTTAAAGGGAGCTCTGTCACCTGCAATGTTTCCTCATGCCCAACCCCTTCAGCCCCGTCATACAGCCCTGTCCCGTGTAACAGGGCACCCAGCTAAGCAACACAACAGCTTCTGCAAGGGGCAGATGAGACAGATGACAATCATCTCTCTGTTTACTCATATGGCCTCGTTACTACACTGTACACCAGCAAACAGCAGAAACAAATTTGGTTAGTTAGGGTGTGTTTGGGATCAGAGTCCTGGACCAAATTAGCCTCTTCCTGCACTGTCTGAGCATGAGCTGCTCTTTAAAGGACATAACACCTAGGAATCCTTTGCAAAGACATTACTGGTATGCAAATCTGAGAAAAATTATCATTAGAAAGGTATTTCTAAAATACTGGTCTTACACGGGACGTGTAGAAGCTTTAGTAGATTGTTAAATACTGATCTAACTGTAGTAGTATGAAGGACTTGAAACTAAAGCCTGGGCTGCAACTAAGATCAAGGATGAAAATAAATTAGAGAAAAAGCACATTTAAAATACACCAGGCAAGCCACCATGCTGTATGTACTCGAACTCTGCCTGCTTTTTATTCCCATTGGAGCCTCTGCTGTTCTTAAAGGTTTAAGGCTAACACTCAGTGATGCACAGCTGTTTCTGAAAAGATGACGGACAGAAGGTAAGACAAGGAAGATCTAACCACTGTCCATGAAGGATGACACCTGAGAAGTACAGTCATTTATCTGAAACACTGCTGTCAAAGCAATTTATTTCATAAGAGTTGATATATTGTCTTTTATTACCTGTGCAAGATAACCAGTATCAAGTGGAAGAGACCTTGGTTTTCTGCAATGTGTAACCATTCTAAGTGATCTCAAATGCTTGACTTGACCAAACATGTAATCCTTAGCCTGTTCTTCCATCATATACTCAGGATTAATCTAGAAAATCAGCTGAGGAAAACTACATATGATTGTCATAAAGAGGTAACAAGAACACTTGGACTGAGAATATGAAGTCATGTTTTCAATCTCCTTGCCCCTATGTATTTTAAGTTTCTGCACATAAGCCTCCAAACATTTCTCCACTCCTACATTAATCCTTATGGGAAAATTTGCTTCCTACTCTCCACAGAACTCAGCTGCCTTGTCTGCAAGCCTGCCAGCAGCACTTTGAATCAGCAACGGAATGCAAACAATAGCTGCAGAAGCAATGGCATGCAAAGCACGTCAGGATTAGCTATTTCTTCATTCCTTCGTTATTCATCATATCAATGCTTCAGTTCAGGTCATTTTTTGTATTAAGTATTTTTACATTAACCACTTGTAGAACTTGAAGTGAACTTCATTGCTTTCCTTTATTCCAAACTAAAATTGAAACAACAGATGAAGTGAATCTTTACAAACTGTGTTTTTTACTGTAACTACTTTAGAAACAAGCCTAGGACATGGTTAAGTTGTCAACACCTGCTAAAACAAGCTCCATAAGCAGGGGAGGTTTGTTTGGAGACTTTTTCAGCTTCATTGAGCTACTTGTGCATCATTGCTAAACCACATCTAAACCAAATAAATTGACACGATACCCATATACCACTTTAGATATTAAATCTAAAAATCAAGTATCTTTCTAGGATTAAAATAGTAAAAGTAATTAATCATTTTATTTCAAAAATTTGCAGTCAAGATTTGATCTGAATTGTATTCCACAAGTTTATTAGCTAGTAGCAGGGAAAGAGCAGCCTTATTCCTATCTTTGTTAAAAGAACTCAACATCACAGGCACACAAGTATTGTGAAAGGCAGCAGGTTTTCCCTCGATAGCAAAACAAAGCTCAAGGCCAGGCTGGATGGGGCTTGGAGCAACCTGATCTATTGGAAGGTGTCCATGTCCCTGGGAGGAACCCTCCCTAGACGATATTCAAGGTCCCTTGCAACCCAAACTTTTCCACGGATCTATCAAAAGTTCACAAAAATGAAAGTGCTCCTTGTTTTAGAAGAATATTTATGTGGGCACAGGCAGGAACCTGCCATTCTACAGTTAAGAATTAACATAAATTCAATGACATGACATCAGATAATTAATCCTCAGTTATCTATCATTTGTAAAGTGCTTCAGGTAACCTGTTGTTTTATAAATACTGGGACACAGTATTCAAAACACCAACGTGGTCTCAAATGTCTGAAAATTCACTGAATGTGCAGGGTAGAGATAGAATTTTTCTACTTAATTATCTTTCTGAACTCCTCCAGCAGCCAAGAAGCAGAGCACTCACTCATGGCAAAGCAAATTGGTACGTGTTGTGAATATTTCCATACGAACTGACACAAAGATGACTTACATGTGTTTATTTTGGTGCAAATATCTCACTTCAGAACAAATAACCACTCTCCTGAGAAGCAACTCTCTCATGATCACCTTCTCATGACTGAAGGGGAGGGAATAACAAGGCCAGGGAAGGGCTTTTCAGGAGCTCCAGCTCTGCCCATCGCGGCACCGAGATGTGCTTTAAGTCAAAAACCCAAACTC
>WBMY01014913.1:0-14849 GCA_013397315.1 Donacobius atricapilla | reverse complement strand
AAAAAAAAAAAAAAGCCGAACACAACCCTGCCTCAGTCCCTCTTTATTCCTGACTCACCCCAGGTTCCCCAGCAACCCTACATCACCCTCAAAACACAGAGATACTCCCAAGATCCTCACCTCAGCCCCGACTTCAGTGGGGCGGAGCACCTGAGCTCCTGCTATTACCCCCAAGTTCCGGCCTTCTCTTCATCCTTAAACTGACAGAAATAATCCCCTAATGCCCTAATCTGAAACTCACAGAAGTGTACCCCCGGTCCTGCAGCACGCCAAGCAGGAATTTCACAAAGGGGTCACAAAAATCCCCAAGCACCGCACCACGCCAAGCTTCCTGAGGGCTCCCAAGCCGTCCCGCTCAGTCCACCCATCAAACACAAACCATCTCAAGCTCACCGAGCCTCCCCTCAAACTCACAGAGCAACCCCAGAGCTCCGCTGCCCCAGCGCTCCAGGGTCACAGAAAGGTCCCCAAACGCTTCCCCAACCCCCCAAAGGGGCCCCTCAGCTCACCCCCGCAGCCCCCCAAGCTCCCAGAGCGGCCCCCGAGCCCTCCAATCTCACAAAGAGGGGCCGACGCAGCCCCTCCCAGCCCCAACTGCCTGAAGCCCGCAGAGCCCGAACTTCCCCGAGCCCATCCCCCGCAACAGCCTCCCCGCCTCGCTCACAGAGGGGCCGCCGAGCCCGCTGCAGCACCCAGCCTCACAACGAGACACCGAAACGCTTCGCCCCAGCCTCGCCCCACCTCCCAGCGGGCTCCCCAAGCCGCCCATACCTGCCGGCCGTTCCCGGGAGGAGCCCTGAGGGCGCTCAGCTGAGGCGGCACACGCTGCACGCACCACCGGCCGCGACCCCTCCGCCGCCGCCGCTCGATTTCAAACCAAGGGAAGCCCCGGCTCGCCAATGAGAGAGCGGCCTTCGGGCGCGCCCGCCAATCAGAAGAGCGCCCTGCGGGAGGGGGCGGGGACAGCGCCACGCGTGACCGTTGCGCGCCCCTCTCTTCCGGCTCGCAGTGCGCCCCCGTTTTTTATTTCTGAACTTCCAAGTCCATTCAGCACATTAAAACCGTCTTTTCTGTTGAGTCACCGGACAGCAACGTTGGAGTCCAGGGCAGGTGGAAAACCCCTCAAATGGCCCTGGGGGGTCTGAAACCCTGGCAGAGACCCCAGGAAAGCACAGTCTTTGACCTTAGTCCATGGGAAAAACTTCCAACACTTATAGAGAGGAAATAATAAAGATTTAAAATAGAGTTAGTTTGTCACAGGGTGAAAAATTGTAGTTTTGGGTTTTTAGTATGGAAGTAGATTGGAGCAAGATGGAGAATTTTGGGCGTTGTCTCCTTCTTCGTCTACTCCATTTTCTGCTGTGATGGTGGCCACAAAGACATTGGTAGAATGAAATCGAGGTAGAAATTGTGTGTTTAGAATAGGTGATAGTAATTGGCACAAAACCATAAATATAGTACGTTTTTAGAGTTAATTGGATTAGAAATCTTTAAAATGACCTTGCTCCCTGCATCCATATTCCTGTGGCAGCGTTTTCCCCTAGCACGCTGACACTCCTGTAAGACTTTGAGATAAGAAATAGAATAAACATCTTTGAAGACCAAGCTGCAGGATCCATCTCATCTTTCAACCCTGGTACGGGACTCTGAGAGACAGAAAACCCCTAATTAGGGGGATGTCGGGGTAAAAATCCCGACACAGCAACAGTGAAGTTATTGTTAAAACAATAAAATTGTTAACAAGGATGTCTTTTAGACTTAAGGAAGTTGCACAGAATCCAAGCATGACTTTACTGATGTAGCTACCCTCAAGAGTCACTAAACCACCATGAATTCCCGATCTCCATCACAGCAGTAACACATCAACCATCTGCCGGCGTTAGGATGTCACACTCCATGGGTGGCATTTACTATTGACTTGGTTTCCCATCAGTAGTAGCATATAACATCGCATGGTGCTTTCTCTGCCGCGCTTTTCCAGTTACACAATCTCTCCTTTGTTTAAAATAGATAAATATGGGAATTTGCGGTTTTAACAGGGTGCGTGCAGGGGGTTTCCTACATTCCGTAAGAAACAGCAGATCTAGGTGCTATTACCTATTATTTGTACTTCAATAGTAACAAGATATTCCAGTCAGGCCTGTCCCTTTACTGTGTTTTGGGGGTGTACGAAGATACCTTGAAACATGCCTCCCTTTAAGGCACTTCAAGACCCTACATCCCTGTCTTATTAGAAAATATTAGAAAACATTACATAAAATACACAAGGAGAAACCAAGAGAAGCTTTTTCCGACGCTTAAATAAAACAGGCCATTTCCCTGCTTCAGAGAGACGCTGCCTCATCCAACAGAGCTCTTTTATGTTCATAAAGAACTAGAATCATTTCCTTCTGCCAGGCCTGCGGAGCATGACCCGGAGCACAGACAACGCCGGAGGCCGCGGGCAAGGGCTGCGCGTCCCGGCCGGGCTGGGCGGAGCGCGGCCGCGGCTGGGACCGGGACGTGGCTCGGGGACNGGAACTGCCGCCGGAGCATCCGGGACTGCGGGGGCAATTACCGCCGGAGCGGAGGAACTGCCGCTGGAGCGGGGGGAGCTGTCGCTGGAGCCGGGGGAACTGCTGCCGGAGCATCCAGGGCTGCGGCGGGAACTGCCGCTCCCGGGGACGCCGGCGCCCCGCGGGGCGCAGCATGGAGAGCCCCGCGGTGACCTTCACGCTGGCCTACCTGGTGTTCGCCGTGTGCTTCGTGTTCCCGCCCGACGAGGTGCGCTCGGCGGGGCTGACGGTGCAGAGCCTGCTGTCCGCCTGGCTGGGCAGCGAGGACGCGGCCTTCGTGCAGTACCACCTGCGGCGCAGCACCGGCACGCTGCTGGCGCACTCCCTGCTGCCCCTGGGTGAGTAGCGAGCGCGCCGGCTTCCTTGGAACCAGCGCCCCGGGCTTTGGAACCAGCGGGCTGCCCCGCGGCACACGCGCTGACAAAGGATTTGCGGTTTAAGGACAGACTGGGGAGTGAGGGGCTGGAGAGCAGTGCCAGGGAAAGGGACCTGGGGGTCCTGGTCAGTGGAAAGTTGGACATGAGGCGGCAGTGCCCTGGCAGCCAGGAGGGACATCCCTGTCCTGGGGACATCAGGCCCAGCATGGCCAGCCGGGCAAGGGGGGATTGTCCCGCTCTGCTCTGGGCTGGGGCGGCCTCACCTCGAGTGCCGGGGGAGCTTTGGACTCAAGAGTATAAAAATGGCATTAAAATATTAGTTTCCAGAGGAGGGCAACAAAGATGGAGAAGGGCCTTGAAGGGAAGCGTTGTGAGAAGAGGCTGAGGGCACTTGATCTGTTCAGCCTGGAGGAGGGAAGGCGGGGGAAGCCTCAGTTACAAATTCCTCGAGATGGGAAGAGGAGGGACAGACACTGGTCTCTGTGGTGACAGTGACAGGTCACAAGGGAATGGCCTGAAGTTGTGTCGGGGAAGTTTAGGTTGGATATTAGAAAAAGGTTCTTCCCCCAGAGGGTGGTTGGGCACTGGAACAGGCTCCCCAGGGCAGTGCTCACAGCATCAAGCCTGATGGAGTTCAAGGAGTGTTTGGACAATGCTGTCACACATATGGTGTGACTCTTGGGGTGCCCTGTGCAGGGCTAAGTGTTGGACTTGATGATCCTTGTGAGGCCCTTCCAGCTCATCATCTTCTGTGATTTAACCAAGGAATGTAAATCACCTTCCTTTAACCATATAATTGTCCTAAAACTAAGTGGCATCTCGCAGTTAATTTTATTCAACAACCAAATTTAGATCACTTTCCTTTAGGTGTATAATTCTGGTAAAAATCAGTGATGCCTAAGAATTTACCTTGACTTGCTTAAGACAAGAATATGAAGTCATCCAGAAGTACAGTACCTCTCTTGGTGGTGAGCACAATGGTTAGATAACCATTTGATTCAGGGGTATCTGATTTTGCAGGTACTTAATTGTGTTCTGAAAGTAAGGGTTTTTTTCCCTGCAGGTTATTACCTTGGTATGTGCTTTGCTGCACCTGAAAAACATCTTTGTTTTTTCTACCTGGCTTCAAAAGAGTGGAAAACTTTCCTCTTCTTCGCCATTCTCCTCCCAGCAATCACCAGTGCCCTGGCATATTACTGGTCACGGAAAGGTTGGAATAATCATCCTCTAGCCCGGACACTCGCTGTTCACGCTCTGCCACAGTCGGGCTGGAGGGCAGTAGCTTCTTCCATCAACACAGAATTTAGGAGAATTGACAAATTCGCTACCGGAGCGCCAGGAGCGAGGGTGATCGTTACGGACACGTGGGTGATTAAAGTGACCACCTACTGTTTACATGTCGCCCAGCAGCAGGACATTCACTTGACGGTGACAGACTCCAGACAGCACGAACTCACCCCAGACTCCAACGTGCCTGTGCAGTTCCTCACCATCCGAGTTGCCAGTGTTAATCCCTACATCAAGGCATTTGATATCCGGTAAAACAACTGCTAAACCTGTTATGTTACATGTGTGCTGTTTGATGGTGCTGCGGGAGCACTTTTGTGCCCCATCTGGAGACTCCCTGGTCTCATCCCTTCCTTTCTGGTCCCTGCCTGGTGTTCAGGGCTGCTGTATGTGCAGTTCTGCCATGCAGTGCAGGGAAGGTTGTTTAGAAAGCTTCATACACATGCAACAGTGAGTACACAACGGATAAACAAAGGGATTGGCCTCTTTAATCCATTCTTAGGGAGAGGATTGTGCTGGATGCAGAAGGAAGTAACTGGATAAAATTAAGTGAGAGATGGTGAACAGGAATGAAAGGTAGAATATTTGGTCTTCTAAATTTTGTGTAATGAGAAATAGCTATTTGTCTAAAACCGTCTGTTGTTCGTCCACGACTTTGGATTTTTCCTTGTGCTTAGGGCTCATGATTTTGTCACTGCTCAGAAGAGTTCTCACTGAGCTACTGCAAGCCAATTGCCGCTAAAACAAGGAAGAAATTATGGTCCCTGTCTGATTTATGTACTCTCATAGCAGTAAATCATAACAACTGTGAACTGTTAGGGCTTGTTTTGCAAGGGCCCATGCTGTTTATCTCAGCAGTCTCTGTGTAACCGGGCTAAAGTGCAAGTTCAGCTGAAAACTATGAGTAGAAGGTGCTAAGGTCTTTGTTGCTGTTATTAAGAGCCATGTTAGTGCTCCCAAAACTATATTTGAAAAGGTATTTGTGTGTCTTTTTGCTGTAAATTTGTATGTCAGGAGCATTTATTAGATAATTAAAAGCAGGCAGATCACCAGACTTGTAGGTGTGCGGTGGGGCAAGCACAAGGAAGCCTAAGAGGGTTTTATGGTAGAAATCCAGATGAACAGAACTCAGAAGAAGAGGTTAGTTAAGGTAAGCATGACAATGCTAGAAAAAGAGACTTTTATAGACCTGTGACAGTGGTGACCAAATTAGTATTAAACAACTAATGATGTTCTTCTGCAAGCACTTCAGTGCCAGAGTGGTAAAACTACATCCCCAGCTGAGAAAATCCTGACTTGTTTGACAATTCCTTTTAGGGATAAAAACTCCTAAACCCAAACTGTATTTTGTGACTGAACAGAACAGCATCAACAATAGTGTTGAAAAGCTGTTCTAATAAGATGTCAATAATAGTAAATCTCTGCTAGAATGTAGCAGAATCATACAGGAGCATTGTGTATATCCAGAATCAGAATCAAATACAGTGAGATGTTTCTAGAGGAAAAATGCTTTTGTGCAGGCGGGCCACATTTCCCTGCATGCTCAGTGTGAATTGTTCCTCTTGATATAAATGTCTCTGTGATTTGCATGGACAGCATCTGTTAAATGACATTATCCTGTAGCAGTAAAAACAATGGAGACCACTGAGAGCTAGAGCTAAGCCAGCCTTGCATTGTGCTGGGCTCTGGGAACTCCGTGAGCAGTAGGAAAACAAGGGCAGTCTTCCCAGGACTTCTCCATGAAAACTGTTTAATGAGTGGAAGCATTGAGCTGGAGAGTTCTGACACTACAGTTCAGAACTCTTGCACGGTAAAAAGGGATGACAAGAGTGATATGTCACTGTGGGATCTGTGTGAGGTCTCAGGTGCCACTTGAGTGCTGTGGGCATCACTTTAATTTACAGAAGCAGCTGGTGTGAAACACAGCTTGCTGCAGCCTTAAATCAGCAGTGGTTTGTGACCTTTGTGAAATTTCTAGGATTATGTTATGATACAATCTAAAATTGTATCATAAAATCACAGAACCTGATAGATTGACACTCTTTGGCTACTTATGTAGTACTATACTGCCTTGTGGTGCCTGCTGCATGATGTAACTAATTTCTCCTAACTAAACTCCTCAGGAGTTTATAGTTGAGAATTTAGATGTTGTCTAAGTAAATGGGCATTAAAAACGTGACAGAAATGGTGCAAACAGCACTTTGTAGTTAATGCATGATTTACTTTTGTTCATGCTGATGACTTCAAAAGCCTTTATTTTTGTATGATGTTTTAGCTGATCTCTGACATAACCCTGCTGGCAGTCTTACTCAGAGATGAATGAGGACTCTTGTGTTCTCTTGACCAAGTTATGCCAAAACCAATAACTAAACA
Organism: Donacobius atricapilla; assembly: GCA_013397315.1. Taxonomy (NCBI): domain Eukaryota; kingdom Metazoa; phylum Chordata; class Aves; order Passeriformes; family Mimidae; genus Donacobius; species Donacobius atricapilla. The sequence goes on along the minus strand of WBMY01014913.1, from coordinate 8,257 downwards.
GCAGAAGAAGATGAGAAAACACAATACTGTGTATTCTGACTAATAGGTACCAGCTTTTCTGTGGATTCACTTCCTTGATGTTAACCTCTGCAAGGTACTATCAAGGTATTCGGCTGGATAATCATGGTAACATTTTGCTCCATCTTTTCTTCTTCAGGTTGAACTCCACAGAGTATGGGGAGCTCCAGGAGAAGCTCCGTGCTCCTATCAGCAATGCAGCTAATGTTGTGATCCATCAAAGCCTTAGTGATTTATTTTTAGAAACTTTTACATCTCTGGTGGAAATAAACCAGACATACCACGTTCCAAGCACTCAGGTGAAATTTTCTATCCATGTGAGACTGTAACAATTATATTTTCAATATAGATGAGCCTGTGATTACTGTGTAAATGATAAATGTTTACCTAGGGCTATCTCAGGTGAACTATTAAGAGGTTTCATTGTTGTGAGGTTAACAAAAAGGTTTTATTAAAAATATGGATTAAATGACAAATTATGATTAAATTTTAATTATGTGATTACTGCTTAATAATCCTCATTTAATAATTAAGCAGTATTCAATCAGTAATAAAATGGTAATTGAACAGTAGTTTAACACCCTACTACTCGCTGCACTTCTAATAATTCAGCTAGCTTGCATACAATTTGTTTTAGATCTAATACAAACTGTTACTTACCTTGCTGTAGATAACAGATACCAAGTAAGGGATCTCTTGTTCTCAGAAGATCCTTGAGAGGTCTCCTACCTACCTGATGCTGCCCTGCAGGAGAGCTCCATGGGCTTGGGGGCTGCAATCACTTACTTAGAGAGTGACTGGTGATTAAAGTGCCCCTTGGTGTGGGTGTGCAGAGAGTGACTGGTGGTTAAAGTGCCCCTTGGTGTGGGGGCACTCCTACAGCTGTAGGACTTACAGTTTTATCTTGCTGTCCCCTGGTAAGACGTGGCCTAGATTCCTCAACTTCCTGAGAAGATACAGCCCAGCACAATTTCTTAGGGCTTGCACAGCCAAGGCTGACTACAGTCAGGCCATGTGTCAGTGATGCCAGAAACCCAAGTGCTCTTTGCTCAGTCAGGGTGATGCTTCCCTCACAAATGCTCACCTGTGTGTCAGTAAACTCATCATAAGTGTAACTCTGGCTGCTGCTTCTGTTCCTGCTACGGGGAACAAGCTGTACTGTGAGCATTACAGTTTTGAGACAGGAGAAATAACATAATGAAATGAAGTCCCCTGTAATAATTGCTACTACAACATTACATGAACACATTTGGAAGTGATGATGTTGCACTTGCAGAAAGTTTACAGGGAGCCAGAGCCACGGCTGCTGTTGCTGTTCTTTAGGCAGTTTGCTCCAATACAGCTTACTTTTCTAGACAGCCAGGTTTTGCTGGACCTTCTGCTGAAATAAACTAAGGATTCTTAATTGCAGTTTCCTTTAGTTATAATTATTTTGGCTATTATTATATGGTGTTGATTATATAACAGCCCAGGGTCCGAGCTCCAGTAATACTCACTGAGACCTGGTAATTATTATACCTGTGCAGCAGTTGGAAGTGGGACTGGAGCACTGTCCAGTGTTCCAAAGGGAACCAGTTAAACCAGTACTAGTGACCCTGTGTCCAGCTAATGGAGTGAGGGGTTGGTATGTTCGGTAGTGTTGTGCAGCTTATCTGGTTTATGAAGTAGCTAAAATAAAACTGGATCAGGTGTGTCTGCACATTATGTTGTGTGTTTTGATTACACTGCCAGCAAAAAGGGATGGTCACAATAAAGAGAAGGTATTAAAGCTGCTTTCTTGCAGAACATCTTATTTGTGACACATTTAAGTGGAAGCTGAGCTGCTGAACTTGGGTTTGACATTGAAGGAATAATGACATCACAGACGATGATAAGGATGTTAAAAATACAACATTGGATTTTATGCTATTCTGGAGCTCCATTCTTATGTTGAAAAAGTTAGTTAATCTTTCTATGCTAGAATTTTTTCTCCTTAAAAGCTGAGATAAGACAATTTCACAAGTTAAAGCTGAGTGGCTTGTGTTCATCTGGATCTGCTCCACAGCTCAGCTGACAGTGCAGCTGAGCAGACACTTGAGCTGACAAGGGAAGAGTCACTGGAGATGGGAACTAGAGACCACAGAGAGAGCTGGATTTTGTTCCACTAGGAGCATTTTGGGCATATTCAAGTCTCCGTGGTCTTTCGAGCTTTGTCAAGTTCTTGGCCAGCTGGAAGACATGTGGGAAATGCTAATTATTGTTTATGAAATGTAAAAGACTTCATAGCAAGATGTCCCCACAGGCAACTGCAAGTTCACGTGGCATAATTAACTGTGGGAAAAATCGGTTATTACAGTTTTATACAAGAAAAATTAAGTAAGTGTCTGGACCTTCAGGATGAGCATCCTTGTGTTCAGTACAGCCCTGGTTTCCTCTTTTAAGTCTCTTAGAAAGATGGAAGATAGGAACAGCCACTTGCTGTTTTAAGTGGTAAGAACTGTTTGCTTGGTTTGTTTTCCTTACTTTATACTGGTATGTTTTTTGAAAAATGGTTTGAATGACAAAACTGGCTGCTTGCTTACCTTGCTGTGGCTGCTAGAAGCTCTTCAGAGAGTGAAAGAACATTTATTTTTCAGTCATTTTTGTTTAATCGTTAGTCTCATGCAGCAGTTCTGGGTTTTCTGTTCAAAGAGAAGCTTTGCTGTCATTCATTAGAGAGTGTTCTAATAAAACCATTTGATATCCTGTGGTGGGGCAGTTCTGCCTTGATTATTCTGCCATGGATGATTTGCTAAAAGCCTTTGAAAAGCGGTAACAGGAACGTTGTGTGCAGTTCACAATTCTGATGGTTCCTTCCTTCCCTCAGGAGCTGGAGCCCTGCATAGGGTGTATGCAGACCATTGCCAACATCAAGCTCATCAAGAACTGCCAGGAGCCGAACGAGGGGGAATGCCAGCAGTGCTACTGCCGGCCCATGTGGTGCCTCACCTGCATGGGCAAGTGGTTTGCCAGCAGACAGGACCAGCAGCACCCAGAGACCTGGCTGTCGAGCCAAGTGCCTTGCCCGACTTGCCGAGCCAAATTTTGCATTCTAGATGTTTGCCTAATACGATGAGTAGTGACTTGGGTATGTTTTAACTTTTTTAATTTGACTGTGTTTCACAGTGGGTTTGGTTAAAGGCCTGCCAGGTCTGTTTGAGACTTCATGCTCTACCAGGGTACAACTCTAAAGGTTTCTTTTACAGTGTTGAAAACAGATTTAAATCTTTTCCGTTCCTTTCCACTTCTGCCTGTATCTGTGGATTTTACTCACCTGATGTCAGCTTCTGGATTTTAATTTTGTTGAAAACCCTGTTTTCCTTTCTTACATTTTGGATGGAATAAGGTTATCCTTCTATATTTGCAGGACTGTTGTTTTTTCAGGTTTTAACATAGGTTAAATTCTTTACATTTTTAAATTTAACTTGGGTTTTGATTCTTTAATAAAGGGCTAACTGAGAAAATTGCTTTGGTTAGACTTCATTGATACTTCTGTTATTCTTTAATCCAGTGGTAAAGTTATTAATCTTTGCAGTTGTTCTTCAAACAAGTGCATTAGTTTGCCTCAGCTGGAAGAAGCTACTTCCACTACATCTACTCACAAAGGGTTGCTGTAGGCTAAGAAATGTAATTCCTGAAGATTTACAAGTCCTGTATGGACCTTTTAGTCCATTAATTTTCCTTTAGTGTACTTTTTGATGGATGTCTTTTTTTCAAATAACAGAAGGCTTTGTCAACCCATTTACCTACACTGCTAATACATGGTAAAAATCTGTTGGTTTCCAGGAGCTACATTGTTTAGGGTTTCAATGTTCTTTAGGTGATGGGACTTCTTTTACATATGTTTGAAGGGAGTGCAGGAAACATCTGAGCCTTAATTTGTAAGTTAAAATTACAGGTGGGTCTAATAGAGAAAGGAATACTTTAAAGCTTTGGTATACAAGAATAAACCTGTTAATACCTCCCACCTGAATAGGCAAAAGGGTCTTACCAGTAAATCATGGGCAGAGGTGGCATGCCAGTGATTACATGACAACCTGTTGATTACCATGACAGGCAACTGGTTTGAGCAGGAGCAGGTGGCAGGCTGTAAAAATGGTACAGGTATTGGAAGCACAACCATGAAAAATTTCATGAATCTCAGCTGAGCTACAGGTGGTGAATGCACCCACCTGCACTTGCAGCCAGCCAGGAAATGGTTACAAATGTGGCTGCAAGGAAGAATTCATAGAGGAGTAAGGAATTGAAGACAGATCTAACAGCACTGCTTGAAAATTAACATTTAATTATTGGTGTTGGATTTTAACTTTGGAACTTTAAAATAATATTAATTTATAAAAATCCAAACTGGTTGAGTTTAAGAACGTTTATTGCTTCAGCATATCTCAGTTGCTTTATATACAACATCGACTATGCAATTAAGTAAACTACCTGTTGATAACAGTGGCTTCTCTGTTTTCCATTACCTGCTGGTTTGGATTGTACAGAGTGAAAATTTGACACTGAGACAGGTCTTCTATGGCTTGTAAGTCTTCATCTACATAGAATTAAATTGAGTTACGGAGCTTCAGACAGATTTGTGGGCAAGTCTGAAAACAAATCAAAAATCTAGGAGCCGATCAGCAATTGAGTTTAAAATATTTTCTAGTACTGCTGTGGGAAAGTTATTTCCAGATTTAAAATGGTCTCTGCAGGATTTTTCAACTTTTGGAAGGTTCTTACAGGGCCGGCGGGGTGGTGTTGTCTGACATGCACCTATCGCACTGCCCGGCAGCCTTTACAAATAAGCATTTTGTAACATTTGCTTCTGGAAAGTTTATATAATGTGGCACGGATACAAGGGATGTGGCCTTTGAAATAGTAGCAGAAGAGAGGGTAGGAGGTCTGCTGTGGTTTTGCTACCCCCAGTCATTCAGGTCCTACAGTGCTTTGCCTGGTCGGAATAAAAATATTTATTGTAAAAAGAATGTGAAGCTAAAATCATAAAGGCCTCGAGAATCTTAGATGCATGTAGTTGCAGGTGATTTACAGACTAAAACCAGGTCAGTTGCCAATTGTATCTCATGTAATAAAAGCTTTAAATTCCTAATTGCTCTTGCAGTGGAATCTACTCTGAGTTGACTGGGAGTTTTCACTTCAATGGAACTTTGCTTTTGTTCATCCTACCTATTTTGTCAATATAAAAGTACAAGAGAGTAACAGTCATAAACGTTTTATACCCTTGCATCTTTTAATGCTCTATCCACAGAAGTGCCTCTTAGAAAACTTAGTAATAATTACCAAAACAAAATTATGATTTATGTTAATGATAGTACCTGACTTATATTCCTTAAAACAAGTAGTTTTTCCCAAGTTTAAATTCTCAAAGTAATCATGCCTCCAACATTTGTGAGCTTCTTAAAGGCTGTGTTAGAGAAACAACTTGTTAAAAATCCATATGAACGTGAAAATGATAGAGTACAAAAATAAGCATTTGTCTTTGTGATAGCCTCAGCTTATCATCCAAAGAGCCACATGTACATATGGGGCCATTTCTAGAGAAGATCCTCTCTGTTTGCAGAAGAGAACACGCCACTGCCTCCCACACAATCTTGATACATTTAAGTATGAGGATAGGATTTAGAATCAGTTTTCTTATAGCATTTTGTAAAAAAAAAAAAAAAAAAAAAAAGAAAAACTAAGTAATGCAAGTGGCTAAAATATTTGCTGAAAGAATTTTCTTTTTTATTGTGTGTAAATCACTAATAGTGTTTTAGTTTTGCGTTTCCAGCTGTGTGTATGCTTTTCCACCTCACTGATTGGTGGGTGGGCAGTGTTGGTAATCTGAAGAATCTTACATAAATGTGATGTCCTTAATTAAAGACAGTCTGTGGGTGGGCTGTGTCAGTACAAATACCCCATATGAGTGTATCATGTATAGCCCAAATTTCCCAGCATACTGCAGCTCAACAGGTCTTTCTCAAAACATGGGTCATGGCTATATTATTTATTTCCATAGTTGTATTACTTCTGTAATTGTAGTGTTCCAGAGCATATTGGGAAAATATGTTACCTGTTGTTTTTTTAGGTTAACATCATTTGTCAACCCAAAAAAGACATTTTTTTCCAAGCAGGAGATATTTTTAATCCATTATACGAGTACATTTTTCTACCATGATGTTTGGCATAGCTTGAAACCAAAATACCAAGTTATCATGTGATCTCTTCAGTATGAGTATTTTTGTTGTGTTGAAACTGGACCACGTTGCTCAGAGAAGTTGTGGCTTCCTCATTCTTGGAAGCGCTAAAGGGATTGAACACAACTTTGAGCAGCCTGGTCTAGTGGAAGGTATCTCTGCCCATGGCAGAGAGTTGGAACTGGATGATCTTCCAACTCAAACCTTTCTCTGATATTGTAAAACTTGCTAGACTGCAGCTAAGCACCATTCCAGTCAGGACAAACCTCAGTAAGACTGAGGTTCTCAGTGCCATTTTAAAGAAATGTTTGTTGACTTTGAGCTGTGTAAGGAGTTGAGATATAAATACTCAAGCTCTTGCATAGATTACAAGACATTTTCCTCCAGACATACTGCAGGATTTCTTATTTGGGGTTTTTGAGTTGGCGGGGGTTTTTTTTGCTAGATAGCTTACCTGTTTAAAATTAACAGAATTATTTGGATAGGCCGTAAGGAAACGGCTTAATAAATACATGCAGTTAATTTTAAAACTCTCTGAAGAACTCAATAAAAATACAGTTGGTTCTTTGTAAGACTTCTGGTTTTGATTTTAAAGTTGTATACCAGATAAAACTTCTTATGGAAATCTGTCTGGCTTATCTGTATGCAGTGTCTTACCTGAGAACATGGGAATAAATACAAATAGGGCTTAAATTCTCCTGAAGGTGAACATGATAAGTCCTCCTTGGATGGATTTTCCTACTACAGCCTGAATGCAGAGGGTTGCACAAATGGAAGAAGGTGTGTATGAAATGTCTATAAGAACCTCTGGGAAAAAATGCCTCCAAATACTTTCCACAACTACCAGATGGGAAGGAGTGACACTGGATGTCATGAAATCAGCAGGGCCAATGACTAAAAATTTGTCTTTCCAAGGAAGCACTGCCATGTAGCAATAGGTGTATCCTATATAAAACATTTATTTAATCGTGACCTTGCTCAGATTTATTACTGAGCAGCAGCAATAAGGAATCTCTCACATTCCTATATCACATTCCTGTAGTAGAGGACCTGTTAGAGCGCATCTAGAGGAGAACCATGAAGATGTTCAGAGGGCTGGAGCACTTGTGCTGTGGAGACAGGCTGAGACAGCAGGAGGTGTTCAGCCTGGAGAAGGCTCCGGGGAGACCTTGGAGGACCTTCCACCACCTAAAGGGTCTCCATGACAGCTGGAGAGGGGACTTTTGACAAGGCCATGGCATGATAGGACAAAGGAGAATGCTTTAAATGGAAAGGGAGTAGGTTCAGGTTAGATACAGGGGAAGAAATTCTTTACCGTGAGGGTGGTGAGGCACTGGCAGAGGTTGACCAGAGAAGCTGTGGATGCCCCATCCCTGGAAGGGATCCTGTTCAAGGCCAGGCTGGATGAGGCTCTGACCATCCTGCTCTAGGGAAAGGTGTCCCTGGACATGACAGGGCAGTTGGAAGTAGATGGTCTTCAGGGTCCCTTCCAACCCAAACCATTCTGTAATTTTATCAAACTGGCTAGCCTGCAGCTAAGTACCACCCCAGTGAGTGCCTTTCTTAAGAAATGCTTGTTGATTTTGAGCTATTTAAGGAGTTGAGATATAAATATTGGAGCAAGTTACCTTTAAGGTCCTTTTCAAGCCTAACTGTTTTATGATTCCATTAATGGTATGAAATGTGGGACACGTGCCTGTAAGCGCGTGCACTGTGGTGGCCACCACCCCCTCACGACGTCTAGGAGGAAAATAACTTCTCCCGAAACGAATCCTTGGCTGTTCCGTGAGGTAACGCCGTGATGCGGGACCCGGGTTTTCCCTATATTTGCCAGCGGAGTGGGCCGGGGGATGCAGCCAGAGGGAAGACGTGTGAGGGCAATGGTGCCTTCGGTGTGAGGGGAGCTGCGCCTGGGCCCTCACAGGGGCGCAGGACGCTTTCCTCCCCCGCAGTAAGACCGAGCAGCACAGTCCAGAGCCCTCCCGGCCGCGGCACCGCCCGGGCCGCGCCTGCGCTCCCCGCCGGAGGAGGACGGGCCGCGCCTG
>WBMY01014904.1:97335-181257 GCA_013397315.1 Donacobius atricapilla | reverse complement strand
ATTTGCCCTAAACTGGGACATGTGGGAAGATGCCAAAAGCTTCCCCCATGTCTGACAAAGGCAATGCCAGCTGGCTCCAAGACAGATCCATTGCTACTCAAGTCCAAGCCTGATAGCCCTGGTAGCGGTGCTTCTGGGGTAACAGATTGTAGAAAGGGGAAAAATAAAACCACCTGCAAAACATCAGCTGCGGCCAGAAAAAGGAGTGAGACAATATGAGAGGAACAGCCTTACAGGCACCAAGGTCAGCAAAGGGGGAGGGGGAAAATGTTCTCCAGGCACAGGAGCTGAGATTCTCCTGCAGCCGCTGGAGGCCTACAGGGGAGTTGAGATCCACCCACAGCCCTTGTAGGAGCCCACTCAGAAGCAGGTGGTTGCCTGAATAAGGCTGTGACCCCATGGGAATTCTACGCTCTAGCAGGCTCCTGGCAGGACCTGTGACTCTGGGGAGAGAGGAGTCCAAGCTGGAGCAGGTTTACTGGCAGAACTTGGTTTCTATTTCATTAACCAACTTGGATTTGATTGGAAATAAGTAATTTCCCCAAGTAGTGCCTGTTTTGCTCATGACAGTTATTGCTGAGTGACCTCCCCTTGTCCTTATCTTGACCCATGAGCCTTTTATGTTTCTCTCCCCTGCCCAGCTAGTGAGGGAGTGGCAGAGTGTTTTTGGTGGGCACCTGATTTCCTTTCAGGGTCAATCCACCACACTGAGTTGCTGCAGCTGTTCAATAGACTCATTTATCTCAATAATTTAGGATATTTGGAGGTCAGAGTATCTCACAGTGAATCCCAAGGATCTTGTTTCTCTGATATCTGGCTATGGTTCTTTCAAATTTCTAGGGTTGGCAGCAATTTCCTAAACCTGTTCCAGAACCTATCAGAGCTTTCTTTCCCTTTCAACAAGAGGCCATTCTGCTTTCCAAGACAAGAAGGGGCAAAACCATGATGTCTGATCATACTGGCAGCTTTGCTTTAGTCTATCCAAAATACCAGCTACTTCACTGTATTAAACTGGAATCACTGAATGTTTTCACTGATCTAACTTGTCAGGGAGCCTAGGCTACCACACAATGTTTGCCACTTGATGCCCAGAACTGGAATATTTTTGTGAGAGAGGCAGAGGCTGTAGAGGCAGCAAGTGGAGGAAAAAACAAAAAAAGTGAAACTTTCTCAGGGCAGGCCCGTTGACAGCATTAAGCAGATGTTTTTCTTTTGTAAAAAAACAAACAAAACAAAACAAAACCAAAAATCATTTCACTCTTCTCTTTCTTGCTGTGATCAGTCTCAGTGGAAACCACTTGAAAGTTGCAGAAAAAAAGACAACATCAGAGCAGTGATATCAAGGGAGATAGTGAGGAAATTTTTGTTCTGTTTTTTTCTTGCTGTCCCAGTGTGAATAAATAAGTGACATATTGAAGTATCCTATGGCAAATCTCACTCTAGGTTTCCTCCATGGGAAATGTGGTAAGAAAAGGATAATGAGGTTGTGTTTGTTGTCAGTGATGACCTACCCCATGAGAAATGTGCCTTTTCTTTAGCCCTGCTTTTGCTCCACGCTATAGCTGGTCAGGCGCCCAAATGTGAAAATTTGGATCACAAAAATGAGCTAAAAATCCAGTTTCCTAAATGATATCTAGGAAAGGTAATCAGTTTAAAAAGGAGTCACAGAAGTCAACACACTGTATGAAGTACACCTAGTTCAACCGGAAGAAAATCCATGAAGAGAGTGCCAAAACTCTTGTCTTTCTTTTGTCATTGAGGTATGTACTTACATTTTTAACTTACTCACTTAGTTGAGAATTGTTTTTAAAGCCTAAAATCATTGTGAAAACAGTGATTTCTTTTAAAATATGGTTGCTGAGTCATATGAGCTATAACAGTGCCTTGGCATATAAGACAAGGCAGTATTGTTCACTTCTTGGACAGAAGGAAATACAGACGCTGCTCACCAAGAGAATGGCCTAAGTCCTCTGCATCCTGGGGATGCTCAAACTCACCATTCCAGTAAAGAATCCAAACCCTGGAAGAGCACCACTTTCTACATTTACTTTTGAAACAAGGAAAATAACAGTGGGGAACAAGACATTTGTACATCCAGCCTTTGTATTTGTTTGGCATGAATGGTAAAAAAAAAAACCAATCGGTGATCTGCTTTGGAACTGACAGCCAAGTTGGCCAATCAGGTAAAAAGTGTACACCCCTGGGGACACACCGCTTAAATACAGGGATCTTGGGAAATCTGGTCCCTTTCGACAGACTCATACGATGAGGTAACATCAGAGAAGCAGAGGGGCCCGGGCCCAGGGCCCCACTGGCCCCGGGAGTCAGGCTGGGGGTGGCCGTGCCAAGGCTGGCCCTGCGGGAGCCGAGCCGAGGGGAGCCAAACTGGGTCTCTGAGCCTGGCAGATGCCACAGAGAGGGGGGAGGCGAGACGTGGGCCTCGCCCCGGCTACACACCCCTATGCAGGCAGCTGTCTGCGCGGCACCGTTGGCCGGGAGGAGAGTGAGAGCCAGCTTCGCAAGCGCCGCCGAGGCACCGAGGGAGATGGCCCCGGCACACCCCGCCCCGGGTCCCTGGNAATTTTACTGAATGGATGTTGAATTAGAAATTGATGCAGTGTCTTGGAGCCTTGTCACCAGTGAAGAATAAGAAGTCCTTTATTGTGAAGCTGTGCATCTTTAAAAGGTGAAACCCCGTGTTTTAAGTCCACAACCCTTATGCAGCCATCGGAAAGGCTACATTTGGGAACCTCACAGATGCAGTGTCGGGCAGGCTGCATTTTTGGGAACTGGAAGCCACAAACAGACTGTGTCTCTTGTGGAAAGTTACCAGAAGAATCAAGAGGGACTTGTCTCTCTCAAAAGACTGAATGAAAGACTATTTTTATAAGTGCTACTGACTTAAGAGTTCTGATGTCTTGGCTCTTTACATTGTTTTGTAGCAAAGTAGATTGTTGCTAAGGAGGAGGGGGGGTGTCTTTTAAAAGGTTTCGTGGTTGTTGTTTTTTTTGTTTGCCGTTTAGTGTACGTTAATAAATCTAACTGTTTCTAAGTTTAGCCTGTTTTGCCTTTCTTCTAATCTTATTTCACTAAACTGAAGGTTAGATTCCCACGCTATGTTTCACAAAACAAATTTGGTGAATGTGATAACCACCACATTTTTGGTGTTTCTGCCCGGTTATGAATTTTAACCCATTACAGCCTTCTACAGCCTCAGGCAGGGTGAAGACCCTCCAGTGTGAGATGGGATGTAACAGAGTTCCTCAAGGCAAAGAAGGACTGGGGTCCAGGGCTATAGCTCAATGGGTGGCTATGAGCATTTAAAGTGGTGTATAAAAGGCAATAGGTTGCATATCTGCTATCCAGTTGAATGCATTTTGGTTCTTCAGAAGAATACTTACAGTATCACACTTTCAGGAATATGTTTTGCAGATAGAGAGAATAAAGGCACTCCTGTGCAGCGTTTGCTTCAGTTACTGGCATCTGGAGACAGACAAGTGTCCTGACTCCGCCCTTCTTAGTTTCTTTCAGGCTAGCTCCAGACACCACCCTGCTGTAGTGGTTTCAAATTCGCTGAATTTGTTTTGTAAAATTTAGTGTAGTGGTCTATCTTCCTACTATGGAATAGGATTAGAAGAAAGGCAAAAAAAGCTTAACTTAAAGATAAAAACAGTTAGATTTATTAACACGCACTAAAAGGAGAACAAAAAAAAAAAATGAAACCTTTTTAAAAGAACTCCCCTTCCCCCTACCAACAGTTTACATTTCCACGAAACAAGGTAAAGAGACAGAAAATCAGAACTCCAAGTCAGTACCACTTATAAAATAGTCTTTTATGCAGTCTTGGAGAGAGACAAATCCTCCTGATTTTGTTCTGGTAACTTTCCACAAGAGACACAGTCCATTTGTGGCTTCCAGCTCCCACAAAAGCAGCCCACCCAAGAATCTGCATTTGTGAGCCTCTCAAAACGTAGCCTTTCCCATGACTACATATGGGCCGTGGAGTTACACATGGGGGTTTCACCTTTTAAAGATGCACAGCTCCACAACAAAGGACTTCTCATTCTTCACTGGTGATGAGGCTTCAAACATTTCATAGGATCACTAGATACAGTTTCTAATTCAATATCCACTCAGTAAAATCAGACACCTTTGCTTGAATTCACAAAATCATCTCCCCATTCTTAGTCCAGGATTTAAAGGAATATTACAGTCTGTTACCATAAATCAAAGGAGATTTACAGCCTAGAGCTAAGGCAACTTGTCGTCTCCTCCACTTAAGAAATCACCCTTCCTTTACTGACTTTGATATCTTCATATTATCTCTTTGCATATCTCCAGTTTGTCCTTTTCTCTCTCTTTGAGAAGGGTTAGAGTTTAAAAAAAAGTCTGAGTCTGTGTTAGGAAAGTGTTAAAATGTCCTGCCTGAGCCTGCAGACGGCCATGTGGTCTCAGCCATGCGGCATCTTGAAAACTTCAAATCCATGAGGTGTAGAAAAGCTCAGAAATGGAGGCCCAGATCTTCTCTCCCCCTCTACCCCTCGGTCTTATGGGGTGTGTTTGGCCCAGCCTGGGCTCGATGCTGCTCTCCGGGGACCCGGGGGGGATCATGTCCCTTGGCTGGCGGCGTGGTGCAGGCCGTAGGATCGGCTGGATGTCAGCAGCCGTGGCTCCCCTTTCTCTGCCGGCATCTGCTGGGCTCAGGGGCCTGGCTCGGCTCCAGCCAGGGCCAGCCCCGGCACAGCCGCCCCAGCCCGGCCCCGGGGGCAGCGGGGCCTAAGCCAGGCCCCGCTGCTGCTCCCCCTCAATGTTACCTCATGGCAGGCCCGCAGCTAAAGAGGGCCTTTCCCAAAATCCCACCTGTATTTAATCCCGGTGTCCCAGAGGTGTGCACTTGTATCTACTTGGCCAATTTGGCCGTCAGTTTTAAAGCAGATCACTAATTGTTTTTTACCATTCATAGAAACCAATACACCTGCCCAGAGTGAGGTTTTGAGTCCCAGACACCACTGGGGTACGCACAGGCCTTTCAAGTTCCATTCTGGTACCAAGACATACACACTGCCTCTTCTCTCCTACTCCTTCTCTTTTCACAAGAAGTCAAATGATGCCTTATATTATGGCATTTACAAAAGCACTTCTCCATTTTCTGTATTAGCAGGCTAATTTGATGAGCTAACCTAGGAAAAACTATCCGAAGACATAGTAGAAGAAGACATGAGGAAAATATGTAAAGAGAAGATAGAAAGCTGCTAGTTCAACCACTATTATCATTATTTGATATATTGTTGGTGAAACACTGAAGAAACCACCACAATTATCTTGAGCCCTTCATGAAACTCTCCACCATGTGTGTACACCCGGAGCATATCTGCTGATAGATACTGAAGAGAAGTTTCCGCTGTCTTTGAAATCATCATGCTACCGGCTCTGCCTTAGCCCTACACAGCTCATGGCTGGACTAGTGACCTCCACCAACCTGGCTTGGCAGAGTGACCATGCCAGGCTACTGCTGTGGACCATAAATACAGTTGACCTGTTCTGGCCTTGATAAAAAAAAAGTTAAGAGTGAGTAAGAGCAAGTACTGAAGATGGACAGCTTCCACAGTTTGTTAGAATGCATTTTATTTCAACAAAGCTTTTTGTTTATTATGAAAATGGCCTTAGGAAAAAAAAAAAAAAACAACAACAGATCAAGTAAAGCAATAAAACAAAAATGTTAATTTTGAGGTTTCAATCCAGTCCTCTCCAAAACAACCACCCAGAGCCCCTACTAATTCCCCTTTCACACAACTCCTACATAGTCTTATGCTATATCTGAACCAGTAGCTAAGAGTGGCTTCCTGGACGTAGGCCAGAGGTTGAGGTTAGGGCTGCTAAAGCCAACATGTACCTCACATATTCTCTAGAGCTCTCTGGACTTTCTCCTGGCCACTTCTTTAAGGTTCAGAACCAAGGGAAGTCTGCAGGCAGAGGCTGTTGATAGCTTTCCATCAGAAACAGCCTTTACCACCGTGTAAAGCCAAGGGCCCAGTGTGTATGTGAAGGCAGGAGAGGATGAGGGTCTAAGGGTGGGAGAGATCCCAAGGGTACCCCTGGAGACCTCTGTGCAGGCAGGGAATACTGGGTTGGAACCAGGCACACAGTTCAGATCAGCTCATACTAATGAGCAGTGTGTGTTCCAGATGACAACTTCCAAATGTGCAACATCTTGCAAGCAGATGAGGACTGGGTATGAAATCCGGCTGCGCTCCAATGGGACAATAATATATGTACCTTCAGAGATTTGTACTTTAAATCTGAAGTTTTAAAAAGTAGAAATAACTTTAAGTAGTTTCCTATTTAAAAGCCAGCTAGGCAGAATTAAAGTTTCTGCCTAATGAAGAGGGGTGAGAAAATTCTTCTTGGGCCTTATGAAGTTATGAACTCATCAAAGTAGGTAAAATATTAATGAATACTCATCAATATGCAAGCTATTATTTTATTCACTTTTCAAAACTGAAATACATCTTTGAAGTCTAATTGTATAAAGCATATTGTGCCTTGTGTATATATGTGTATATATAGATGTACAAATAAAATATTTAGAAATTTTATATATTTTCATATATACTACATGAATGAAGAAGTTTTTATCTTCCTATTCAATTTCCCATTATTTTGAGCTCAAGATTATTAGATTGTTGCTTTAAAACACATAAGACCACCTCTCAAATACAGAACACCACATTTTTTTCTTGTTCTGAATGAAGTGTCATTCAAAAACCCTAAATCAAATTTTAATTTAATCTACTTTATTACCTGGGGTAAAACATACTTCCAACATTTTTGTGTTATAAATATGTGGTGGGCAATCTGGTTCCTCTGCAAAATGAACACTACAAATGTTGATTGGGATGTCAGTAAAAATACAGTAGTTGCTTTGGACATAGTGGAGGAAAATTTAGTTTATTCCAACATAAGCTTTGAATAGGAATCCCAAATAAAGAAAACTGAAATTACATTTCAAACTATGTTTTCTCTTTTAAACCTGTGTGGTGCGGAAAAGAGTATTGATCTTATTATAAAACTCTACTTTCAGTACTTTACAATAAACTTCTTAAAACATTTTGCACTTCATCTTTTTCTTAGGGAAAAAAAAAGAAAAAAACAAAGACCATTGATGGAATGAGTACACTGGGATTCATTAACATTCCTAAGAGATTCTTAAAGATTCACAAGACATCCAATGCTTTCAATCTGTGCTCAGTACCTCTTTACATGATGGCTTACTGCAATTGTGTCAACACGTCAATGAGAAACATGAGGCTATCGCACAAAGTATGATTGAAGAACAATCCACCAAGACAGAAATTATTCCAAGAAAAAAAAGGCCCCCCGAGGAGCTAGCTCAAACCTTGAATGAGCATGTTCTTCACTGAGGGTATGTTGTCCAAATGCAGTGATGGAGGAAGTCTTTAGGTCTAATCAGCTTCATTTTGAGACACTGAAACGCAAGCAGAACCACGACCTCTTTTTATAGTCTGTCAGCACAGGCACAGCACCCCTCCATCCCTAAGGTATGCAATGCATTTACACATTACCTCAAGATTACAGTCATACAAATACTGCTGTCCTTTTGCCTGGGCCTATGAGTTTCTCAGAAACATTTGTGTTCTCAGTAGGCTTCTGAGGCAACAGGGCCTTATTGTACCACACTACTGCTTTAACTACTTCCCTTCAGTCAGGTCTGTTCAGAACAATTTGGGAATCAGAAAGGATTTTAATCCTAAAATGTCATGTCTCCCAAGAAAAACCTAATATGAAAACATGCAAATATGAAATGATCACTAAGGAAGCAGGATTATTATCACAGTCCATAGCTATTAAAAAGCCAGAGTAAACGAGACTGAGGCTGAAAGATGCTAATTACATTTATCTACGGACCTTGATGACTAAGAAAAAAATAGAATAAAATAAATGGAATTTCTCAGCTGACTCAGCAACATCTTCTTTATTCTGCATGTCCTGCTGATCTTTTCCCCAGTCATAAATCCCTTTTCCAGGATGTGAGTATCTTAGTGTCCTTATTCACATCTCCCAGGGACCCTTCATATTTCAGAGAGTCTCAGCACTCCAGTCTATTTGCTGAGACAAATCTTTGCTGGCAGGTACATGTAAAAGCCAGAAGTCAAAGAGAATATACTTTGATCCATCACTGACCAGAGAATGCTTACCAAGGGTCTGCCCATGTTAGAATCCTTGTTCAACTACAATCTTCAAAAACTAAGTGGTCTACTTGCCTATCAGACTTCCTTGACCAGACCTCTTGAGAAGAAGTACAGTAACATTCGACAGTTACAATTGTCTAAAACTACAAAAATTTAGGAGTACATGCCTAGTTCTTCATCTTTATGTGAGGAGTGACTGTTAGCCATTCCTAATCACAGTTATTTCTCCCTCTCATTTCCCCCACATTTTTGCTAGCTCAATACTTTCTAGAGCAGACACCTTCCATAGGTTCAGTATTTAGCAACACTTCCTCCAGTAACCATCACCAGGTCACCTAAACCAACTGGAAACCTATATTCTTCTCAGATATAGAGGTAATCAACATCATGGGGATAACACCTAAAAGGCAAATCCACTTGATGGAACAAGTTGGGTATTGGAGAGATTCTAGTAATATTTTTCCAACACCTGAAATTTAAAATGCCCCAAGGCCTCTTGCCAGGGAACTTAATTTTTCAAAATTAGCTGCACTTCAACAGCTTGAACCTGTAACTCAAAGACCATTAACCTACTTCCTCTGCCTTTCTGCAGGAAATTAATAGAAAGGTGTCTTCCAGTATTTTACATATGTATGATTTTCCAGTGGCTTAAAAAAGATTTACTCTACAGCACCTACTAAAATAAGGTTTCACTCCTCAGTTGAGACTCCTCTTGCCAGATGATAGCTCAGACACATTTTTAATGGCTCAATATGTAGGCATATCTGAAAACTATGGGTTTAGTGCCAACAATAGATTGACTTTTAATGAGAATAGCATTTACCAGCGTCCCAGTAATTCACTTATCACATACTGTCATTAATGTACCAATAACTGTAAATTGCTTCTGTCTACAGAAGCTCTGCTCACAAGGTCCTGTGAAGTCAGCATCTTAGCCTTTATGTAGACTGTAACATCTTGCTTGGCTAGTGAATGTACTGTGTCATTTATTTTTACTGCCTCATTTGTACATAATTCCCATTTCTTTCAGAAGCTATGTTCTGCTTTCTATGACTGAGCTATCCATCTTTATAAAGGGATAAGAATCCTTTTAAAGGATGAGTGCCTAATTCTGCACTTTATTAAGGCTGAAATAAGGCTGCCACACTGTATTCTAAAAAGCAAACAAAAGAACAAATTGAAGAGCCTGAAGATTTCAGAAGAGCTGTTTGACAGATAAAACAACTCTCTGTATCAGAACCACTGGGATTATTAAAGGTGCATGTGGTTTCATTCCCCTATGCACAGTTAGAAACTCCTTACCTGAACTGTGTACAGAGTAGAACACTCCAGAGCTCCTCATATTCTTGGGACAGCACTCAGGTGTGACAATAATTAATCAAAAACAAAAAAAAAGGAGAATTATCACTACACAGTTCATGAGAAACACTGTGCAAATATAATTTCACTGTTTAAATTATGTCAGGAAAAAGAAGAATGGAAGGCCTTCTGAAAAGACACAGATAAATGTGCTTGCCATGTCTGTATTGCATCAATCAGGAATGAAGCCAGAATTTTTCTAGAACTGAGGCTCAAAGACAAAGCCTTGGGAAGAGGAGGAAAATATGTTCTGCAGATTCATCAGAGCTTTCTATGCATGTTACTGATATTTTTTTAGGGCTTCTTTAAGAAACTAATTTTATGAACTAATTAGAAACAATAGTAATGCAGAGATGACTAATCACAAGATAAAAATTCTATACAGGTACAAGTGATAGTTGCATAAAACTCTCAGCAAACAACCAATTACCTCTATGCTTTTTCATCAAAGAGGAATAATACAAAATTTAAATAATCAGAGTGTGTTTTCCATGTCATATTTTCATAGAAGTGTTGCATCCATAGCCTGGAAGCAAGCAGTAGGTAGAGTTAAATTACCATTTATTTTAGATAGCCTTGCCTGGCCTCAGTGTAGGTTTGTAGGGAAAAACTGGAGGGGAAAACACAACCATTAGAGAGGAATTATAGTAATTTGCAAATGGAAAAGTGGGTCAAATCTGCTGCATAAATTATTCATAATGAATTGTTCATTCAGATTTATATTGGATAGATTTGAAAACACTGAAATTGAGATCAAAATTCCTGTAAAGGTGAAATTACTTCAGCGTGTTATTGAGAATAGCTATAGTATTTTACTTCATGAAATATTGAGTTGACATTTATCTATTCATTAGGGTTACCTGCATTACAGAACAATCCATCCACCGAGAACACTCTAAGGACAAAATGACACAAACAGAATGTGCATTGCATTAATGGCTAGCATTTAAGAGAAGATGTCAGAAAGAACCTGACTAAAAATATCCACTAGTACTAGAAAATCACACTCCAGGCTTGAGCTTCCCCAGTAATAGGGTGCAGGGCAGTTCAGCAGGCACAGAAACTGAATGCAAGATGCATCCCTCTTTAGGACTGACTCATTCTTTCTGCTGGCACAATCTGTTTTCCCCAGCATGCAAACATTTAATCCAGCCCCCCCGGGGATGTTTATGCTGATAAATAAACGGGCTCTATTTGGACCTCACTAACAAGCTGTCTCTCTTTCACATCTACTCTAAGTGGCACTAGACATAGGCATGGTTAGCAGAAGCCTGTTGGGTCTATCAGCCCAGACGTGTGCTCCTGCTTTTCTTAGAAGTACAGCTGGGGAAGAGACAAGGAGGTCTCCACCAGCTGCCCCTCTGCACCCACCTGTGCCCACTCCACAATGGAAACATGTCAGGGAGGAGACCCAGGCCAAGCCTTTTGGGTGCCTGCTCAGAACAGTCTCTGCAGCACAACCACTACCGCAAAGACTGGGCACAAGAGCCCTGCAGCAGCACCCTGCCACAGGAATTTTTCCCCCAACAGCATCTTTCTGGATACTTTCAGGGAAGCACAAACTTGGATAAGATGCCTTATTTTTTCTAATTTATTTTTGACGCCTGCCTTGGTTTAACAGGCACAGCATGGGGAATTTTCCTTCTCTTGAGACAAATTTGTCCTTGACAGAACTGCACTGATTGGAACAGTTACATCAGGGATGGATCTGGCCAATTATTTTTCTATTTGGGTAAACATGACTTAGCTGCTTTAGCATCATTTGCTCAGATAATCAATACACACAGCAGACACAGACATTAAAGCACATCCATTGCATAGCTCCACTGGACACAGATGAGGATATATGCTATGTTGTAGGCAAGACTACACAAGTCCTACAACTTGAAAATGCATAGCGTGTCACTCTCAGCAAAGGATTGGTCCTGGCTTTGATCACATATATGCCCAACAGAACCCTTTTTAAATGCTCATGACTCCCACTCTTGTTTTTTTCAGTACTATTGGTTCAAAAGAGAAGTACCTTTAGTACTTAATAGTGTGCAGGATTACACAGCATTAGAAAGATGACCTTTTTATTCTTCTCCGCAAGTTTCATGAAGTGCTTGTAAAACATGCTGAGCATTGCTCTCTGGGCTGCTGAGTGACAGAGAAATTTTAGCAGCTGAAAAGGTGCAGATTAGGTAACTATTTTAAGAGGGGTTTTTTCAGTCTTTTCTAGCAGCTGCTGACAGTTTACTGATTGTACATTTGGAAAAAGTGGTCCATCGAAAGTTCCTCACTTCATGCATCATTTGAGGGGAGAGATTCTGCTTGAGAAATATGTTTTATTTTTTAAATGTTAAACTTTGCATGATATTGTTGCATAGCCTCACTTAGTACTGCACCTACCATCCACGCTGCACTCTGCTTTAGAAATGCCGCCTGCTCTTGTATCCCCTGGGCCATGAGGCTCAGGTCAGAGTGGTTGCCCTGCCTGGGTTTGGATGGTGCCTGGGTCTCTCCAAAAGGATAGCACCCCTCCAAAAGGATGATCCCCTGGGTACCCTGGGATCAGTGCTGAATACCTTCCTCTCTCTTTTGCTGCACCAACCACCATCGACTTTTTTTTTTTTAAAGCCCACTCTGTTACCACTGACACCAGCAGAAACATATGAGAGTAAAGGCAAACTATCCACTGATGCATCTACAAGGTTCAAAGCCATGTAAACCATGGCTAGATTGCAAGAGAGACAAACCTGTGGCTAAAGGAACTGAAATCCGTTCAGAGAACCCCTGCTTATCTTGCCCTCTCACATCTTCCAGAACTTCCTCACTTAGGACATACTAGTTCTCAAGATCTCCATCCTGACATGAGTGGCCTTCTTATTTCTCTCCTACCTCATTAAGTAGAGTTCAACCCATGCAAAAGCAGTATCTTGGCTGATTTGACGACTTTATTTCCCAAGTTATCACCAAGAACAAGTTACTGGCTGGTAACAGCTATTCTTTGCCGAAATTTGAAGTATTGTTCCAGAATGGAGGTTAAAAAAATAAACAGAGAAGTGATGGGGCAGACTTACAAACAGCTAAATGGTCTTTAACTTGAGGAATGGTTGTTTGATGTGGATGTAGGCAGACATGCACTGAATAGTCACAACTAGATTACCCTCTCAGCAGAAAGGAAACAGCACTATCAGCATCTTACCTTCCTCAGGTCCTCACTCTGCGAGACAATCCTGGTTTATCACTTCTGCCTGCTAAAACTGCTCTGTCCATGTGAGCCTCCCAGCAAGTACAACATTATGTTACCAAAGAGGATGCAAGGGTTGCATTGAACCTGGGTCTCCTCTCACCTCAGAGAGTGTTCTCATGCTTGTGGATGGGAAATAGGGAAGAGGGAAGGTAACAATATATCCTCCTCAGCATTTTTCCTTATCATCATCTTCTCTCTTGCTTAAAATCTCACATAAGTTGCCACAAGACAACTGCATTTCTCAATGAATATATGCCTTGAAAAAAATATGTAAACATTACTCTCATTAGAGTCATTCTAGACTGAAATAATGAGACACCATCTTGTCTGAAAATGAAGAACCTCACATTCTGGCCTTGTAGCAACCTGCAAGAATTCAGTCTTCTCCCTGACTTCTCTACACCTTTTCACTATTTGTTCTCCTGTATAAATAGAGAGCTGCTGCTCCAGCGCCCCAGAGAAGATACTATACTAACAATTTCGACAGAAAAGGTGAAAGGGAAAGAGGGTCAGTGACAGGGCTTTGTGAAGACTCAGGTTTGAGAGAACAGTGTAGCAAGGTGATCCATGCTTTAATATGAGCTCTGCATCAGCTTGTGGAGCCCATCCTACAGGTCCACACAAGTGGGGCAGTAGGTCATGGGACCAGTGATGAATAAAATTTTCCACAATTCCTCCTGCTCCATGGCTAGCATTATAATCACACAGGATAAATTCCTACATACTATGTCTCACACTTGTACTTACATTTGGAATGTTTGTTCCAATTTTCAGCCCTCTCATGACAGTGTCCCAGTTAGCATGGCTTTCAAAGGGTGCACTTCGGGCACCAATGCTCTCGGGTTAGCACACGGTACACAGCCCCCTCTATTACCACAAGGAAATTTTAGAAATCACAAATGGACACACAATCTTTGTTCAGCTGCTGCAAGTTTGCTGCAGTACACTTGCATCAGAACAGAACTGAAATAGCAGCCAAAAGAGCAGAGCAGGAGATTGCTGTCTGCACCAGCCCTATCTAGCCCAGGATCTTGTGAGGGAATGCCTGTTTATTCCATCTCTAAATAGGATGAGTAAAATTGGAAAAAAAAATCCATGTTGGCCTTTCAGAAGCATCACAAAATTGACTAAGGATGCTATTTTATTCTTGTCAAATTTAGTTGGCACCATGGTTTTTTTGCATTTGATTCACAAGCACAATAAAGGGGAAGATATAACACTAGGCAGAAGCAAGTGTTATGTGACAGGATTATTAATCTCACAAAACTATCACCAGCATCAAGTGACTGGGGCAAGAAATAACAGTCTCTTAGTAGCACTTTGGTGTCACACACTTATTACAAACTACATCACATAATTTCATAAAGAGCTGTTGAAATACTTATTTGAACTATAAAATTATGTCATATTTTAAAGATAAATACATTCTAAGTTGATGCCAAAGTTTGTTTTCTAATATTTCTCCTTCTATATTGGATCCAGTATTCCTAACCTAACAAATCTCTCTCAGTCAGATATAGTATTTAATGTGTCAGTAAATTTAATTATTAGCAATCAATGGTCATTAATTATCCATGAGCTGCATTTGAAACTTAGATGTTGTTCTTATTCAAATTGCAATCTGTCGGTCACACAAATGTTTGCAAATGCAATCTGATTTGATTTGCTAACCAAGGAAAAACACACAATTTCATTAGGAAACAGCTGAGGAAGGGAAGCTTTCTTCATTAATAAAAACAATTAGTGAGTTGCCCAGCTGTGTTACAAAGCAGCCAGCGACTTTTAGGCTGGCACCCTGGCCAACTAATAATCCAGTGCTAATTGGGGTACACTCGGCAGATTGTTCAGCTTCTGGTTCTTATTTATACTGATCTCCATTCAAAAGGAAATTTATTTCAAACGACTTCTTTAAAATAAAATAAAAGTTTTATTTACTCTGAAACATCAGCTGGTGAAACCTTTGCTATAGGAATATATGAGAGGACTCCAAGTAAGGGTTGCCAAGGAAGAATGAAGCCTTTTGCTGCCAGTGGGGTTGTCACAAAATCAGGGGAAGGAGACTGTAATTCCTTCTTCACCATCGTGACTCTCAGAACAAACTTGGTGAGAAAATACAAGCATTTCTCAGAGCAAGAAACAGTAGGTCAGGCTCAGGGGTCTGACCCTGCAGTAGCTGGGGATCTTCAGGGAAGCATTTATGGCTTGCTACGGTCCTCTACCTCTTTTCTCCTACCTTGAGTATAGGGCACTATCTACAAACAAAAAAAAAGTATTGATGATGAATGTTCATCATATTTTATTCTTATATTCTCTGAATTAGTTTCTCACCTTTAAAAAACAGGCAAAAATGTAAATAAAAACAACAACAAAACCCCTCAAAAAAAAAAAAAACCAAAACAAACAAAAAAGCAAAAGTAATCAAGAGCAACACAGAAAACAAGAAGTAAACCACAGAAAAACACGCAAAATCTCAAGTCCCAGGTTGTACCCTTAGTCCTACCTATTAAAAATTACCATGGTTCCCCTAGCCATGTGTATAGTGCAGGTGCTTCTTTTCATTCCCAGAAAACTCCTCCATGGAGTTTTCCTCATTTGGACTCAAGTCAGCTGTTAGTGAGAGGCAATCAAATTCCCTGGTGTCCTATCTGCAAACACAGTGCCCAGATTGGTTTGGTACCCTCTGCCTCAGCTATTTGCTCCAGTCTGCATCCTCAGAGCATGTCCAACAGACACCAGCAAAACCTGGGACATCCCAACATTTCAGAATCATAGAATGGTTTGGATTGGAAGGGATCTTAAAGATTGATTAGTTCCAACCCACTGCCATGGGCAGGGACTTCTTTCATTAGAGCAGGTTTTTCAAAGTCACGTACAACCTGGCCTTAAACACTTCCACAACTTTTCTGGGAAACCTGACACTGCTTCATGACCCTCACAATAGAGATTTTTTCCTTATATCTAATCTAAATAGACCCTTCCTCAGTTTAAAGCTACTACTTGACCTGAAACTATTGCATTACCTGACTTGCAGCTGTCTGATTTATTTGCTTGACTTTAGATTTCAACCCTAGTTGAGTAATTACGCCTTTCAGCTTCAGGAAATTTAAGTATGAAGGTTTAGATTCCTAGAAGTTCTTAGGTGATGGATGGAACAGACAATTTCCAGGGGGGTGTTCTGAAATATGTCCTTTACTGACCTACCTCCTACCTGTGGAAGCATCTGTAATCTCCTGCGCTGCTCCATCCCAGTGAACAAGATCACACAGAGCGCCAGGAAAAGAAGTGCCTACAGTTCAGGGTGTTTCCTTGCAGCAGTGTAGACACAGTGAAAGTTACACTATTCAGTGCTACTCAAACTGAGTAGAAAAAAAACAAAAAGAAGCCATTATGTGAATTCTGGTATAGTTTTCCACCTCTAACTGGTAAATTATTGGGCATGCTCCATAAGACAGCACCTGTCCTTTATTGTGAGGCATACTTTTTGATTAGCAAACCAGACAACCTGGGGCAAACAAACAAAATTACTCCTTGTTTGGTGAAATCACCTTTGCCAATCCACACAACAGAGTAAACAACCTGAAGGAAAAACATTTGTCATAGGCAAATGTATCAGAATGTAAATATTATATGAAGAATGTAAATATCCCTTGAAGGTGCCCCATAAATAGAATGATAGCAAAATTAGTTTATTTGCTCAGGTTGTACATGTATAATATGGTAGCCATCAATCTGTACAGGTAAAATGCAAGCAAAAATCAATGCAATCAATCAAATATGAAGCTTTCCTGCAAATGAAAGGAAAATTGCTTTTTAGATGATATGCAGTAAAGCACAACTGCATGACCATTGACTTTTTATCAGCTTGGACAGAGGCAAAGCCCACCAATCATGAAAAAATTCCCTGTTACTAGTGGAAATTTTTTCAAGATTTATTATTTTGCGTATGTTTTAGTGAATGGTTTCTTTGTGAGATTTTTCCCTTTTCTGCTTAATGACTGTATTTAAGCATGTGGATGTGCAAATACACTCAACAATTGTGAATTCCTACCAAGGTCAGACTTCACTAGTAAAATTATTTCATTCACTGTCTTTTTTATTTTATAGAATAAAGGATGTTATACCACAGCTGGTGAAATACATACTTTGAAATGAAAACTCCAAAGGGCTATCTCTGACCTTCATAGAATTAGGTCAAATCTAGCTGTGAAAGTTAGCAACTAACACATCTCCAGAAAAAAAAAAAATAGATCTATCAAAAATTAAACTGAAGGCTTCTATTTCACAACACTCATATGGCAAATTGCACTACAACGCTAGGAACGCATCTTCAAAAGGCAAACATGGTGGGGAAAAACTGATGTGATCTTGTACAGTGAAGAAGCTTTTAAGAGTTAACTCCATTATAATACAGTTTTCTGGACAAAATTACTCAGGCACAACCTTAATAAATAATAAAAGACGTGTTATCCTATTTTTCCTTTTTATAAATGCCACAAACCATTCCTGATCCAACCAAACAGCCCTGTAGGGCACATGACCTATTGGTTTGTACTGGAAGATATGGTGAATAGTTTTTGGGGCTGCAGCTGAGAAAGCTGAATTCCTTCTCCTGCTCAGCAGACAGGTATGAAGGGGGCAAATGGGACAATGCCCTTCTCCACTCTTTGAGCTCAATTTCATATCCAGGAACATGTCCATTGCTCCTCACAAATTCCTGGCCGTTGTCATTGCTCATTACATGTGCCAAGTAATACCATTTGATGGTGCATTTTGTCTTCACTACAATGTGCCAGGACCACAGGCAATGCCTCCGGCTGAGCTGTGGCAAAGGCTTATCAGAAGGGCTCTTACGACATGGGGATGTGAAACTGTCCTCGCTGCAGAGTGGAGGAGGCTCTATCCCATGCTGACAGCAGCAACTGGTCTTATCCAAAGGCACTGGGTCAGATTCATGCCACCTCCTGGTGTGCAGGGCCGTGCTAAATGGCACCCAGTCTCATTTGGGGGTATTTTTTATTAAAACTGCAGACAAACCTCAAGTTGTCTGTGAATCTCACCTGCTGGAAATAAGGCAGGTGAAGCAGTAGAGCTCAGGATGTAGCTCAGCTCTACCCTGTACTCCATGTCCTTCTTCTCTGTGACAGCTCAGTGGGCTCAGCATGGGAAAGAGGGATGCAGTCTCTCTATGCTTTCACAGTGACAGGGTGCTGGGAGCTGGGTGGTGGAGGAGCTGACCATCAGTCTGGAAGGTGCCTGCCAGTGACTCCTTTCAGGGCTAGCTAATAGTGGAGGTATAGCATGCCCCTATGGAACTGTCTTTTCTGCCCACTCTGCCCAATCCTTAAGTAAAAATTATCTTCTACAGCACGGCTATACATTGCCTGTATTGATGGAGTCTTGATCTCAGCTAGGGGCTCCAGACTGAGCCACACATCAAATATAATAAATGACTCAACAACAGGATTTGTGTACTTCTGACAGCTTCTTCTTTGGAAAACAAGCCTGGGAAATGCCTGTACAACTCAGGGTTGCATTTCTCTTAGTAGGTATAAGAAAAGGAAACCCTGTTGCGCTATTCCATTGTTTCTGGAATGTGTCAAGATCTAGTGCACAGGATAACATAATAACATGCTAGCAAAATTAAGGCACAGCCAGAAAAAGCAGGAGTTTGTTCATATTCTGGGGGTACTTTCTAAAATACCAGAAAAATGACAGTTTTATGGTCTGTATGTAATGGGTTTACGATGGAATTTTCACCTCGACATTCCCCTAATTAGGGGTTTTCTCTCTCTGGACTCCAACTGGTTTACCAATATATTACCTTGTATTTTACCTTGTATTTCACCTTGTATTTCAATAAGTTCAATAGTAGAAGATGGGAATCATGTATCTACTGATTTTGTAGTTGAAGGACATCAATAATTTATAATTTTGAAATGCTTTTTTTCATTCTAATGAGTTAGAGCTCAAACCACTGCAATAAGAATTTGGCATCTTTTCACTGAGGCACTGTTATGATTCTGTTATATTGCAATGTTGTTACAAAATGAAATGTTAAAATTACACAGACCAGTGGATAAAGTATTTACCAAAAATTTATTTGGCAAAGAGGGCATTATTTGTTTAAAATACTGTCTGAACAGATGTAACAAACACAAAATGTATCTTCTGCCCACCTTCAATGCTCTGCTTCAGTTTAATTAATTTTCTTCACCTCCTCATGTTAGTGTCTGTGAAAATACCGTCAGCCTTAGAGAATTATATTTTCTACCTGCTGTGGGATTGAAGAGATCAGATCTTTGTCTTCTCTCTGCTGCTCTGTGACTGTGATTCAGGAAATCACAGTCTCATTCACAGTACCTTAGGGTGGCAGAAATGTCTCAAGCACAGACATCATATCATAGCACAGCAAAGATAGCACAGCGTAGCACAGAGTGGGTAGCATAGCACAAATACATAGCACAGAACAGGGCAGGTCAGGAAGCAGCTGGCAGGCATGACAATCAGTTTTCCTGCCATGCTGTGCAAACTGGGGCAACCACAGGCTTGTCCTATCTATAAATACCAGCTTCCCTCTTACTAGTGCAGCTGATACCAGCCCAGGCTTGCAGGCATCCACAACTCAGTACTGACTTATACTGTCAAAAATGAAGACACTGACTCTTGGCTTAAGGTTCCCATCAGTCTCAGAACTGGTGACAATGTCTTTCCCTGCACTGATGTCTGGGTGGACATCCCACAACCAGGGCAACTTCACCCTCATATATGACTTAGGAAAAAAAAAAAAAAGGACCTTTCTATGCTTTGTTCCCTCCTTGAACAATTTGAAAAACCTGGAACTTGACAGTTATAAAGAGCAGTGCTTGGTGAAGAAGGACCTGTATGCCAGCTGCTGACTTCTCTTTTTTTTTGTCCTGACACAGCAATGCAGGTCCAATGCTTACAGACCTTTCTGCAGAGGGCTTGAGTTAAAATGAGACTTGGGCTGCTTGAAGCTGCCTCAAGACTTCTCTGAAGAGCTTGTATCCTCAAAAGAGACAGATCAAGCCGGGTTTCCCACCACTTGTAACAATAATACCTTTAAGTAGCACTCTAATTGCTTTTACAATAGGCATTACGTGACGTACTCTCCCTTCCCCAAATTCTCAAGCTTCATAAATAAGTCTTGCCCTTATGCAGCAGATGGGGAAACACAGCAGCTCTCCGAGGAGGAGGCCCGAATCACAGCGTGAGCAGCTTCACATTTGTATGAAGATCTTCACTGGAAAAGTGCACAGCATTTATCTCACTTATCTTAGAGGTCTGCCAAGCACTTCACTGCCACACGCTGCTGAATTTATCAGGGCCGCGGCAGGATGCAATTGAGATGCACTGCCCCCACACATGCTAGCAGCCTGACTTGTACAGGGAGAAAAAGAAATAGATAAGGCAGAATGCTTCATCTTCTCATGAGTTCATATCTAGAGCTGCAAAAGAAAGGAGGCTGGGAACACATACTGGATAACAAGCTGACAGGTGCACAGCTTCTCAGATGGCAAACATAGGCAGTATAATCCTTATGGGGAAAAGTATCAATTAATTTAGGAAATTACATATAGAAGGTGCATAAAAAACCCACTTCTAAAAACTTCTCCATCCAAATACCTCAGGCTGCCTGTAGAGTTGTGGTTTGCTCAATACAGGCACACATTTCTTTCTTTTCCTCCCCCAGACAGTAACACTCTTCTTTGCTTTACAGCTTGCAGTGTAGAGAAATATCCACCCCTGATTTAAGCAAGCCCCAGTGTGGCACATCTCTGAAGAAGCACCCTGCGCACATGCCCTGTTTTTACACTCCCCTCTGGACTGAGAGTATTAGCTACTTCTGGACACAAGATACAGAGCTACACAAACCTTTCACTAGCTGCCCTGACCTTGAGATGAGTTTCAGCTCATTGTGATGCAGGGTAGCCATAAGATTTCCATGATGCCACTTGATCTCCAGATTGGCAGTCCTTCTCTAAAATTCTCTTTGTAGATGTTCAGCATCTGCTCCCCAAGTGGCATCCACTTGCACATGACTGACATTGACCCCTGTGCCAGCCAGTGGCCCTGGGAGGCACTTTTGGTTCAGGCCCAGCCATGGGATCCAGCTGGATCTGCAATCCCTGCCACTTTGCAGCATTGTCTGTGCCAGCCAAGAGGCTCCAGAGCAGCACCTTCCCTATTGTATTGAGACTTCCATTAAAGCATGATCAAAAGGATTATTATTTATTGCCCTCTTCCTCCTTCTTTCTATTAAGATACAAGTGATAGCAATGTAACTATAAACTGCCTCCTGTCACTTTAGTATACCTTGAGGGATTTAGTACCTTCTTAGAATTTCACTGCTATGACACGTGGAAAACCATCAGATAAAAAGGCCCAGATACCCAGAGAATGTGAGAAAATGAGAAAAAAATGATGCTCAGGAGAAACCTTATTGCTGTCTATAGCTACCTGAAAGGAAGTGGTAGGGAGGTGTGATTTCATCTCCTCTCCAAGGTAACAAGTGAAAGGATGAGAGGAAATGGCCTTAAGTTGCGCCAGGCAAGGTTTAGACTGCATATTAGCAAAAATTTCTTCATCAGAAGGATGGTCATACATTGGAAGAGTGTGCCCAGGGAAGTGGTAGAATCATCATCCTTGGAGATATTTAAAAGACATGCAGTTGTGTCACTGAAGGGCATGCTTTCATTAGAGGACTGAGCAGTGCTGAGTTAACAGCTGGGCTCAATGATCTTAGAGGGCTTTTCTCAAATGATGGTTCTAAGATTCTATAAATATTTAGCAAATGTATAGAGCTACACCATGTAAGAACTTGCCATTCTCTCTGTTTCTTTCTTAAAAATACAAAGTAAATCTAATTTCAAATGCTTGGAAATTACACTGGAGACATCAGTCTCATGGATAAGGTCTCACACACACTGTGTGAGGTTCTGGTTCAAGACGTAACATATATAGAGTATTAAGCTGGATGCACATAAAACACTTTTTTTTTATGGTTGCACATAAAACGCTTTTTTATCATACATTTTCTACAACATTAAGGATTCAGCTTACCTCTTCTGTAACTGTAATTAAGAATGAACTACAAATATGTGTTTCAGATATTAATTTCTCTGAGATAGGAATGATGAAATCTAATACGCAAGGTATTCTCTTTTTTAACAAAAAATGTTCAGCCAAAATTAGCTGTGTTAAAAAAAGCTGAGGCTCTAGATCTAAATCCAGTTTTATTATTATTATTCATTATCCTCCAGTTTTATTCTGCTAATTGTTAGGCCTCTACTTGGTAACACAACTGTACAATGGCATGCAAATTTTGTCCATGCACTTTTGCTTTTTTATGGTGTAAATATATCACTCGCAGGAGTTATCACAGAGAAAGAGGTCTGGATTCCTATAGCTTACCTAGGCCTGTTGACTCTGTAGATCAAACCACAAATTTTTGTAGTCTTGCTCTTAAGAGGTATACAAGCCACTGAGTCAAAATATGACTGATACTGTTTGTGTTTGCAGGTTAAGATAGAGATTTTTATCATAAATAGCAGAAATTGAGAGATACATGTGTCCAAACTGTAGTTAGACAGCGTTTCTTGAAGGGTACAACTTAATTCACAGTACAATCTTCATTATTTCCAGTTCATTTGGCGACTTGCAGTGAGATCTGTATCACCAGTGAAACCCAGCCAGGCCCATTTTCAAACAGTGGCACATGCATCAAACACATCTTGATACTCATTTGAGGATAAAGTGGAAATCACCAGTTTGAAAAATGGGAGGGAATTTTCCATTAAGCGTAAACTGCCGAAGATGTGAGATGACATATTTTTTCCTCAGGTTTCCTAGGCAGTCTTGTCCCACAGAGCTCTCCTGGAAGGACTTGCTGGAAGGCTTAAAATCCTGGACTAGACTGAAGTAACATAAATTGCTGTGAGAGCAAAACAAAAAAACAACAAACAAACAAACACACACACACACACAAAAAAATGAAAAACCAAAAAAGAATGAGAGAATATTAAGGGAAAAAGGTGTATATGGTAGGCAGGAAGAAACCCAATGCTAAATATTCACAATGGACATGTTACAAAAAGAATAGCTGTATATCAGCATGAAGAGAACATTATTTCCTTTTAACAGTGTGAGAAAACCCTTAAAGACCTAAGAGCAGCAAACTGGAAACTCAAGAATTGCCTGTAAAACAAGAGCCAAACTTCTGACAATTAAAGAGTCTTATATCAGTACAGTAGCATTCAAAACAGAAGGGTTTCCCCAGCCTTGGAGGGCTTTGCTTCAAATCCTGTTATTTTGCATCATTTCATCACTGGAAATAATAAAACCTCTCTTGTTCAGAAACAACTGAAGAAACTCTGCAGTTGGTATGCTCCACTAAGGCAGTCATGAGGAGAAAAACATGCCATCATTTTCTTCCCTCTGGCAATCCCTGTCTGTTTCCAACAACCAGTCTCAACATATTTACAATTTACTTGCCTTATATAGAAATTAATTAGACCTTTGTCTCTGTATCTTGTATTTTTAGTTTACTTAATCTCATTACTGTATCTATTTATGTTCTGAAAAATCTGTAATTAATCAGATTATCCATCTAGCCTGATTACTAATGGTAACTACCCCTAGAGGTTGATTAATGCATTCTCAAATTATTCAGGAAGGCTCTTGAAAGAGCCAACAAAATTTACCCTTCTTGCAACCACAAAGTGCCTTATGAGGCCCACAGTTGCCTGAGGGTTTAATATAATCAATAATCCATAGAGATAATTGTTCCCACATGATTGGTGAACAACCTCAAGCTGAGTGCATAAGGGCTGACACTGCAATTGATGTTTTTGTCGGGTTTCTGCACTTAATGCAATTTCCCTTCAACAAGCCAACTCATCCCTTCTGTTGGACAGTAAATATAGACTTAAGCTTTTCTCCAAGGTATTTCACATTAAGGAAAAACATATGTCCTCTTGTTAGTTAAAAACCTGAGTTTAGAAAAACTTATATTTTAATTGCTAAGATATCANAGGGAAGGGAAGGGAAGGGAAGGGAAGGGAAGGGAAGGGAGAAAAGAAAATAATCCCTCAAGAAGTGTGGTTATATCTTTTGGAAGAATAAAAGTCTGATGCTTCCTTTCATTCCTCTAGTATCTTTCTCACCTACACTTTTTCCTCTTCATTAGTTTTCTTGAGATTTGCAGACATCATTGCTTTGTTTTTGAGAAGGCTTCATCTTATTTAGGAGAAAAAATGTCAACTTTACAAAACTTAGGTGATATCACAATCCCAGAGCTTTTCAAGAATTTCTTTCNGTGTCCAAACTGTAGTTAGACAGCGTTTCTTGAAGGGTACAACTTAATTCACAGTACAATCTTCATTATTTCCAGTTCATTTGGCGACTTGCAGTGAGATCTGTATCACCAGTGAAACCCAGCCAGGCCCATTTTCAAACAGTGGCACATGCATCAAACACATCTTGATACTCATTTGAGGATAAAGTGGAAATCACCAGTTTGAAAAATGGGAGGGAATTTTCCATTAAGCGTAAACTGCCGAAGATGTGAGATGACATATTTTTTCCTCAGGTTTCCTAGGCAGTCTTGTCCCACAGAGCTCTCCTGGAAGGACTTGCTGGAAGGCTTAAAATCCTGGACTAGACTGAAGTAACATAAATTGCTGTGAGAGCAAAACAAAAAAACAACAAACAAACAAACACACACACACACACAAAAAAATGAAAAACCAAAAAAGAATGAGAGAATATTAAGGGAAAAAGGTGTATATGGTAGGCAGGAAGAAACCCAATGCTAAATATTCACAATGGACATGTTACAAAAAGAATAGCTGTATATCAGCATGAAGAGAACATTATTTCCTTTTAACAGTGTGAGAAAACCCTTAAAGACCTAAGAGCAGCAAACTGGAAACTCAAGAATTGCCTGTAAAACAAGAGCCAAACTTCTGACAATTAAAGAGTCTTATATCAGTACAGTAGCATTCAAAACAGAAGGGTTTCCCCAGCCTTGGAGGGCTTTGCTTCAAATCCTGTTATTTTGCATCATTTCATCACTGGAAATAATAAAACCTCTCTTGTTCAGAAACAACTGAAGAAACTCTGCAGTTGGTATGCTCCACTAAGGCAGTCATGAGGAGAAAAACATGCCATCATTTTCTTCCCTCTGGCAATCCCTGTCTGTTTCCAACAACCAGTCTCAACATATTTACAATTTACTTGCCTTATATAGAAATTAATTAGACCTTTGTCTCTGTATCTTGTATTTTTAGTTTACTTAATCTCATTACTGTATCTATTTATGTTCTGAAAAATCTGTAATTAATCAGATTATCCATCTAGCCTGATTACTAATGGTAACTACCCCTAGAGGTTGATTAATGCATTCTCAAATTATTCAGGAAGGCTCTTGAAAGAGCCAACAAAATTTACCCTTCTTGCAACCACAAAGTGCCTTATGAGGCCCACAGTTGCCTGAGGGTTTAATATAATCAATAATCCATAGAGATAATTGTTCCCACATGATTGGTGAACAACCTCAAGCTGAGTGCATAAGGGCTGACACTGCAATTGATGTTTTTGTCGGGTTTCTGCACTTAATGCAATTTCCCTTCAACAAGCCAACTCATCCCTTCTGTTGGACAGTAAATATAGACTTAAGCTTTTCTCCAAGGTATTTCACATTAAGGAAAAACATATGTCCTCTTGTTAGTTAAAAACCTGAGTTTAGAAAAACTTATATTTTAATTGCTAAGATATCATACTTAATTACACTAATACTTTACAAGTGTATAATAACTCCATCTCATTCGTTTTTTAAAAATGCTGATAAGCACAATTATTTAGAACAATGTAGATACACCCATTCAAGCTCTTATTGGCCTTATAAGATTGCAAGGCTCCTTAGCTAAAATCCTTCTTCCTTATATCATTGGTGACTGCACTGCATGGAGATAATTCCTGAAGTTATTTCTGATTTAGAGAGGTCCTCAGAGACTGAGATATGGAGAGGGTCAGTCAAACTAAGCTGTGGGTGTTTGTCCAGAAGGAATGAGGTTCATAAGCAAGCAGAAAATGTCTATTAATGCAGTATTCCATTATTAGTAATAAACAGGAAGCGTTACCAAACTATTAGAAATGTAAATAAAANTTTTTTTTTTTTCATTTTTCCTCCTTCTTTACTCTTCCCCACAGATCTGTAAGACTTTCCTCTCAATCCTACTTTGTTGCAGCACCTTCTATATTTTGCAATGCTAATGGTCAGATCTGTAAAAACAGCAGCACCCAGTTGGCTTCCTTCTTGCTCACAGTCTTCAGAGATCTCCACACAGCCTAATCAGAAGGAAGATGAAATATATATGAACCTACTAGCCAGTTCAAAAACACTTCATAACCTGTGATGAAGGTTCTTGCCAGAGAAAAAGCACTGTCCTTCAGGCTCTGAAATACTCAAGTGTCCTTAAAAGCCAGAGCTAGAGGAATACATCAGCTTCCAGCAGCAGCAGCAGCAGCAGCAGCAGAGCTGTGCCCATCTCTGGACTGCAAATCACGGATCTAACATGGGAAAACAAACAGTTTGTCTCCTTGTACAGTTACGAATCAAGCATCAGGACCAGCCTGAAGCTCCCTCTTGATAAGGTGGCACCTCTTTGTGATCATACAGAGTTTCCAAACTCACATACTGTTTTGCTACCATTTTAACTTCAGCCCTTATTATTATCAGCCATTAAAGTGTCTTGAAGAAGCCTGTGTCTTCTTATTTTTTTCCATAGTATGCAGAGCAAACATTTGATGATGTAAATGAGTGAACAACAGCAGATGTTTTGTTAATCTGTAGGTGTCTTCTCTGGCAAGAAGGAAAAATAAATATTTATTGAGACATTTTACCAGGGATGACAACAATTTTCCCAGGCTTGAAATACTTGCTACCACCAGTTCTTATGTTGCTATCTAGATATGGAAGAGATTTTAGCCTTTGTAAGTATAATGGGGGAATCCACAGAACCAGAGATAAGGATTGAACAAATTTAGGCTAAAAATATGACTTGCAGTATTCCCCAGCGCTGTCACCTTTTTGTTTTTCAGCACAATAGCCTCAGGGTCTTTGTTTATATGGGCTGAGTGCTTATTGGTTGAAATATACCCCTTTTTGTTTGTTTTCAACCTCTTGTACAGTCTCAGTTAAATTCCTCTATACTTGTATTGGAAGAGACAGTGAACATATCAACCACTATCACCTTCACACCACTTTTGATGTTTCATGCCTCTGTTTTATCTCTTCCTGTAGGGGCTTGCCTCCCAGTACTGAAGAGTCCTGGTTTACTTTGTTGGTGCTCACTTGGAAATGATTCAATACTATGATAGTTTTTGTTGCCCTTCACAGAATGGTTTTCAACTTTAACATTTCCTTTTGAAAATGAAGGTACCTCTGTTTTATACAACGCTTAGGATGCAGGCAAACCATAAATTCATAAAACGGCTTTATAACATTTTCTGTTATTGTTCTCTATTTTCTTCTAATGATCCTTAACATTTACATCTGCTTTTGACTGCTACTGAGTACCAAGACTGACATTTTCATGTAAATATTTATTGTAATCTCAAGCTCTTACTCCTGCGAGGTAATGGTCAGACAAAAGGCCATCATTCTGTATGCCTAGTTAGGGTTTTTCTGTCAGTGCGTTTCTTTCATATTTCTACACTGAATTTTGCCTGTCATTTTATTCTTCAGTCACTCAGTCTCATAAATTCTTTCTGTCAGTCTTCACATTCAACCTTCACCTTTGTTGTTAGTCCTGCTATGAATAATTTTACCTCATCAGCACCCTTTGTCTTGGCATTGTTCCTACCTTCTGTCAGGTGGTTCATGAATATGTTGAACAGCCCATGTGCCCACTCAGACCTCAGTAGGAATCCACTGGTGACCTTCCTTCACCACCCTCATGCCTCCAACTTTATTTACGCAAACTTTCCATTTAGAAAAATTAATCAGCAATCAAAGGGCTGTCTTCTTATTAGATTACTAAGTTTTCTTAAATGTTTGAGTTTGGGTTGGTTTGTTTTCTTTTGCTATTTTTTTTTTCTTTTTTTTGTGAGACAATCTGTTGAATATCATTCAGGATTCAAATGGAATCTGTTGACCAGACCATCATGTCCACAATCCCACTGTGTTCCCTAAGGAACATCAGTAGATTTATAAGGCAAAACCTCTCCTTACCAAAGACATGTCAATGATTCTGAAGTAGATGGGACTTACCCAAAGTGATATCCAATGGGAACCTAGTGGCTAATTAGGTAACTTAGTGATCCTCCATTCTAGTGTTTTACGAATCTAGCCAACTGTGATCAGATGCCAGCTTTTGACAAAAGGAAATCCCCCAAACCACCTGCTCTTTTCTTCTCTACTGTATGAAGCTCATTTGTATACTGGAGTATAATAATCCTTAGATCATTACTTTTGGGTTATGACTTGGAAGTAGACATATATCCTAAATATTCTTACTGCCGAACACAAAAAGAAGTTGGGGTTCTTTTTCTTGTAGAAACCTGTACATTATATATCACTGCTAGTCAAGCTCAAAGCCCTCCTCTAATATAAAAAATTAATTGTGAAATTTGGATATTTTTAACAAAACTTCTCATTATTCTATATATAACTGCTCTATCAAACGCTCGATACCTAATTAGCAGATGTGACAAAAAAACTCCTTGAGCAGGTTTCACAACTTTTTAAAAACAATATCTAAGGATGACACATTACTACTAAGCAGCTGTGTTCTGAAATTGGTCTTAATTTAAGTAATCAACAAGGCATTTACTGATATAGCATGCACCTGTGTTTGCATGGTTTTGTTCACCCATATAGGCTTTACCCTTAGAGCTAAAACCTACTACTTAGGGGGAAACAGGTGTGCAGGTGCATGGACTGCAGCTCACTAGCGGCACCAGCCAGGATCACCCTCTGAGAAGGAGATCAGATAATGTAACGTGTTAGGGCTCATGGACAGCAAGGACTCATTATTCGCACACAATTCTGCCAACTAATCTACTTTAAACTCTTCCTCAAAAGTAAAGGATTACTAGAACCTCACAGAAAATTCAGAGTCCTCAAAAAAAGAAATTCAGTTTGGGAGCTCCAAAAAGCTCTAAACACTCATACTGCTGTATTTCAATTGTGGTGTTCAGATTTATTTTGTTTCATATCAATATTTGAATAGTAATGAAATAACCATATATATAATGTATTATTGATACAAAAATAAATGCCAGAAAAGTCTTTGAAGCAAAATATGTGACTTTTTCTCATTACATATTTGCAAAAAAATCCCAACACTTTCCTATAGAATATTCTTATATTAGCAGAACCTTTCTTTTTCCTAGGAAGATTATTCTATTAAAAACCACACTGAATTTATTATCTGATTACTTAACTTGTCTATACTCAGTATCTGAACACCTCAAAAGCTTTTTTTTTTCCTGTGTTCTTTTTCCTACTCATGGCAAGCACTTTTCTTCACAGACTTTCATAATGGGCATTTTCCATGGGGAAGGATATCTATATTGCGACTGCTCGACCTCTTAAGAAGGCAGACAATAAACTTACTGCAGGAGTCTAGCTGTAGAAAACTTTGGCTGAAAAGACAAAAAGGCAGGATTAATCTAATCCCAGTAAATCATTTAAAGTCATTCTTTGGTGAAAGACATTTGGGAGCCAGTTTACATCCCATGCATCAACACACTTTGCAGCCTACACGTCTCCTCTGCTTTTCAGAGCAGCCTACACATTTATTCCAGGTGCTCTGGTATTAATTGTTGGAGGTCTGTAACCAGAGAGGATCTATTTCAGATGTGCTGGCAAGTACCAATGACTCCATTAGTGTATGGAGGAGCTGCAAATTAGAGTATGACACTGTTCCTCCACTCCATTAAAATGTCCCTGTATCCCTGGTGAAGAAGGGCTCAATTTTCATATTGCTGCTGAACTAGAAGGCAGATAAATCATGGAAAGCACTGAATCAAACCTACACTCACAAATTAACATTTAGGAAAGGAATAACTTCTTTTGCACGGAAGAGAAGCTCTTTGTGAAACGGGGGAGACTTAACTTTGAAACTAAAATCTCCAAACAACATTGTGACCTTTGAGTTCTAATAGTTCAAGGAAATTTAAATATGACATGAGGCATATTTTGACCTTTGAGGTCTTCTACTAATCAAAATTTTGCAGTATGTTTATGAAGCAAGATTTTAGAAGTTAAAAAACTTTGCTTGAAAATAAAATATTCCACATTTACAGTTGTTTGAACTTTACAGTAAGGAATATAGATTTTCTTAATAATGGTTCAACCACATAAATTGCTACATCTGGTGTATGCGACTTATTTTTTAAGGCTGTAGTTTATGATTACCATAAACACCTCTATAGTCAAAGCTCCATCAGTGGTTTTCCTGTGTATTCTTCAAGGCTGCATTAATTTGGTGGCACTTCTACATCTCAGTATGCACCCAGGAAGCTCAGTGACTCAAGAATATGCAGAGTGTAAATTTAAAAAGGGTGGACAAGGAATCTCCCAGGGCTTCCCCCTGCCACAAGCATGTCTCAGGAGCCATCCCAGGAGATGGTTGTTTCTGCTGACCACCTGTCTAGCCCCAAACATCACTTTTATGAGACAGTCCTCATAAAGTTTTTGTAAGATATCTAATTCCTTGGAGATAAGAGGTGTCGCCCTGATTTTTTCAGCCTTCTCTTCTGTTTCACAGTTTCATGTTTTGAGTTCTTTCTCACGCTCTGGTCTGTAAACACTGGCAATTGTTTATCATAACTTCAAGGTAGTTTGCATTCCTTGTCTTAGAGATATGGACAGCTGATGGACAGTTGTCCGGACCAACGGGATGGGGAGAGGTGTCAACCTTCTCCCCCAATCCCTTGCCTTTTTAGAGATTCTATATATTGGAGTCAAACTTTCAAATAAAGTAGAATTTTAGTTCATGCCTTCTGATCAAAGTGTGAGTGTGTGTTTGTGTGTGTGTGACATACTACGTCAAAGAGGGAAGTTTTTAAGAGTTTCTATGATTCCCTTTATTACAAATTTAGACCCAAATCAGAGGAAGCAACTCTCCCTCCAGAGTATTCTTCAGTCATGAAGGTACAGAAACAGGGGCAGCTTCAGGCTTTCCAGAATTTGCTGCTCTGAAGGGTGTCAGAGCTCTGGCTTTTCAAAAATGTCACAGCTCCTTAAGGAAGCTATTATTTTTTTCAACACCACATTTGAAATATATTCTACCTCCCTGCCAGTAAATATTCACTGGAAACAAAGTGGGAGGGACTGTTCCTGGAAAGGCTTAATATATTTCCTTACAGCTGTCACCTCGTAGTTTTCTGAATGGAGAGGTTTTTTCCCTGTACAGCCACGCGAGGTATTCCTGAGAGAGCACGGAACTGATCTTGAGGAGGCTCGAAATGACATTGTTAAAAAAATCCAGCAGTAAGACAGGCACTGTCTGGCTTGGTAACCAGGTAAGGACAGCTCCCCTGGGAGCAGCGAGGTGCTGGGCCCGCTGGGCTGGGAAGGTCCCTCAGCACGTCAACTGAGAAAAACAGGAGCTGATGCCTAGCTCTGCGTGCTGCCTGCTCGCTCTCTATTCCCTGCCCTCCCCAGGGAAAAGCAGATAATTGGGGAAGTGCAGAGCCTTGCTCAGCTCATTGCCGTCTCTTCCCTGTCCCAGGGCAGGCCTGAGAGCACCTGGCAGAGATGCTAAATGAGGCAGACTCCACAGATGGTGCTGGGGAAGGCAGCCTGAAGCACAGACATAGAGCAGCCTCTAAAACACCTTGTGAGTGAGGGGCAGTGAGAGCTCAGTCATTACCCGAATACCACTGCTCTGACATGCAGTCAACTGTCTTTAATTAGGAAAATAATCAAATAGGTGTTATTCCTAAGATTAGCTCTAGGATATTCTTAGGCAGATATTTAGAAGTAAAATGTCTGCATGCAATTAGAACAATTTGTTCTGCCCTGGCTGTCTAAACCATCATTCACAATGTATCTGAGCTGCCAAGGAGCAGCAGGATAGAAACACCAATTGATCAACAGTTGGATTTAATAATCATTGAGAGTGATATTCTCCTAGAAAAAATATACTTGGGGCTTAGCACATCAGCTGAACATCAGGTCTCATCTCAAATCCTCCGGCTGAGGCTGGTAGAAGGATGGATTTCCAAATTGTTATGTCCCCCTGCAGGTTGCCGGTGTTGAGAGAAATGGTGACAGCAGAAGTATTGAGCCTGCCTCACAGGCCCCAGCTGCTGCACAGGCGTCAAGAAACATCAAGAGATGGACAACCTCAAGGAGAAGGGGGTAGGCTAGCAGCTTTCACAGCCCTCCGGCAAACACAGACAGGATACTATAAATGTTGCTATCATGAAAACACACAAAGCTGAAGGTGAGCATGCTCTTCAGTCTTGTGTAGAGAATTGGTGGTATATAAATACTACTATAATAGCATTATAGATGCAACTAGTCGATATGGACTTTAATTTCAACAGCCAGTGTGTGACCTCCTCAAGCTCAGTTATTTCAGGCAATAAAAAATTTCTGCCTCCCTGAAAGCTGAAGACAAATTCCTCATTGTTTTCAGCCTCTTGGGTCAGAAGCCCCTTCCCTTCCCTTCGCTCAAAATATTAAGACATGGCATTCAGCTTCTGATTTTTTCTTTGGAATGTACCCAAGTGACCTATATCATGCATTTCCCAAGGGCTACCTGGAGTTTCTGTTTCCTGAACATGCACGGATGGAAAGCATCTGTAGCTGTCTCCCCAGAACCCTGTTTTATGCAGTTATTCTGCCCTTTGCCCGTTATAACCACATACCAGCCCCAACAACACTTTGTAATAAATAAAGGGGTAATAATGTGGGAGAACTAAATCATTTATGGCTGAATGCCAATACATTTTATGTACAAAAAAAAATGCACATCTACCCTGTTTATTAAGTCTGGTCACTTATATATTCTGTTTACATTTAACAGACCTGATTACTCTATAAGGTACATTCTTTGTGTTCAGACTCTCTTCTCACTCTTATTTGCCTGTATGTTTCCTCTTAATTGAGGAAATTCTCAAATTATATTGAAGGAAAAAAATAAGCACATTCAGTTGGTTTGCAGAACACATCATTCAGTAATAGTACACAGCATGCACCATAGCATCTGAAACAAAATAGTTCAGTG
This sequence comes from Donacobius atricapilla, assembly GCA_013397315.1. Lineage (NCBI taxonomy): Eukaryota > Metazoa > Chordata > Aves > Passeriformes > Mimidae > Donacobius > Donacobius atricapilla. Next base: position 148,189 of record WBMY01014904.1, on the reverse strand, counting down.
GCTTTGTATTTGCATAGAAAACTTTTATTCACTGTGTAATGCTGCTACACAGGTGGCAGACAGAAATCTGAAAAGCAAGGATTGAAGGTTAAGGAAAAATAAAGAGAATATTAAACATCATATTGGGCTTCACTGGAAAGGAAAATGTCAAAGGATATAAAAAGGAGAAAAATCATTAAGAACAGTGTCTGCTCCTGTGACTATCTGTTGCATATTCTTGAGAATCAGGAAGATCAGATGGAAGGAAGATTCACAGCCACGTGAAAAGGAGAACATTTGGAATGGATGAAGAGCTTCATAAGGAGTAAGTATCCTCTTCTGCTTGAAAAGAAGAAAATTTGATATTTTTTTATTCAGTTAATGATTATATATGGTATAGAAATAAAGTTTCAGTAATGATAAGCATCTGCATTCAGCCCTCCTTGTTGTGCTCAGAGCGCAATGTGTAATTCCTGGAGGTGCCCAAGACAGCTGGGATGGCCTGCTTTGTCCAAGCCATCCACTGTTAATGAAAGCTTTTGCACTGGTGAACAGAGACAAAATCTCTCTGGAACATCTGTGTTAGAAAGTATATGGGATCTAAAAGAAGTGAGAAGTTGAAAATTCAGACAGAACAGAAAGGGGCCTTTGGGCAGTTTGCAGCTCCCTCACCATGTTTGGTGAGGGCACTCAGCTGGGAGGCAAGGCAAGCTTGTCAGAGGAGAGAGTCATCTTCAGAGGCAGCTGAGAGAGGGGGCTGGAAGGAACTATGAAAAAGTCAAAGTGCTCCACCTGGGACAGAGTAACCAAAGAGCACAGGGCAGGATCTGTGTGCCTGGGGAGCACCTGGCTGTAAGGGACCAGGGTCTTGGCAGGCAACAAGCTGAGCATGAGTCAGCAGAAGGCCACTGTAGCACTAAAGGCAAATCAGCTCCTGGGTTGCATTTGCAGGGGCATCACTACAAGTATAGAGATATGATCATTCTACAATATTCAGTGCTGCATCCAGAGTAGCATGTCCAGGTCTGGTCCCCACAATTCAAGAAAGATGCAGGCAGGTCCACAGGAGTGCCATGAAATAATTAAGAAGCGCTGAAGAACCTGCTGTATGAGGAAACACTGAAGGAGTTAGATCATTTATTTGTGAAGAAGAGAAGGCTCAGCAGGAGCCTTATCACAGCATCTCAGTACTTAAAGGGCAGCTGCAAAGGTGAAAGATGCTCTCTTTTCACTAGGAGCCAGATGGGGAAAACAGGAGAAAATGGGTATAAGTTGTACTGGGACAGATTTCATTTTGACATAAGAAAGAATTTTTTTACAGTCAGAACAACCAGTCACTGAAACAACCTCCCCAGATACGTGGTAGAGTCCTCACCACTGGGAGTTTTTAAGCTGAGACTGGACAGGGTGCTAGATAATGTCAGCCAGGATTCCTTTCCCATGAAAAGTAGAACCAGATGATCCTTGGAGGTCACTTCCAACCTGGGATGATCTGATTTTGTTGTATTCTGCAGTTCTGGAAATAGAAAAGCAACAATGTCAGGCCCAAGCTGTGCTAGAGTACCTGAGAGAGAAAAGGTTCCAGTCTTTTACAAATTCAGCCAACAACAATAAACAAAAGAGAATAAAGACTGAATCCTCTAGCAGGGGAAGGGAAAGGAAGAAAGACAGGGGAAAATGAGGGACAGTGATGTTCTTTCTCAAGCAATACCTAGAGACACCCTCCCACGTAAATTTACTGTTTGGGACTGTCTAATTTTGTAAATGTGATAGAACATTTCTGCCAGTAAAAGGCATACAGGTAGGTATGAATACTCTGCAAGTGACATTGCTGTATATAAAATACCTGGAATAAATTATAGCCTTAGGAATCCATTAAGTATTTCTAATTCAGTTATCTGAGCATTACAGTGAACATATAAGTTGTTTCAAATACTAGAAATCTTCCCCAAAACAATGATTGTTCATTTCATGTTTATGTTTGGCACCCCACAGAAAAAAGACATTTTAAAAGCCACATTGAAAAGCTGTTGAAAATATTAAAGAATCAGTAATGAAAGAACAGAAAGCAGAAAAGTAATGTTATCTTATTAGAGACCTAAGTTTCTCCTGAAATTAGATGCTATTACACTAGTTACTACCCCAGTGATTGGAAAGCACTACTTCCCTCATGAAAATTTTGCCATATAAAAAAAATAAACAAAAGATGTAATTGATCTCATGTGACTTTAACCAGGTAAAAATGAGGTTGTTCCAAAACAGAGTAGAAAGAGTGAAACTCTTTCACAGATAAATATTTCTTTTACCTGCCTCAGACATGTCTCTTCAGACATAGCATATTATCTATCTGGTGCCAGCTTCCTTCCTTCCCATCTCCACTCCACTGGCTACAGAGAGATCTGTCTCTCTCAGATCACATCCCCAGTTCCTGGATGGCCAAGCTGGGTGAGATCCAGAATGTCTTGCCCAATGTTTATGAAGTGGTCAGGCAGCAGAGGGGCCATGTGAGTACCCATGAAACGTGTGGGTCAGGAAGCCTGGGCACACAGCACAGAGGAAAAATACAGAAAAATCCCTGAAAATTTTACTAGAGTTCTGCAGGGAAATCCAGACCAGGAGATCTGCCTGAGGTCTCAGATAAAAAAGTTAGAGGCATTTTGTTTCCACAGAAAACTCTTGGTAAAGAATCTTCTACTGAGAAATGGAAGGTGCTGAAAAAATCTGGGGGGTATTTTGTGAGCACCATTTAGCATAAGTCTAAATATTTTTAAATAACCACAAATTCTTGGCAAATTTCTGTTAAAAATTAGTTTAATAGACTTACATACTACATCCAAGGAAGGAGGTAACAATGGTAGGGGGTTTTTCCTCTCTTTATGCTGATTTGCCTGCAAGAAACGTCTACCTGGCCTTACCTCCCACAATCTACTGCTATTGTTTTATCCTTGGATGAGATGTATGCTAAATGTCTAAAATCAAAGCAGCAGAAAATAATCTAAAATATCAATAGAGAAATAGCAGAACTGAAAAATCACAAGCTTGATGGCTGCTACCCTGTAGTTTCACTGAACATCATTTGATACATTTTCCTACACCACCTTATTGCTTTTTTTTAAAGGCCTGTCCTTGCAATTTACAATCCACAAGGCTGCTGACTTTGTGGAAACCTTAATTTCCCATCTCGTTGAGGCACAGACTTTGTCTTTACTCCTGGGGGCACACAGGATGTTATGACCATGATACAAATATTATCTGAGATAACGTAATGGCAACTCCTCTACAAAAGGTGTGTTAGGGTAGATTTAGAGTTCTCCAAATGTCTGAACAAACAAGTAAAACATTAAGCAACCAGTTCTCAGCCTACAAAGGACCAGCCTTAAGGGATTACCCAGTACCATCACATTTCTCACTGACACCAAACACTAACACCTCCAGCATGCACACGCATTTCATTCAACAATGTTATCATCACCCTCAGTGCACACATCAAACAGATGAAAAGGACCAGCTAGTCATTGATACGTGAATGAGCCCTGCAATATCAGTTGGGGTAATTGAACGCCTAATTCTGGTGCTACTTCCAAGGTGATAAAAAACTAAATAGTGGAAGAGATCTACAGAGTAAAATAAAGCTCACAGTCAAGAAACATCAAGATTCTTTATAGAATTAATTGAATTATATGAACTGTATTGAACTACAAAAAGCAAGGAGCTCACCAATTTCCATCCATGCCTGAGGCCAGTTAGATGAAACCCAAACTAAGACCAAATCATTTTATTTTCAGCCAGGTCTAAATTTTTGAAGAACTGTACAGCAGTTCTGGGGAAACAATTGCTATCACTAAAATGCACACTATTAATCCAATGACTTAGGGCAGCACAAAATTGAGGGAAAACAGTCTTCACATAAATTATCTCTCTCCCAAAAGACTCAAATGTTTGTGCTTTAGTCTCATTTTAAGGGCCTTTTTATGGTACTTTGATGGTGTAAAATAAGTCAAGGAAAACTTCTAAATTAGGAAAACACCAGGCAAAGAGGTATAAGGGTCCTCTTCTTCCTCCTCCTACTCCCCTCAGCCCGGGGCTCTTTTCTCAGGATTCCACTGTGGCCGCAGGTGTCAGTCACCTCCCAGGGAGCAGACACATGGGGGTGCAGCAGCATCCACCCCTTCCTCATGCACACATCCACAGCCAGGGGTGCACAAAGCCATTCTATTCATCCTCTTTGTGCTCTTCCACAGCCACGTAAGCCTGGAATAACTCCATTACTGCAGCAAAAGGGCAGCAACATAAAACTGAGTGTGAATGAGGTCAGATGAGTACAGCTCTCAGCTAATGTGTAAAATGCACACTCAGTTTCATACCATTGATTTGATCCATCATTCTGCAGTTACGAACCAAACTGTTTTTTAGGAGCCTGACATCCAGAACCAATATTTTAAATCAGAGAAAAAAAACCATCCAATCACATTAAGGAAATGGAGAACATGGTCTGAAATTTAATATCTAATTTCATTATCCATATACCCAGTACGCACTCAGATTATAAAAATCTTGAATGACTAAAATACGGTTTGCAAGAAAAGAATCCTAGACTCTGCTTACTCACAGGCTAGGGAATGAGAATCTTCATGAAGAGAGAAGGGAGTCACACAGTATTTGTACTCACATAATGAACCTGGCTTCTGAAAAAAAGAAAAAAAAAAGTGAAGATGGGCACTAGATCTTCCAATGTTTCAGATAGGGAAAAAAGTATGGAGTTTAAAGAGAAAAGGCAAAACATTGGGCAAGATCCAACCCATCCTCTTCTGGTATGAAAACTGTGGATTGCATGCAAATTTGGAATCTGACTCTCAGCAAGGACATCCAGATTTGATTCACCCCTTGAAGGCAGTAAAGAGGATAAAACTGAAACAGAGAGAATCTCTCTGTGTGAGCCCCATCCTAGAGAAACTCAATAGGAAAATCTCCGTAAAAAAACTCCCACTCTTTTGTGGAGCTTAAGGAGCCCAGTCAGACCAATACAAAATACTTCTTCTCAGAGTGCAATGTCCCAGGTATGGAGAGGCACCCACATGCACAGGACTCACTTATTTTAAAAGAGCAAAGGGAGATGAGCACTTCATACAGTGACTCTGGTAGGCAGAGCATGCACCTACCAGGGGTCTGAGATCCTGACCCCATACTGTGTTGCTGGCTGGATTTGATGGAATGTATGTGAAAGGAGTGCACTAAAGCACCAGACTTTGAGGATATTTGGATGGCAGGGAGAGGAGAGAGATTCTTGTCGTGGCAACCAGTCTTCTGGGCAGCCAAAGAAGGCAGAAGGCAGAAATATCTGGAGCAAGGGACTGTGGCCCCAAAGCCTCAAAGTTAGGGCACTCAGTGGGGGGAAAAGGGAGTTCCGGTTCCTTCCTCTGGCCTTTATCTGATAAAGAATTAATATAACATGCATAAGAAGTCCAGGGACTTTGGTTGATCATTGTCTTAATTGGCTGAAGTGCAAGGAAACTGTTCTATGTATTGATTTTCTAATCAAATTTCTGTCTGGTATTTACCCTCCATATGTTTATTCCTCTGTTGTGCAAGGCTCTCTAATGTCCCACAGGGTTTGTGTCCAAGTTAAAAGTTTATTGTCCTGTGCCTTCTCTGAATATGCACAGAATGCATCATGCTTTCATAACTATTAACAACCAACTTTATCTTTTTAATCAACAAAGCTGCTGATAAAGAATTAGCCTTGCATTTAGGGAAATCAGTTTCATTATGAATTACACTGCTTCAGATTTCCTCCCTCACCACATAGCCTGGCTTACTGTGCCTTGGTTTCACACTAAAAATCCTGGGTGTGACGAAGATGTCAGAAGTTTTAGGCTGGAGACAGTAGAGATGAGACCTTTGAAGACTCTCCACCATGCACAGCAGTCTGCAGGATGCCTGTCCTGAGAAGCTAGGTTCCACCTTCCCTGACTCCAACGGCTTCTTCACCAGGTATTCCATTTATTTGGCCTAGGAAGTGAGTCCTGAGCCAGGGGAAGAAAATATTATACACAATTCAGAAGCATCTCATAATGCAATGGGGAAATCTTGTTACAGTGCTCTCCAAGCAGCCTATTCAAGGTAATCACATTTATATTTTTTAAATGAGGCAGCATTCACAAAAAGTCAGCATTGCAGCCGAGACATAAACAGGCCAAGACAGAGTCCAGAAGCAACAAAATGTTTTATGACACTTCCTGTTCTCAGTGTCCTCCTTTCTACTTCCTAATAAACTTTAATAAGAGGATGTACTAATACTTATGTACAGCGATTTCCAGGCTGGCCACTTCATATAAATGCCCTTCTCAATAAAGGAAGCACCACACAAGGTGGAAAATTAAAGTTGAATGCCAAGCTTCTTTTTCTATAATTTAGTTAATTATACCCCAAAAGGGAATCTGCAGTAGGTTTTGAAATGTTTATTTTTCTGACAAAGATATTTTTTTGTAATAGATGTAAATTTGCTTTGTTTGTTTATCCATTAATTTATTTCATTACCCCATAGTAAAAGATAGCAGATATAAAAGAAAGTGGATCTGAGTCAGTTAGAGATTTTGGAAAAACAGTTGCAGAAAGTGGTGATGAGGTTTCAGAATAGGAAATAACCCAAACTAAGGGTATTTCTTTCATTCGTAGATCGAGGCAAAAAACACCTGAAGAAAAGAGTTTTACTTATTTTCATTTGAAAAACATCAAAATACGGTGCTAGGAACACCCTCTTCATGTCAGAATTACAGCTTCTAGTATTGATTAAACACAAGCAGAAGTTAATAAATGCATTTAACCATGAAAATAAACGTATCTCAGCAAAGCAATTAAGTCACTCTTAAACGGCTTCTTGGATAAGGATGCAATTCTGAACTTCATTCTGAAAATGCTTTGGGGCAAAATTTTGAAAATTAATCTGAAAGTGCCAATACACCAGCATTGCATTTTAATGAATTCATACAGAGATAAGTGAAGAACAATGGATTCAGGATTTTCTCGCACATCAGTGCTGAGAACAAAAGCTGTATTTTAAGACAAACAATGTATTTCAAAAAAGCTGTCATGGTAAAAAGGAGATTATATCAGAACCTGGAACTTACCTTGTGCCACAGCATGAGTTTAACAAAGCCTGTTACAATCAAAACTGAAACAAGAAAGTCAGAATTGCCTCTCTACAGCAACAATGATCAGTTCTCAAGACAGCGGAAAGTTATTGTGGAAGCAGCATGATGTCATTGTAATTGTAGATTTATAAGCTGCAAATAAATATCTACACAAGCCCAGTACCCACTTAAAAAAAAAACCAAACAAAAAAAGCCCCACCAAAAAAAAAAAAAACACAAGCAAAACCAACAACAACAACAAACAAGCCAAACAAACCAACACCCACGTAAGACTTAAAATGAAAGAGAAATTTCTAGAATGACAGATATGTTGGTCAAGATGCCTACCTGTTTTCAATAGTACTTTACATATCAAAACATTTTTCTTTGTAAGCTTCAAGTTCTGATTTGTCTTTCATTTTGATGTGCTTTTCAAAAAAGACAAGGCATTGTAGTCAGACCACAGTATGAGGTCTGTAATATGCTCTGACAGGCAAAGCATTTCTGCTGTCTTGGTCTCACAGTCATTTATTAATGGATGGGCTGATAATGCTTATTTTGTACCTGAAATAACCTCAAAAGACCAAGCAAATACAGCTAGAGTTAAATACTATCTGTTCTTGTGAAGGTTTCTTAGCAAGAAATTGGATTGTCAATGGAAAATATACCACATTTTTGAAGAAAGAAACAACCAGACCTCTGAGAGCATACTAGATGTAGAAGGTGTTTGGGAAATAAGCAAAAATACACCTCATGTCTACAAAATTATTTAATTCATCAAAGGGCAAAGAAATCAGCATCTCATTGAAACACAACAGACTGTATCTTTTATTTCTGATCCATATGAGGGTAGGGAATAGTAGTTTTCTAGTATTACATTATCTGGTAAGAGGTATTGACAAAAATACAGTCATATCATCCAGACTATAAAGATGAGGTGATCCTCTTTTATTTCCCTCATTAGTATTTAATCATGTATTTCAAAAGAATGTCTGAAAACACAGGTTTTCCTAGCACCATTGCACCAAAAGTTGCACAGCTATGTTTCATATTGAAGCATGTATTTGTATCCAAATGTATGCTTTTGAATTAAATTATTTTTGGAGGCTGACTCCTCTGCCAACTGCTATTTGTCCTGGAGGAAAACAACTCCCTGAAGAAATGGAAATAATTCATGTTTCTTGAGGGCTTTGGGACAATTACTATGCCATTTGAGCTCTCAAAATTGCAGTAAGTAGGTTATATAGCCTTGGTATCATTATTCCATATGGCTGCATCTGAAATAAGATGCTTAGGTGGGTTGTAAAGTTGCATAGTTTCAATATTCATAATTGTATCTTAAGCTCAGCTACAAGCCCTGGGCCACCACTGGTTCAGGAAGAGATCAGACATGGGTCAATTAAATTCTGTGAACATTTTATTATCTGGGAGCTGAAAGTCTTTAGCTGAGATTAGAAAACTAGGGATCTTCACAGATTATAAACACTGCTCTGATGCATTGCCGCTGCTTTATGCAAAGAATATCATCTCACATCACAGATAAAACCAAAGGGGAAATAATGTGAAAAGGTAATTTCAGGAGACACTGAAATGCAGCATTGATTCTGTGCTTTACACATGGAGACATTAAATAGAGCTACTTTTGTAAAAGCTACTTGAGCAATTAAGTGAGAACATGGATGAAACCAGGGGCTTTTCTACCATAAAATATTTCTGTGTTGATAGAATGCATTTTTCACTGGGAAAGGTATTTCCACAAAACTCCTGTCCAGCTCTTGTCAACTTTTCCTGCTTTATTTGAGATCACCAAAATGACAGAATTAATGTAAGACAGAGGAGATGGTTTTTTTGCTATATGTTACTGCATTCTCGTCTTAAACTGGACTGACTTTCCCAGCTCTGTCTGAAACCCTACTGTGGTGACGGGAGAATGTACCATGGGGGCCAGCAGTTGCACTAAATTTTTATGCTATCCTTCCCATGATTACCTTTCAGTTTTTGAATGCTTTGTGTTATCCCCATGGGACTATGTAGACTGGGAAGTCCCAGACCCCAGAAAATTTGGGACTTTTCTGCTTTCATGCTTTCCTCTCCTTTCCCCTCCTAATCATGGTATAATTCTTAAAGTAATTATGAATTTACTTTTAATTTAAGATACTCTTAATTTGATTATTCTCATTATTATTGCAATACTTATTACTTCCCTCCCCCTTTAAAGTATTTTTAGAAAGGATCTTCAATTCAAGATGCTTTTGCAAATGCAAATTTTAACAAAAAATTAATGCAAATTGAGATTTATTATTCAAAAATAGATTAGGAGTTTATTCATTTTTTAGAAACAAGTATCCTCTTTACTTCACAGGAACAGTTCTTGGATCTTGGACTGTGTTTTGAGGCACTTAAAATTCAATCTTGACTAAAGATACAAGAACCATAAATCAGTAAAAGAGGCAAGGGGGAAACATATTACTTTTACCCTAAGAAACCTGACCATGTGGCACCAGTGGTGCAATTGATTATGCTGAACACATGAATAGATTGCCTTTATTAACAAATATGATTCAGAACTGCAGATTAACTCTATCTATTTTCTGGAGCACACAATATCTGATATTTTTCATTGTGATATCTTATCACTCACAGAGCCTTAACAGGTATTTCTTCCCAGTTTCCTAAAGAAAAATACTTTGTTTAATGTAAGCTCTAATGGCAACCACGCCAGATGATGGGACAATATGTAAGGAGTTTACAATTTTTTTTTCTTTAAAAAGGTAGAAATTTTAGAAGAGAAACTCATTTAAGTACTTAAGAAACCCTAATGAAAAAGTGCCCCTGAAAAGGTGTTAGGGTTTTTGTCAGGTTCATCACAGATATGCCTTAATCCAACACTGCATCGTATTGTAACAGCAATCATCCCATTTTCTATGGATATATCACAAGATTTACTGAAAAGGCACTGGAAAGGGTGCATATAGAAATGATAGTGGACATTATTCTTTTACAAAAAATATAAGGTTGGAGATGGTTCAAAAGCCAAACCACTTTGGGTCTGTATTTTCCAATCTGGAATTCTCAAGGTAGACATTCCAGACTGCATGGGAGCATACAAACAAAAAGTGGCCTGGTTTCCAGTGGCACCAAACACCCCAGCTAACACAGGAGTGCATGTGTTCATGTCAGTGAAAACTGGAATTCATGCTTTGCCCCTAGGCTAGACAGCTACTTTGGGGTAGCCATAATCTGGGAGGTTTTTTTCTTAGTTTGAGGTAGTTCACAAAATTATTACAAAACATTGAATCACCATAAAGGTTTTCTAGGCTCTTATCTGGTTATCTGATTTCTTAAAATAATTTCAGGTAATGGAAGCAATGGGGAAGCTGGAAAGACTTTTATATGGAGTATTGGGTATATGTGGTCAGGTTTTGGTGGCAAAGGGGAGTACAGGGACCTGCAGACCTGTGGAGAGAAGAGCCCAGGCTGGAGCCAGTTTCCTTGTAGGACCTGCGACCCTGTGGGGGACCCATGCTCAAGGCAGGCTGTGCCTGAAGGACTGTGTGCATGGAAGAGAGACCCATGTTGCAGCAGTTCACAGAGAACTGTTGCCTGTAGGATGGACTCGCATTGGAGAAGTTCATGGAGAACTGTTTCCTATGGGAGGAACCCCATGCAGAAGCAGGAAAAATATGTAATGAACTGACCTTAACCCCATTACCCATTTTGCACCACTGAAGGGGAGAAGGTAAAGCTGGGAAGGATGGAGTAGGGAAAGTTACTTTTAAGATTTATTTTATTTTTCATTATCCCACTCTGGTTTTGTTAGCAATAAATTCATATCTCTTACATCAAACCTATTTTGCCTGTGATGGTATTTGATGAGTCATCTCTCCCAGTCCTTATGATATATTTGTTATATTTTCTCTCCCCTGGCCAGCTGTGGAGGAGAGAGATGGAGTGGCTTTGGTGGATGGCTGGCATCCACCCAGGGTCAGCCCACTACCTATGGGAAGGTACTAAATAAAAATAAACTATTCATGATAAAATAAACTATTCATGATTTCTAATAGAGTAATGCCTAGAAGCCAGACACTTCTCTTTGCTGGATGTATCTGTGCAAAAAACAGGGAGAGATACTTTCTTCCCTGAACGTATTGCAGGCTAAAATCCTAGCAGCTATTTTGCATTAAGAGGGGAAACAGCAGAGGTCTGTAGACCAGCAGGCAGTATAAGGACTATAGATGCCTGCATTGCTTTATCTCCACTCATTACACAATAAGCAAAGAACGTTCAATGAAACCAACTGGTATCCCGCTGCTACAAAGATACGTGGGTTTTGTGAAAAGTAATTGACTTTGGAATCCACTGCTGCAAGGTGCCTCTGAGAATCTCCTTTGCTGAACAAAAAGAGGAGAAGGGAGTTTGCTTACACACTGGACATGCAGGCATTGCATCTGCCTAAACATTACATTACATTCCTCAGCAGCTCCAATTTGGTTTCTTACAAAGGCATGTTCAGTAGGAGTTCCCTTTGGGCAGCTCTTCTTGCATGGACAATGCACCAGTTTGTCTCTTTCTGCCTTCCAATGATATCCTCAAAGGATCCGGTATTCCCAGATGCACATGAGAGATGAGTCCTCTGTTTCATGTTGTGAAAATGTCACTCTTGAAGATCTGACATTTTGCTGACATTATATCAGATATTTTGAGGAAGAAAAAAAAAAGAAAGAGAAAGAAAAAAGGTAAAAAGAAACCACAGAAAGAATCATTCTTATGTCTTTGAACCACCATTTGGGCCAAGACATGATATGGTAGACACACTTTGCTGCAGAGTGGTGGTGTGAGTACAACCCAGTTGGTCCCATCAGTCCTGGAGCTCATTTCCTGGCCTTCCAGTGCTGTGAGATGTGCCACATCTTTTACCCTCAGGCAGACTATGGGTATGCATCTGTTTTATTTACCAGTGTAGATGTAATCAATGAGATCAATAAATTACAAGGACCAAAAAAGTATCTGATGTTTGCAAGAGAGTACAAGGACCTATACAGCTAAATCAAATACAAAATAAACATTACTTAGCCTACAATCCTCATGTTTCAGGGTAGCAGTTAGCAAAATTCCTGCAAATAGACAGAAACTACCATGTACACAAGTTTGTAAAACAGGTAATTGCCCACAATGTTTTCCCATTTTCCTTAGTGTAAACCTTCACATCCCACTATCTGGACTGAGTCTGAAAACTTCTGTGATCCTAATATTGGAATCTGGTCCTGTTTCTGTTCAGCTAACATACCTCTTAACACAGGATAGTTAAATAATTCTGCTATTACTGGTCTCTTTGAAGTTTATGAATGTGAAGCATTAACCAATTTCCAGTATGATACACCGTACGATCAAATTATATGTAAATTTCTCACAAGAACTTCCTATGGTGCATGAGTTTGCTGTTAACAAGTGCTTTCTGAATGAAATAAGTGTTCTTAACCCCTCTTAGTGAGAGTAGTAGACATTAAGCATTTCAGGATTAGACTTGAGCCTCTCAGTCCTTGCCTGTCTCCTGGCCAAATATGTCATCTGGCCTAAATACCAAAAGTTCATCTTTCCAACCCCCACATGATCCTCCTGCAATTGAAATATATGGGCAGAGAATTGTTGGATCAAAGGTAAGCATCTGAGAATATGATCTCATGTGACGCAGCTGTCTACATTCTCTTAATCAGTCATGAAGGGAATACAAAAATCTACAGATCAATTAATTGAAATCTAATGGCTTGAACTGGTTTTCCATCAATTCTATAGGACTTCCACAGAGACTTATCTCAGACATCAACAACTACAATACATGTTTACCATTAAGTGAGGTGAATCCCACAGCAGCTTACATGATTCAGTAACTTCATCAGTTGGACTAGACTGTGTTGCAGGTAAGTTCTACATGGTCCTCACCATAAAAGGAACTTTTCAGTTTGCTACTGTTGTTGCAGGGATGCTTGTGCACACAAAAGCACGTCATATTTTTCCAACGTTACTATCTGACGTGGTAAAAAAAATATTATTTCTGCAAACAAAACTCACTTTGGCATTTTTTTAGACTGCCACCAGACACCAAAATTACCTTCATTACAGCAGCATCTCTTCATGTGGGAATTAGCTAGCAGCACAAAGGCCAAGCAATGGCATAAATGAGTTGAGCATGTTAGATTACAGCTGAGACACCTAACCCAGGACATGGGCTTTCCTCTGCCTGCATCCCAGGTCTTGAAGATTGCCACAGCCATGAGACTCAGTGCCCAGGGCTCAGTGCTTGCTGCATCCTTGGCCTGATGCTGCATTAGAGTAAGCTCTAGATGCACACACCTTCACACACATCTGGCGCAACTATTTTCCTTTGCTTTCCTCTTCTTGTCCAAGTTAATTCCTTTTAAAGAACCTACTGATGGGCAGAGATGGAGGAGGGGGGATCACATCCTGCAGGAGTATCTCCTCACCACACCCAGGAATGAGGTCAGAAAGGGAGCATCGTTAGGAACTTGGTGAAGTTTCCCTTCAGGAAGGGAAAAGAAAAGGAATAGGAAGGAGAAAAGATGCAACTCTGGTTCCCATATTCAAGACCCTAGGAACAATCCACAAACACTTCTGGGAGCATATTTTTTTCTCCTCATCCTTTTCCTCTGCTGTCTTGGATGTTCTTGTAGGACACAGGGGATAAAGATGTTAAGCTATTGATGCTGAGAAAGGAGTCAGATCTCCTACTTCATAGGCACCTCCTGGTATTTACCTACTGTGCTCAAGTACTGAGCCTCTAACTACGTATTAAAGGGAAGTAACCTCAACTGCATTTAATGAGGAATCAAATCTTTGCACATATACTGTATGTTTTTGGAGAACGTTGATTGAATTTGAGACCCTAGAGTTTGCAGACAAAAGGATTCCTATTTTCTGGGCCATCATTGGGCTAAGGCATCAACTAAACCGCAAACATCAGAGACTGTTTTGGTCCTCATAATTTGTTGGTCTCATTGCTTACATCTACGTATGCATCTAAATAAAACAGATGCACACCCATAGTCTGCCTGAGGGTAAAAGATGTGGCACATCTCACAGCACTGGAAGGCCAGGAAATGAGCTCCAGGACTGATGGGACCAACTGGGTTGTACTCACACCACCACTCTGCAGCAAAGTGTGTCTACCATATCATGTCTTGGCCCAAATGGTGGTTCAAAGACATAAGAATGATTCTTTCTGTAGTTTCTTTCTTTCTTTCTTTCTTTCTTTCTTTCTTTCTTTCTTTCTTTCTTTCTTTCTTTCTTTTTTCTTTCTTTCATTTTTTCTCTTTCTCTCTTTCTCTCTTTCTCTCTTTCTCTCTCTTTCTCTCTTTCTCTCTTTCTCTCTTTCTCTCTCTGTCTCTCTTTCTCTCTTTCTCTCTTTCTCTCTTTCTCTCTTTCTTTCCATAAATTGCTCAAACTGGAGGAAAATTTGTCATAAATGGAAACTTTGGATGGCTCAGGTATGCCAGAGTTCAGTGACATCTAGATAGGTGTGTTTAGATTGAAACTTTGGGCTTTGGGGAATTTCAGGCATGTAATTTTCCCCCCTAGGGTCAAATCCCTTTGTGCAATTTTCATATCACTTGAAACAGAAACTATCTTGCAGATGAAGCAAGATAATATTTAAAACTAACATGAGGAAAAATGTACTAGAAGGACATAGAATCTGAGTAAAGATAGAGTGAGAGAAGAAACTGAGCAAAAAGACTTTAGAAGAGAAAGGCAGAATTAGGATGGAGTAGAAGAAAATTAGAAGAATTCTAACTAAAAAAAACCTCAAGACACTTCCCATGTTGAAAGCTCACAGCTAGTAAGCTGATTGGCATCTTACAATTCTGCCGGGGTATTAAAGAAACAGCATTTGAATTTACCATCATGTGTTTTATGTGTTTCATAATCACTTTTGTTAATAGGAAGATGCAAGATTTCATCTATACTAAGCTTTATTGCTTTACCACTAAAGTCTAATTAGTAAATCTTGGAAGGAAAGGAAAGCACGCTGAAGCTTTGCTTAACATGCTTCTGTGTACAGTCAGGATTAAATGTCAGATAAAGCCTCTGCTTTATTAATTTTCACTTTAGTCTGAAACAAAATATATGAACCATGCAATTATTTCAAAATCCTACCAGCATTAAACTCTCCCCATCTCTTACTTCTTCCTCATCGTATTTTCACCCCCAGCAGTAGAGAACAGTCTCTCCCACTAACCTGCTATAAACTCTGCTTATAGCTGCCTTCAAAGGAGGTCCACCGAAACTTAAAAATAAATGAGACAAGACTAAGATTAATAAAATAGACAAGGATAATTGTTCTGTTTTTTATGACCCAAATTCAATCCATTAAGGGAAGAGTATAAGACTCCCTTCTAGTTAAATTGACTGAAACATTCTGCAACAACGGAAAATAATAAAGCACAATTAAAAGTGAAAGTGACCTGGAGCTTTCAATACCCAAGAACCATGGTAATGGAACAAGAAGGCCATTTAAAGGTCAGCAGCTTATAAACAATGTCCTCAGAGCAATTTCTCAAGAAGAAAATAATTTCAGATGGTCCTACTGAGTAATTTATAAAAAAAGAAGGTTTCTCCCATCCTGAAGGAGGCCAAGCAAAATTAAATGCCTACTACAAGCTCTGACAGCCATTGTTTCATGTCTTAAGTTCAAGAGGAGCTGTTCCAGCTGGCGTTGAGCGGGATCATCTGGCAGGGTAAATCTCACAATACCATGCTTACAGAGTTATGCATTTCCCAAAATATTTGTTCCTTTGGAGATGACGTGGGCTGCAGTCCATGAACCCTGCCTGCACAGCTGACAGGGGTTACCTGAGCACCTGCACTGCTGCAGAGCAGGAGGAAAAGAAGACCCTGATGCTCACAATTCTCTGTGGGCAATGTGGGAAGCTGTGTCCCTCAACCCCTTTGGTTCTCTGGCATATTTTCTGTGGCCTCTCATGCACACACACCTCCCAGCACATCCTCCTGCCAAACTGCAGAAGGAGTGCGTGTCCTGGCATCATTACAGAAGTTTACCGTTCTTCCTTGCCAAGATCAGTTGTCCAGCATGCACTGGTCTAAGACTTAGGAAATTTTCCCCCATGATGGAAAATACAGAAATCATTCTAGAAGGCTAATATAATTCCTCACATTTATAGAGATCCTGCAAGCTCAAAAGGAAAAAACAAAATCCTTCTCCAATCAGAGCCTTTTTTCTCCCTTCATTTTTCAGACTTGAAGGTAGAACCCCATTCTAGCAAGGTCTGTATACCACAGCTGGAAATAGAGATTATACAAAAAAAATGTTAATTGACTGTGTAGGAAAATAAGGCTATTCATATAAGCATCCATTACAAATTTGTCAAAAATATAAAGCTAGAAAATTATTTTTCATCCAGGCAGACATATTGAATACAGCAGTCCAGCAACAGCCGGGTTGTGTCAGCACCTACAAAAAACTACTAAGAGGGACTTGCAGGATCCAGCAAGTTATTCTGCATCACTTAAATCCATATCCAGGAGAAAAAATAGTGGTCTTACACATTTACTTATCTCAGTCATCAGGGAACACACCTCATCGCCCAGTGTCCAGAGGAAAAGTCAACAAGATACTAGGCACAAGGTATTATCACATGTAAGGTATAGTTTGTGTTTCATGTAGCTTTATCAAAACCAACATAAACCAGTCATTTCAAAAACCATCTAATGACAGAAGAATTATACTTAGGTTTTTGGTGAATTCTTTGCAGATGTGTCTTAATTCAGGAGTTAGCATAACAGTAATGCTACCCTACACAGCACAGGTTTCACTACTTATTGGCATTTAATATTTCATTAGTTCTTTTTCTGAATGCCTTTCCTCTGCTGTGTTCATTCTGTACTTTTTTCTCCATCTGCCCTCTTACCTCCTTTTTCACACCACATGTTCACTGAATATTTTACTCCCTATTCCTGCCATAGTCTCTTTTATCCAAGCAACACATCAACTGAATGACTTGAAGCTTGTTCCCTCTGTGTTCAGGTTAGTCAAAAAATTAGCTGAAAGACATCAGCCCCTTTGCTGTAACTGTGTGTTGTCTGTAAAGTAACATGAAACAGTACATTGCATAGTGCTATTTCAAGAGAAGGAGTCTCTCTCCTGTGCATTTTCTGCTGGTGCAGTTCATTTACAGCAGGCTGGCCATGTGCCCACTATGCACAGACAGTGCATGCAGAGTCATAGGAACAGCTGATCAAACACAATCAAGATAAATTCAACCCAGTACATTTTCCATTGTCTATAAAAGAAATTAGGGGTTTATAGATTTTGTCTGCATCTCTCTTCTGAGCCATAGGTATAAAAATAAGGCAGGAAACTGGACAGATTTTCTTCCCTCAAGACTGTAAAATCACTCAATAAACCTCTTCCTATAATAAAAGCCTTTAAATGATGGCTGAAACCCTGGCTCCACTGGAGTCAATAGTAAAACTCCCATTCACATCAGGAGCAAGTGACTCCTGCGCTAATGAAAGCCCTTTAACAGTATCGAGTATGCTACAAAATTACTCCATATAATAACTTGCTATAAAACACTTGTTTTTCTCCAGATAAGGCCTCACATTTTTTTACTAATAATAAATTTTTAAAAATACTGATTTCTTCCATCAATAAAAGACAGTCAATATATAAATGCCTATTAACACTGAGCAGCGGTTTAAAAAAGGGCTTCTGAAGACAGCATGGAAATGAAGACGCAGGTTGAATGTTATATACGCCAAATGGAATGGTCAAGCCTTTTAAGTCTCTGCTGGAAGCTGGTATATCCAGTACCAAAGTAAATGTTAAAAGCATTATTGGCCAAGATGGACTCACACTGACATCTGGCAAATTTGTACAAAACTAGGAGGAATTTGTAGTCTTCGTTTGTGTCTAACATTTTGATGCAGATTAACCAAAGCATACATGGTAAGCACTCAGACAGAAAAAACAAATTCCAGTATATTGCCTGCAAAATGCCAGCACAAAAGGATTTTAGAGAGAGAAATTCACATTGTCAGCTGTCAGTTCACAGTGCAGATAAATCCTGGCATGTAGTTGCAGCATTAGTCATGCTGGCTAACAAAGGCATCGCAGAGCAGGTGGGGGACCAACAGCGGAGAGCAGAGAGGTCATCAGCTGTCTGAGGCACCAGCTTTCCTCACCAGCCTCCAGCACGTGCTCAGCCAGCAGGGTGAGGAGCCCAAGCTGGAGAGCTGCACTTGCTGTCACCCTCTCTGTGACCCACCACTGGCTTGTCCAGGGCTGGCTGCCAGCCCTGCTCCCCTCACAGGCAACTGTGCATGGGCTCAGGTCCTCCTGCACTGTTTGACTAGCACAGAGGGGACAAAAGTGAGCCTTCACTTTGAAGCTGTAACTGTGTCAGTGCATCCCTTGGGCTTGGAACAGGGTGGAAGAGGAACAAAGGAAAAAAGCTTTTCCAAAACAGCCACATATCTGAGATGGGCTTATTCTGAATTCAGGTTTTCGGTTAACAAATGTGTGCCACTACAAAGGTAAGATGAAACTCACTTCTACACATTCAGAAAACTTTTTTGAAGAAACAGCCCTACAGTTTTGTTTGTTTTATTTTCAGTAAGTCAGTAACTAAGTGAGGGCTTGAATCTGGAAACATAGTCCTCGTACCTAAGTTTGTAAAGAGTAGCAGGGGAAGAATATTTCTAATAGTGGCATCTCTTAGACTGTCATTGTTTGCACCTATGATTATCAGAATTGCAAATATCAAACCATGGGAATAACCCATAGTTTATTAACCCAGATTTACGATCACATGATGTGATTAAATTAAGTGTGGAAGTCTTTGAAAAACATAATAGAGCTCAATCAGAGGACAAGTCTGTGCCATAGGCCTGCATTGTACAGCTGAAGGACATGATGACAACAGCTCTTTTAGGTATTTAAAGTCATGAGTATTTGAATCTGCTTTGCCAGAGTGGTTTGGATTTCTTTCCATTCCAAGATTTTGGAGCTTTTCAGCGATCATATTTGTCAGCTTGCAGAGTAACATCAAAAACAAAGGTACAAAGCCCAGCCTTTCAGGATATAAATAGATTAATAGTTCCCAGACGGGAAGGTACCTGAAAGACTCAGGCTGATTCTGAGCCATTCCATAAGGATGCCATTAGACAAAGCCTTCCCCAAATCCCACTGTTAAAGACATTTGAGGTGGAAAGAGGTATTGGCCACAAGACAGACACTCAAAGCACACAGCCTAGGGGGGTAAAAAGTTCAGAAGTGTTTTATGAGGAGCTAAAGGCATCTGAGGAAAACAGCTGTTTTAAAATATGGAATAAAGGCAGGAAGACTGAAGAGTCTGTCTCTCAGATCTTGGAGAGAGCTGATATTGATGAAGAAAGTGCTTCTACGGGCCTAAGTGGAGCACCCAGCATTTCATGAAACATAACAAACCTTCAGCTTTGCTCAGGTGTCCTCTTGTCGTCGAGCATTCCCTGTGCACAGGAGGAGCCATGCCAATTTATCCATCTCAAATTGTAAATTCCAGCTGGAAGCAACGATTTTTTTTTAAATTTAATTTCTGTCTTGTCACCAAGATCATATTGTCATAAAGAGGGTGAGATTCTCCAGAGCTACAAATAAACACCAGCTGATCCTTTACAGAGGTATATATCATAGGTCTCTCTGCTGGCACATCATGCAGGAATAGGATGATAGACCTGCAGAATCTCAATCTTGCAATGAAGTGTGCCTGGGATTCACACCAAATCCACATGAATCCTGCAAAACCATAATGTGACTCCCAAACAGGGTCTTACTTTCCTTTAATACCTAGAACAGCAGTGCTTCTGAGACACTTGCAGAGGCACTGCTACAGCAGAATTCAGTAGCACACACGAAGTAATATGAGTTGATTGACATGATTATTCAATAATATTTTGTCCCAAATTGTTCAGCTCTCGGTCAGATTTTTGATTGTACCAACGTGCTAATGAACATCCAGTCTCTCAAATCATCCCCAAGCCCCACTGGTATAATACTGGAGCTTCCCTGTTTGTGGACAGGGAGGAGGAGTTTGGGAAAGTCATTACTGAAAAGTGTGACATGCACAAAGAGCAGCCTGAAATTTTGGACTTGATTACTCGTGTCAGACCCCTTTGAGTCCCATAAAGAGCACATAAAACCTGACATTTCTGGGATGATGTAGAGGGAGAAAGAAAAGCAGGAGTGAGGAGAGAAAAAAAGGAGGGGCTGAGAAAGCCATTTTCCATGGTAATGTGATTAAAGAAGAGCAGGAAGAGAAGGGCTGTGCTCCAAAGGGTTTAGAGAAAAAGAGGTTCAAATACCATGAATGAGGAGACATCATGGTGTCCCATGTTTTGGAGCCAAGAAGCAAAGAAGCAGGTAAGAAAAGGATTCAGACCAAAGAGAAAAGCAGCATCTGGGAAAGAAAGAGTAGGGGAAGCTGGGGAAATTGAGGCGAGGACCAGCAAGAAGGAAATGTTTTGTTTTTCTTCTCGGCAATCAGTGAATCCTTTTTACATTTTACAGACAATACTACCTTCCCTTGGAAAAGCTGGTACATTCTCTGGAGCCTGATAGCTATTCAGCAGGGAGGTGCCCTGTGTACCAGAGCAGTTTGGTGCACAAACAAGCTATGGATTTGTTTACACATTTCTCTAATGCATTGACAAAAACCAGTATGGTTGCAGCAAAACTGCTCTCCTAACACCTTGCTTGGAAGAGGAGTCTCACAGTAACCCACCAATGGTCTGTGGGGTGCTCTGGGGCACAGACCAGCAGGTTGGAAGGGGAACCACACCTCCACTGCCCATGGATTCATGAGAGATCCAGGTGAGTGGCAGTCAGGAGTGCTGATTTCTGTGCATGCAGGTGCAACATCTGCCTTGAACGCACCTGGCATTTAAATGCATAGGACTCAAGTTGTTCGTAGTCTCTCTGGAGCTGGTTCTGCATTTGTCCACCCCTTTACCATAACCTCACCATAGACCCTGTAATTCCCTTGCATCTTGACAAAAATATCTTGTTTCCTCCTCTGAAGAATGCAGCAATATAATTAATGGTGAGAGCTTCCCCACAACTGTACACATTCTCTCACGTTCTCAGCCAAGCAAATCTTTCATTTTGTCGGGTAATTTCTTTTTAATGTGGTGGTTGCTATTATTTCTTGAGAGTGATAAAAGACCTGAAGCAAAATTCTTTTCAGAGAATTCAGGAGGAAAAAAAAAAAATCTTTGTTGGTGAAAGGAGCATATTTAATGCATGCAGAAGGTGTTAATTAAAAATTCTTAAAGCTCACATTATAGCCCTAAAAATCATGAATATTTTGAGTCTTAAAAGTCTCAGTTATCATCACAGAACATGTCTGCCATGGCACCCATTTCTTTGGCCTGAGGCATTACTATAAAATTAAAAATGGGCATTTGGAGCTGGTAAGCTTTGATCTAATTGAGTATGTGGTAGGATCAAATCATAATATGCCCATGATTTGCTGATCTCATTCCCCCTTCTGGCAAGGGTTTGTCAACAGATACTAATGTACTCTTATAACATACTGCTGTTTTACAATGTAAGCTGATTTTTGTAACTTATTTTTTGTGTGTGAGCTTAACAACCCACACTTCACGCCCCACCCCCCCCCAAAAAAAAAAAAAGAAAAAAACCAACACCCCACCTGAAATTTCCATATGAACTCAAGGGCAGAGGGAGTTTTCCAGCTGTTATAATTCAGTAGGTATGACATTTACCTCTCTTTGTTTTTCTGCAGCTGGCTTAGTGCACACCACACTGTGCAAAGTTGAAAATCAATTAATTTTGGAAAAAAAATTCTTTTTATACACTCTTTTCTAATGATCCAATTTCTCTTCTGTTCAGGGAATTCTTTTGGCATGAACAGAGGTAAAACTGATGAATATTAAATCTCTGCAATCTTAAAGAGGGTAGTGCTTATCCAAGTTTCAGTGAAATACAGATGTGTATATACATCTACCTGGATATATACATTTTATATACATATGAAGACATGATCGATGAATAGGTTTTTTGTTAATTTATAGACAGAAGCTGTAAATATTTTTTTATCCTTTGAGATGTCAGAGAGAAAAAAAATTACTTCTGCAAACAAGAAGTGGCATCAGTCATCAGAGGAAGGAGTATGTTGAATCTGAAACAGCAAAGCAATTGAACATGAAAAGTTTGGCATAGAAAAGAAGGGTGAGTAATTTAAATCCACTCAGGAACAGGTGTGACTTGTTCATAAACCAGTTAGGAAAAAAAATTGTTCAATTACTCCTCTCTGGTAAATAACAAATTACCATAGTAACTCCATTCTCAAACAACATATGCATATATTTTGTTACAGAAAAGCTTGAGTCAAAACTGCATTTTACTGTCACACCATGACTTCTTTCTTAACTTCAAGATCAAAATTCTATGAATTTTCAGCTCCTTATTCACATACACTGCCTCATCCATGACCTGAAAAGACTGCCTTAAGGTTGACTGTATTACTCAATCCATGCTTAAAATATATTCTGCCTATTTGTTGAGACTGTTACATTGAGCCAATTCAGCCAATAGGTTTTATGATAGGGAGAGTAGCTGTCATTTTGGGGGTGGATTCCAAACGATTTTTTAAAATCAGATGAGTTTTTTTCAGCAACTACAAATTATCTGAGGCATATGCTTGTATGCCAGTGTGTATTTAACTTTATAATTATATATCTATGTGTCAGTGGTTAGAAATTTTTAAGTATTTTCATTTTCAAGGTGGCAAGTTTTTAATTTATTTGAATGACCACAGAGAACACAAACCTTTGCATAGAGCTACACAGCCCAGATGATGCAGGAGGAGTCCCAAACCCCACTGCTCCCCTGCCTTTGCAGTGCAGCAGCAGACACTCACTCATCTCCAAATCCTGGTCCAGATTTTGCAGAAGAAACATTCGTCAGGAGCAATCCATCTGCAGCAGGCAACAGTTGCCTTGTTTGTGATCAGGCTTCCTTCAGAAGCAGCTTAAAGGCAGCCAGGGTCAGTCCCTCCGGAGCTGGGCTAGAAAACAAATACATAAGGGTTATGCAGCCTCAATTAGGTAACATCATTTTAACATCCTCAGTCTTTACAATATGTATGATATGGGTCTTATACCCTGAAGAATCACTGGTTTTGTGCAGACTTATACTGAGGGGCATCTCACCAGTTCAGATTAACATGTCCAGGCTAAATGTAGTCTCCACTTGGTCTTCAAGCTTGGAGAGATGATCAGAATCTGCTGTTGTTGACCATTTTCCATTTTGTAATCAGCAACAAATCAGACTTCATTCAATGTTCCCATAGCCATCTGTTGCCTCTATGATGGCAATTTCAGTCTGAGTTCTTCTATTCTATTTAGGTTTATACAATTCAGATGGCCAAAAAATATCAGAATGGGTATCAGCATAACAAACACCAACATTTTCAATTTGAAAATTATCTTAGATTCATTTCTGATTTTATAAAAATATACCAGAAGGTTGGCCCAATAAAGATAAGATATGTATGCAGTTGTAAGCTCTGGTACCCCATCCTCTTTTTTCTAAACAATAAAGGAAGAAGATGAAGTAGAAAATATAGGCATTTAGACCTTAGCCAGTCTCATTTTGTAGTTCATTGGAAATCATTTTTGCATGAAGATATGCTCTGAACCAAACCACTCAATCATCAATAGATGCAGTGAAACAAATCTCTTCTCATTCCATTGGAAATATGCAAACAGTAATACATCTCTTGCCTGAAGAATAATTCCCCGTTCTTAGCATGGTAATTTATCTCACTGAATTATCTTGCCTTACTTATTCATTCTAGAAGATTTTAAAGGAAAAAGGAAAAAAAGGGAAGGAAGGTGGGGCAGGAAGAATGAAAAAACTAGCAAACCACTCATCAACAGTGCAAACACAAAAGTTCACCTGTGTCCAGCGACTCAAAACAATAGAACTGCAAAATTTTTTCAGATTACTCTGTGTGAGCTGCATCTACAGCAGAATTTTAGTCTGTAGCAGGTGTGCAGTTTTGAAAGTCTCCCAGTTGTCCCAACCTGCAGCACCTCCAGTGACATCATGGAGATGAGTGGAGTCACTGTGCGCAAGCTGTGCCCCTCGCAGTGGAGCTAAACTGTCAGATGCCTTTCAGGGCAGCACCCAAGGCACACCAGCCACTCTTAGGTGCTCAGTCCAAGCAGAAAGGTTAGAGCTAGGCCAGGGAAGGCCTCTTGAAATGCAGATAAACACCCAGTCCACAGCCTCAGCTCCTTGTCTTTTCAGATCCATTCCTCTTGTGTTGCATCACTTATACAGGTACAGGTTCTGCCACAGATCTTTGCTTCTAAAGACTTTCTCGCATGGAGTGATTATGTCAGGATTTTATTGATATCTTTGGTTTCATTACCTCCTCCCACCTTTTCATCTTTGTATTCCGGTAAGAAATTCTGCACAGGTATAAAGTTATCATATCCTCACCATAAACTGAGTGACACGATAACTTGTCTTGTCAGATAGTTTTACAGTGCTATGCATCAGCTGAAAGGCTGAGAATGAAGCAAATAGTCCAAGGTTTTTTATATCTCCCCTAAAGCCACAAGGAGATGTAACTACTAGTGATGTGAAATGACACTACATTTTGTTTGGGAAAATTTTGCAAAGTTGCTTCCGCCCAAGATGGCAGCTATTATGTAAGTAGTAACAACATCTTCTCTTTTAAAGTCTTCATTTTCTCCTTTTTCATGAGGAGCAAAAGTACTTTGAGCTCAGTTAGCTCTCCCTTTAGATAATGAGAACAGAGAAAAGTGCTTGAATCAGCACATGAAACTTCCTGAGAAAAAGATATAGGAGCTTGGCTTAAAACAGCCCCTGCCAACATAAGATAGATGCCTGAAGTATGCAGAGATGGAGTAAAAACAGAGTAATAGCAGCTGGAGACGGGACAAAGCCGAAGGTATACAATACTTCCTTGCAGCGATTCTTTTTTAGCTTTGAATTTTCAACTTTGAAATTTGTGATCTTTGTTGAAACGACTGTCACACAGCCACAAACCATCCCTTCTGTCCAGGGCAATCATCCCTTGTGCCTCAACTTCCTGTACCTCCCATGGGCAGAACAGCTGCAGTGTAAAGCTGCTTCTTTCCCTCGCCTCAGAGCAACGTCTAGACTGCATGGATATCGCACTACAGCTGCTCTGTGAAGTACTCAAGATTACCACTAGCCATGCTAGTGTGAGAGACATGAAGATGGAAGTGAAAAGAATAATGGAGTCGGTTGTTCTTCCTTGCCTCATTTTTCTGGTCATTCTTGAATGCTTCTTGGTCGAGAAGTTCCTCAGTTTTATTATAGCCAGTGCTTCACTGTAATCCATGAAGAACTTTTCTCATGATTCCTTATAGTAGGTAGCTGCTGAGTTATGTTGCTCAGGAAAGAGGAAAGTCAAAGGACACTTCAAGCTTCATAAATTTTTCTTGAAAACTGAATGATGAGACAGACCAAGAAGTGCTGTTTCAGATACTATTTCTCAACATTTTTAAACTGAAAATCACCACATCTTTGCAAAACATCACTTATTTTCATTAACAACCAAAAATAATTTAACCTAAATTTTGAACAGTCATTTATTAATTCTATTTTTCTATATCTGTATTGATTCTATTTTTTCCACATTTTCCCTTATTAGCATATGTAGGAGTGTGTGCATTTTGAGAAAGTTTTTTAATGGATTTGATCTTTGGACCAAGTTTTGATGTCTCCTGGAGCTCTCAATCCTGGGGGCAGCAGGTTGTTAAACCCTTCTGATTGCAGCCACAATCTTCTGTCAGAGTCTGATCTTTATTCTGCTCAGAGACTATAAACAGTCAGGCTGCTGTAGGTTTTATGCTCACAACTACTTTCTTTAACCTTAGCTGAGAAGAGAATCTCCAGTACCTCAAAAAAACCTACACTCCCATTTCTTTTCTTTGTTCCAAATATTAGTTGCATTTTTAAACCCTTTCATTACAGTAACAGTAACCTGCTTGATAAAGCTCCTTGTGGGAGGGGTCCCACGAGGCCAACTCTGTCAGTTTGGATTTCCTGATTTGATTTTCCTTCCTTCATCTACGTCAAAGACCGGCTTTCACAGTCACAACTTAATCCGTTTTGTTGTTTCTTACAGAATGTGAAATTTCACCTAAAGGATCTCATGGCTGAGTCCCAACACTCTCCAAAAGGTAACAAAAATTTCAAAACTACACACGGATTTTCCCAGTTATACTGGCACATTATTAATCTAAACTCAAATGGAATTTTTTTTATCTTGCTCCAACATCTGTAGAACAGCACAAGCTTTCTCATCCTCAGCATTTCAAGAGCATTTATGGAATTCCATGTCTGTCAGCCACCCTTAGAGATTACCAGCCAATCTAAATAACAGCTATCCAGGCATCTTAAATTCTGACTTTGCTTCATTGATTCTATTTTGCTAGTACAATAAAGTGGCACTGTATAATTTTAGTCTTTTCTTCATTCATAATTGCCCTTTTGATTTTCAAAATAGTGCTTCTCACTGACTGCAATGTGAGCTGCATTCAGTTTGTTATGTTATCTAAATCTGAGCAAATATTATAAAGCTCACACAGTTCCTCTGAGGGACAGAATGTTCTCATTCCTTCAGTCACTCACATTTGAATATAATGTTTACAAAGACTTTTGCGCTTGTCTTTCTTTCTTATAATTGTCAATCTTAAGATTAGCACTGCTGTTTAAAATAAGATACATTTGAGTCAACAAGTCTTTCTAAGCTTAATTTTCTTCACTGAAAGACTCTCTTTATTTGTTCTAGCTTTCATTCAGACATTTTAAAATGTTCTTGCTGATTTGGGTCCAATTTGTCACAGAGGTCCTGGCCTAATTATGACTGCTAAAACTCTACAACTATTGAAAACATCCTTCAAAGGGACATGTTTATCCCTAAACTCAGCAGAAATCTCCCCATTACATGCAGCATGGCCGAGCTGGGTCTCCAGCCCACCACCACTCAAGCATAACTATTCTATTTGAAGCTTCTGCTTGCAGCCTCACCCTCATGTCTGCACCAAGGCTGGCTGTGCCAGAGTTGGCTATGAGGAAGGACCTGACAGAGTTCCAGTGCCAGCCTGGGATGTTTCCAGATTTTGCCAGCCAGGAAGCTGTATTATATTTATATACATATAAATATACCAAGGTAAAGGTTTTGGCCAATATTTAGAGCTTGTTTTTTAGCCCTTGAGGCTGTGTACTTCTACCCTTGGTTTAGAATGGACATGGTGATGCTTTCCTGCTTTCCAGCAGGGCACTGCTGAGCAAGGCCACTGCTGGCTGGAGAAACAGGACAGCAGAGAGCACTGTTGCCCCAGGCTCACAGCCATATTCCCTGGCACCCAAGGGACACAGGCACACCTTCTCTCTCCATGGATACTGCCCCACAGTCTGTTTTACACTGCTCTGAAGGAACAAAAGCTCCTCTGAGCATTGTTTACTGTTTTTCTATTCACACAGACAAATGTGTATGCTTTTATAACAGAGATTAATTAGAGAAATGTGGCAAGTTTTGATGGCAAAAGGTAACTATAAAAAGTAAAAAAAGAACAAATTATAGAAGACTTTCAAAAAAGCACACAATGTGAAGAGGGACACTACCAATTCAATGGCTGGAAATAAAGAAACACAGACATTTTATTTAAGCAGTATGGTATTTAATGTCACAAACTGAAGGGAAATCCAACTGCAGAATAAATAAGATATAGCAAGTGGATTAAAGACATAGGTTTATAGCACCCTTCTAAGTAGGAAAGATGTATCTATGTACATTTGAACCTGGATGCATGCATAAAAAGAATGTTTATTTTTTTGCACCCAAGAGTATAGCTCTGAAATGTTCTTAATTAATCATTTATAGCAAATTGGTCATAAGAAACTTCATACTTGAGGTCCAGCCTCAAGTACAGTGTTTTTCTTGAGACTTGAAATGCTGTGTGGCAGCCACGCCTGGCCTGAACGGAGGCATCCTCTTCTTTGTTTAAGGAATTGGGCTGCCCTGCTCTCTATGCAGAGCAAGTACAGCCAATCTGAGGCTCATTTAAGTAAAACCATTCCAGCAGTTATTTGCCTCAGATGAAAGAAAGTCAGGCCAGCCCTCAATGTCTTAGTGGGGTTTGTGTCTGCATATCCTTTTTCAGTTCCCCAAAAGTTATGTTCTCATTAAAATGTCACCTTACAATAATTCTCTAATGTACTGGCTTCTGCCTTCATTAGCTGTTGAACTAAAGCTAATAATGGAAGAACAGATTACCCTGAATTTACGATGGGCTAATTCCATTCCTTCTAGCCACAAAGATAAATTACCCTTTGTTTACAACTGAAAGACCAGTAATTTTTAGCAGAATGAAGAATGGATGGGAAAATATAGTTTTAACTCTTGGCACAGATTGTTTAGAGGCCCCGAAGCAACAATGTGGTCAGCAAGCAAAACATACAATCAAGCTCTGGTAAAGACCAATGAGCAGTGCTTTCAAACTGCACTTATTTTATTCACTTGAATATCCCATCATTTACCTCCAAAAATGGGATTTGACCCATGAGGGGTTCTCTGCCATAAAGATATTGTTAAAGGAAAAGCGAAATCCAAAATAAACAAAAAACTTAGGAGAGATACTAGTAGAAATTATAAAGTCAGGAGTAAACTAAAAGTTACCAGATCACAAAGTCACAAAGAAAATTTCTACAGATCATCTTTGGGGCAAATAGTAATTCTGTAATTTTTTTTATCCTAGTTTACAGCACATATAGAAAAAGGCAATGAAAAAGAATGCTATGCAATGTCCCTCACTGAGTTAGTATAGCACAGGAAAAGATCCCACCTTCATAGATATAGGAAGTAAACAGGGATACATTGTCATGTGTTAGACAGGTAATGGTGAACACGGATTTGTAAAAATAGGCAGAAAGATTGTATGTGAAGAAAAGAATTCTGAAAATACATTTAGAAGCTTTTCCTAAAGGCTTTTTTGTACCTTTAATTCTATAGAAAGTAGATGAAAAAATATGTTAAAATGATCAAGTTTTAAAGTAACAGTTTTATTTCATCGGCAGATTAGTTTCTATACATATACAAATCTAATTACTTATACCTTTCTTTTTATTTTCCATCAAAACTGATTTATCTGTTCTATTTTTACCAACTGGTAAAAAAATAGATAAGAAGCTAAAAAAAATTTATAAAAAATTTAAAAATATTTTTTTAAAAAAAGGAAATCTGTTGGGACAGAGGTTCCCCAAGGGAGAAAATGAAATTCAACATTTTAGCTCATCAGGTAAATACCATGTCAGCCTCACATAAGGGACAGTATTTCCATTTACCTGGTTCAAAGACGGCAACCTTCAAAAACTGTTAATGGTCCTTCTGCCTTCCAAGTAAAAGAATGTATAGCTGAAGTGTAGATTTAACTACTAAGGCAGAAAACTTTCTTTTCTTTTTGTCTGCTTAAAAAAAGAAAACCAAAAATTAATACTTTTAATCTTTTCTCTTTTTTTTTCCCCATCTCACTTTCTGTTTGGGTTATGACCTGGACTATGAGATCCTTACACAGGATTTATTGTCTTGTTTACGAAGATATCAGAAAAATAAGTGAATACACTGACAAAAGCTTTGGCTAGTATAAGACACAGTCTTATTTAGAATACCACAGAAATAAGTTAATTTTAAAAACATATTGCACCCATCTTCCTCTCAGCCTCAATAACCTAAGAATCCCATTCTTACTCTGGAGGAGATGCCAAATGTTTTCCTGCTTACTACATTCAGAAACAGATTTAGTTTTGCCCAGAAAGCAAAGTTTATCAGAGAGTTATTTGGTTTATGTTGTAGCTGATAGGTGCTGCAAACTCTCTTCCTCCAAAATGCAAAACAACTGGTATCTGCATTTTATTTGATAAAGTCTCCCTGGAGGAGTCTTTCAGTAATCTACAGCTGAGACACCGGGAAAATATCTTTCTTTCTTCAACTATTTGGTTCTTTCACTTATTTAAAGCCTAATTCCTTCTGGGTATTTTGCTTTTCAAATGTACACTGAGATCTTTCCTTGTACATAGTTAAAGGAGATAATCACTGTTGTCGGCTGTGCCATTTTTACTTGGCTCACAAAAAATTTTTTGTTTTTCTTTCTGAAGTTCCTAAACTTCGGCCGAAGCAATTAAATAAGAGTTTGGGGGAGCCAGGTTCTTAGCTCTAGTGCTTAGGGGAAGAAAGTTTTTAAAACTTGAACATTCAAACAAATACAGAGAACCCAATACTTCTAAAATAGTAGGATTTTAAATCCTCTCATGATTTCTTAGTGGTCACTCTTAGCAACGACACTGCAAAACTAAACATAAATGATAATAAAATGTTTGCTAAAAATGATCCTTCATCAGCAAACAATACAGCTACTGATTCAACAATGAAATTTAATCAAAAACTAATAACCTATGTGCCCACACAAATGTCTTATTTCTCTGGCTTCGATTTTCCTCCCATGAGAAAATCTCGGCTCTCGTTGCCTTCCATGTCGTTATGCTGACGGCTGTGTGGGTCTGTCTCTATAAATGAATATATTAGCCCTCATCCATCAGTCACTATACAATTTTCATTTAACAAAGCTGATTTATCCTGATATGTATTAAATATGCTCTAAAGGTGTTTTCTAATCTCCTCTCCCACCAATTTGGAAGTAAAGTTTCCTGGCTTACAAGCCTATTTCAAGATCTGCCTCTTATGTTTCTTTGTTTCCCTCAGTGTACTTTCCACCCTTGGAAATTTCTACGCAGATCATTTACTAGAAAATTCCTTTAGGTAAGCCAGTTCTGATGCTGAGGTTGCCTGCCCTGCAAAGCAACCAGTTGCAGCCTGTTACACCTAATGGCAGCTGTAGCTTGGTCTCTCAAAAGTGTCATGCGCCCGAGTGCCACTCAGAATGCACCCATAACTCCCTCCTCCAGCCCTCTCACACAGGCTTTCTCAGTGATTTTGAAGCTTTCATTTCCTACAGCCTATAGTGAAGGGGTCTTTAGGAGCACTTAAAAGTGTTGGGCAGGCTGCAAAGGGCACACATCTGATTTCTGAAAGTTTTCTTTCACTGGCAGATACTCTCCTTCCCTTCTGAGGAATCCTCAGCTGCCTAATCAGGGCAACTTGAACTTTGTGCTTGGCACAAATTTAGGAACATGTTTGTCATCTGCCAAGATCTAGCCTTGTAGTCCAAATACCTTTTCCAGTGACAATGCATAGTTTTTTTCTGAAGATTTCAGCTAATGCTGCATCAGGATGTTGCAAATCTGCATGTTAAACTTAAAGTTTTCACTACAGGAGAAGTCTTCCTCCTGAAGAAAAAAAGATGAATCATTATAAACAGTTTCAAATTACTGAGTGATAAAATACACACAATAGAAGCAGCAGAAAGCAGGGACAGGAACATTAAGATCGTTACAAAAGGGAAAATTAGAGGCTTTAAAAATGTTAATTAACTTAAAAAAAAAAAAAAAGGTAAATTTTGCAACACACTTGGGGATTTTGAACCTGGTGTTTAAGGAACTTATTACTGATGCTCTCCAGAGTTCATTTGTTCCAGCATCCTGGTGCTGTGGTACAAGAGATAATGCAAAAAAAAAATTAAAAAACAAACAAACAAACAAAAACGCTTAAAGCACAGAGCAAACATGGCAGAGAGAAGCAGGTAGGCAGTATTTAACCAGCTGTAAGGCTGAGCACAAATGGGCTCCCCACCCCTAACAAAGCACCCAAGTGCTTTGGCTGGCCCAGCAGGCAGGAGCAGGGAGGGGCAGGGCTGGTCTCTACGGCTCCATAAAGCAGATCTTCCTTGTCTCAGGGTTATCCATGTCCACCTACTCCTGATGGCACTGGCCACTCTTACCTGGTGAGCTGATGATTCACAACCAGCAGCCCCAACTAGCACAGTCAGCATCCCAAAATTTTTCCATTACTTTTTCATACCTTTCCACGCTGATGTTCTTCCTCTTGAATACATCAGCTACTTCTGATCTTATCTCAACAATCTTACTTCTGCCACTAATTTTGTCTTTCCTATCTCCATACAGACTTCCCAACATCTTTTTCAGACTTGCCTGTCTGATATTATGCATCTGTGCTGCATCAGAGCTGAGTCTTGGATCCAAATACATGGTCAGAGAGACCCTGGGTGGCAGGAGAGATCTTACAACTGGGTCTGCAGAGAGGGGGTTGGTTAAAAAACAAACATAATACATTCCTAAACACATCAATATATGTTCTTATCATCATAATGTATACACACACACACCCACCCCCCCCCCGAAATAAAGTTCCCTCTGAGTTATAAATATCTCATTCCTGCAAGCTAGCTAGTTGAAGTGGATTTTACAAGACGAGCAACCTATGGCTAGGACAAGCCACCTGATTTTTCACACTAAAGCAGTATATCAAACACTCATCCAGCATCCCTAGGCACTCATAATTCCTAACCTACTCAGAGCTTTAGGGGCACAACATCTGGAAGACCAGACTTAAAATGACAGAAAAGCTTTGAAGGTCATCCAGGATAATTTACCTAAGCTTTGAGTATTTGATAGATGAGAGGGCTGTTGCTCACTGGAAATGTTAGGAGGCATTACGAGAACAAGTGAGAAACAGAAATTTATAGGTTCATAAATTTTAATGCCAGAAGAATCGTCTAATCTGACCTGCATACCATAGGCAATGAAATTCCACCATGTAATTGCCACGTGAAGCTCATCAATTTGGGGCTAAAGTAGCACTTATCTCCTCATAGTAACAATTATCATAGAGCATGAGGTAACTACTTTTTAAGGGCAAGAGAAAGAAGAGAAGGAAATTTTCTAGTGCAATTTTATCCACCCTCTTTTTCTCTACATGCCATGCCTGGTGGAAATTTTCAGAAAGCTGTACTGCAGTAAGATAACAGAGAATAAATGAGAAGTACCTATGCAGTTTGCACATGACATTGCACCTCTTGAGTATCTAGAAACTATAGAGAAGAGGGTAATAAATTATTTTTATGCAGCAAACAAGAAACAGGGAGTTAAAATAAACACAAAGAAAACTAAAGGCGACACAAAGCATTTACGCACAAGAAAAAATACTCTTGGTAAATGGAATGTAATAACAAAGCTGCAGCATACATTTACTTTCAGTAGCTTTGCACATTAGAAAATGATGATCATGAAAAAGAATTATAGCAATAACCTTGGATACATGGACTTTCCTTCTGAAAGGAAGTTATGGAAAACAACAAAAGCACGTCCTTTGCAGAAAAGATTACAGGCTGGGTAGGGAGTGTGACCTATGCCAGAGCAGGAGCAGTGGACAACAACAGCAGAATTTGAGCATAAAAGAAAGGAAGTTGGTACATAAACAGGGGAGCTAAAGAACTCTTACATCACATAGATTTGTCTTGCCAGTGGCCAAGTGACACGTCATACCTGATCACCTCAAGAAGAAGAGTTTCTCCATACACTACGACTCCCATCATGTTGCACACAGCCACTCCAGTGTCCCACAGTTGTCCCATAGTGCTCCCAGGACTGCTTTGATCCCCACATTCCCACAGCACAATACCCCCACCTGCCCATACATCCCTTCCCCATCTGCCTCTCAGGGCTCACTGCCTGGGCAAGAGACAACATGAGCAAGAGACAGGACCACAGTCACACCACCTGCCCATGCTGGCGCACTGTGGGGATGCTGATAACCAGAACTGAGGCATCACCAAATCCTCTGTTCTTTTCACTTAAAAGCAGAATCAATGAAGTCAAAGTGTTCTCTAATCAGCCCCTGATTATTAAAAAAAATGTAAGACTTCAGAGCCTTTGAGGCCTCTGCCTAAATTGATTAAAAAGGGACAAAGCGGGAGAAGAGGTGGAGTGAACAGTGAGATAAAACAATTTTATTGGCTTTATTTCTCATGAAATCAGACTAAAAAAAAAATTAAAATGTGTAATGTATTCATTGGGGGAAAACAGAGGAAAAAAAATGCCATCATCATAGGACTAAATCCTGATATGCAGGCTTAATGTTTTTGTAAATAAAGTATAAAAGTCCCTTTTAACTGAGTCATCAGGATGTCAACCATCTATCAATCAGAATGATTTGGGGATCTCAGTAGTATTCATAATTTCTGTTTTAATTCTATGTGGGAGGTTGAAAATCAAATCTAGACATTTTGGTCAGAAATGTCTTTGTGGCTGTCTCATGAAGGAGGAACATATTTCTTGGTTTCCATGAGAAGAACAATATACAATTATCAGTACAAAGGATGATACAAAATGTACCCATCTAGCAAGTGAATATCTAAGTTAAGACTTGAGCTTAATAAATGTATAAATAGATTAATTAAATAAATGCAATGGCAAAAGCAATTTCTATCATAACTAAATGATTATCTTACAAATATGCATGTAATTTTTATTTCAAGTTCCTTATTTCCTTTAACTATAAATACCATAGAATCTCTTAGCATACACACTTACATGAGTAAGTGTTTAGGTAAATAACACTTCTATAAATGTAACAAATGTTTCTATAAATGCAACTGCATCCTGATGAAGAATAATTATTTTTCTATTTTCATGGATCTCTCAGCAATAGATACTTGAATAAATGTGAGACAGCATCATTCTAATAAATGACTGTAGGACTTGCAGCCAGAGAGGTGCAAAGGAGACAGATCATGAATTATTTATCATCGTCACTGCTACAACTTGTTTGCAAAAAAAAAAAAAAACACCACTGTTTGAGTGCTACCTGGGACATGGAACAGAGTTTTTGCCCCTGACTTGGGGAAATTTGACTACTGGTAGAAGGACCAGGACCTATCTCAGTGATAAACCATTGACATGACTTCCAGTGATCTCCTATCCAGGTGTAAAGGGACCTCTAACCTGCCTATGGAGCTGTTTTCAGAACAGTATTTTATACCTGAAGTTTTTCTTCTAGAATCAGTTTTTGGGTAACTGCTCCTTTCTTCACAGAGAAATTGTCAATAGGGAACTTCTTCCCTGTCCTTCTCCCTGTTTTTCAGTGTCCTGACAGGAGTAAAAACTCCCATCCACCTAATGCAGAACTTCGGCAGTTTTAGTTTTATATCTTGCACTGAAGTTGTTCACTCTCACTTTCTGCTGCATTCTGTGGAGAGAAGCACTTTAGTAGTTTCTTGACCTATTTTAGGCATCAACTTTAAGTTTGAAACAATAAGTTTTAAAAAATACGTCTCTCAGGGTTGATTCTAGTTGGTTGTTTCTTGTTTGGTTTGTTTTTGGTTTTTGTTTTTTTTTCCCCTTGGAGGGGGTACAGGTTGTACTTACTGCACTTGGATACTCTAATTTTAGGCATTGAATTTAAGGCTGAAATCACTTTTGCCCAAGCAGTGCCAGTGTGCTCTGAACTGAGGTACATAAACTTTTGATTACACTCAGAGATGTCTAGAAGGAAAAGGCACATTTTATAGATGTATTTATTGCAGTGAGCTACAGTAGTGTGGAAGCTGCCCCGGTCCAGGCAGAAGGAAGAGGTGAGCTGAGGACACACAACATGCCAGTGGCTGCAGGTACGGTATGTATGATTCCACTTACACCTGACACTGAAGCTGATGCCTTGATGGAATAACTACTGAAGGTTGCAGGAAGCTGCCAAGATTCAGACATATGCATCAGGAACCCTACTGAAATATGGGAAAGCAGCAGCTGACTTCAGTCCAAGTCATTGGGTGACAATGACTATTTTTTCTGTCTTCCATATGTAGAAAAAATAATTAATCATGCCCACTAATCATTGTCTTAAAAACAAGTAGCTACAGTGTTCTTGTTTTTCTATACCTTACTTCTAAAATTCCTTTGCTTTACACATGTGTAAACACAAAAGTCTACTACTGAATTTTCTGTTGAGATTCCCAACCAAACTAAAATGGATTAAAGGTTATCAATGATACAGAGAAAGCAGGTTGTGATGGGGACAGAAGCAGCTTGAAAGAACTGAAAGGTTTTCCCACTGGCTTGTGAAGAGATCTGCATCACTTTGAGAAGCAGCTCGTCTGTGAGCTGAAGGGAACACAGCTCAAAACCAAAAAGGCGTGCAAGCCAGCTGTAAAGTCAGCTATTATTTCCCCTCCCTGTACTTGTCCTAAATAGAGTACATGGTTTCTTAGCCCTGCATTTCAGTCTGGTAAGCTCATTTTCCCGGGAGGTAGAAGTTCGCCTGGTAGACTGGCAGCTTCAAAGGAGATCCTTCAAAGGTGCTGCTGCAGGTAAGGTGCTGGTAGAGTCCCAGTTGTCTCCCACGAGGAAGCACCTAGCCCCCAACTGGGAGCACCCCCAACTGGGAGCACCAGCAGAGCACCTCTCTGCTCCCCTGAGATGCCAGGTCAGAGGGCAATTGGGCCAGGAGGGAAGAGCAAGCCACGGGCAGGGTGGCAGCACTGCCTTTGGCAGGCAGCAGGGAGTGAGGAGTGAGGACGGCTGAGGCCACCACAGTAAACTCACCACCTCCACCACACACAGCCATCGGGAGAGGAGCAACTCTCAGGTTATGTACATGGCCTTGTATTTTCCCATAGTTGACTGAGAAAACCCAAGTTCTATTTTGCTAGCCACTGTACATATATATGAGTGCAAAGATGGCCATTGGTGGAAGATCTTAAACTGTAGGATGAAAGCAAAGATGTGAATTCGAAAGTCCAGAGAAATGTTTCCCTGACTTATCCTTTCTATTCATGGCTCTGGCTTTGTGCTTACTTTTCATAACAGGAGCAAGAGGAGGGTGCAGCAGATTATGTGTGTGCTTGCCTTTGGGGGAAGCAAGTGGCTGACAGATAACAATCCTCTGACTTCTTAATTCTATTCACCAGCCTCCTTCCTCCCACAGTGCTCCTGCAAAAACGTCCTTTATTTCTTTTTTTACCACTAGATGGTAGTAACAGGTAGAGACTTGCTTTTTAATTTTTTCCCCTCTCTTTCTCACTCCTCTTTGTTTACTGTATGTAGATTAGTTTTAGGACTCCGGTTCTAGTAAAAGGTTTATTATTTTCTCAGAATGATCAAACGATTATGCAGATATTAAAGATTTGAAATGTTTTCAAATTGACCATTTTCTTCCTTTTCTACACCCCTGCTTCCCACACATCCTTGCTGAATCCAGTGTTGGGTGCAGATCAGAGGCAGCAACCATTATGGTCAGAAACAAGCCTCACTTGCCTACAAAATCCCTCTGAAGACTTCCTATGTACAATTAATTACACTCAGCGTTTTCAGTAACTGCTTCTTTATGGGTAGTAAGGGGCACCAGCAGCTGTTCTACGGCCTCCAGAGCAGCCCTGTGCTCTCATTTAGTCTGCCTTGCCTTTCTTTCCCCACTTCCCGGGCTTGGGTGGGAAGAAGCCTCCCTAGCCCTGGCAGTTCTGCAGAGGGATTGCCTGCCATCTGGCTGAGACAAGGACAGAGCCAGGCAAGGGGGCAGACACATTTCCTGACATT
Organism: Donacobius atricapilla; assembly: GCA_013397315.1. Lineage (NCBI taxonomy): Eukaryota > Metazoa > Chordata > Aves > Passeriformes > Mimidae > Donacobius > Donacobius atricapilla. The sequence goes on along the minus strand of WBMY01014904.1, from coordinate 110,479 downwards.
ATCAGCCTTGCAAATTTTTTAGGAGAGGAGTTACTTGACTCCAAATAATCTGTTTTGATTTTTATATAGGACACATTTTTGCTCTGCAGATGCAGCCAACAATTATTAAAACATTGTCTTAAATTAGTACAGGATGTGCCAAACCCTCTCTAAGAGTTCATCAGTGTCTTCTGTATCAAAGCAGTTTTGCACAACCATATTAGAAAGGAGAGAAAATAAAATCAGTGCAGCTGTCATTTGATCATATCAATTATTATCCTTGGCTACTGATAAAGCAACACAAAAGCATCATTTAGTAAGTGCTTGATGACTAAAGTATGGATTTTATGACTGCATTCCCTCTATAGAAATTTATTATAAAGGATAAGTACACTTTAAGGACCACATGTAACTAGTACTTTATATAACTTCCCTGTCCCTCAGGTACATGCTCTTACACAGTTTACTGCATTTATGTGACCCCAAGGAGGACCCTTATATTAAAGGGCAGGTCAATTTACTGAGAGCTGTATTTACTTTTTAAATGGAAGGCACCAAACCACAATTATGATAACTGAAGGAAAAGCCATCCTTTCATTTTGTGAGAAGTAAACCTTTTATAATTTTCTCAATAAACCCATCTCACAAATGTCTGTTTCTACACAGATAAAAGTGCCTGTTTAGCAGGCTGCTTAAGACTAAATTCTGAAGTATATTTTCATTCTTTTTATGTAAAACACAAACCAAAATAACACCCAAGCAAAACAAAACAGAAAACACATATTCCTACATCTATTAGTATTGGTCTGGATTAAAGCTTCCGTTTTCCCTATGGCTACCTTTGCTTTTGTAAGGTAATACATACATCTTTCCTCTTTCATACCAACTTCTTTCTGTCTCTTCTCCCTTTATGCCACAGCAGAGGAACACTTGAAAAAATAATTAAAACTAAGAAGCAGATCTTCAGGTGCTGAAAATCAAAATTGCTCCAATGAACTCGAGTTAGATAAATTTTTATTAGTTGCAAGATTGGCCCCACTGGATTTTAATTGCACTTCAACATCTGACGTACCTTTTGGTAGCAAAAGTAGGCAGTCCTAAGCAATCCTTTAATTTTCACTGGAGAAAGGTTTAATGTTCAGTAAAGCATTTTTCAGCTAGAATTTATACTTTCAATTCATAAGTACATGCATTATCTGCTCTGTAACTTCAATACTTTATATTCATTTCCAGGTACCTGGTCCAATTATAAAATGTTCATAGAAATGACTGCATTAATAAAGAAAACCTCTATCAGGAGAGAAATATGTTCTTATAGTTAAATCATTTGTGCGGGCATCAAGCATTTTGGATCACCTCCCTGCTCTCTCACAAGCCTTTTGTGTGTTCTTGCAACAAACCACACAGAAATTGTTCTTCCAGCCCGACCACGACCACGGGCACTTAGCACAGAACCCAAACTGAGAACATTGTAGCTCTCCAGTGAGCTCTGTGCTCACACCAGGTATCTCCTTCTGCTCATGGTAGGAATTGTGGAACCCCAGCAACGACAGCTCAGAAAACTTAGTCGTTTAAATATCTAAAGTTAGGCGTGGCTATTACTAGTCACAAATATTTTAAGCCAGTACTGCAGTCCCATTCTTTCCCTGCCTCCTGGTATTCCTCCCTCTCACTCCTCCCCTTCTCATGTCCCTGCACAGGCAGTGAGGATTTGCCCAATGAAGAGAACTGTGGATGAGTCTGGACTAAAACTGATGTTGCAAAAAACAAGGATTCCTACCACTCAGACCTTCTGTCCATCCTACCTAACACACGGGCATGTATTTGTCCTACCATACAAGCCTGTGGAACAGATCACAGACAGGACACAGAGGATGAGAAGTGTGGTGAGGTCTGCCTGTTCATGGACTCCCATGGTTTTTTTTCTCACCCAAAACAGGGAGATCTCATCCATACTGCTTACTGGGATGAGTCTCCTGAGCCATGGCCAGATGCAGCATTAGATGATGCTAGGAAAAGCTAGGTGAGGTAGCCTAGCCTGAGCCTGTTCAGTTTATTAGTGTAGACAGAGCACCGTGAGAGAGGGAGAAATATCTCCTAATGGTGCATCAGTGCCAGGTTCATGAAATGGCAACAGGAATACCTAATTCAGCTAAAAATATGCTGTTTTATCTAATCAGCTTTGTGCAGCCTGTAATACCATCAGGGCACCGCTGGACAGAAGAAGTAAAACAGCCCACAAAAAAAGTAAAATATTCTCCCACATCTCCCAAACGACTCTGAGGCTTTTTTTGAGCCAAGATATTGTGTTTAAACTCAGTTCAGTAGAAACTTGGTTTCATAACAACACTGTATTTTACAGTTGGGGTTGTAGTTTCAGCCTCATCTGTCCCCGTGGTGAACTCCTAGGTTGGACTGTCCCTACACGGATACGGCACTGGCTCCTCTCTCACTGCCAGCCCCACCGCTGCAACGAGCCTGCTCTCTTACCTGCCCAGAACAGGGTGACACTGCAGGCAGTTCAACCTCCAGGCTGTGCAACATTGCAGAAACCTGCAAAATTTGTGCTCAGCTATGAAAAGATTAAATGTTAAATTGTTTCTGAATCCATGTTTTTCAGAACATTCTTTTTCATGGTGCATGTTGATATTTTTACTTGTCCCAAAGTGGATAGAAATTCCAAATTTTATTCAGTCCTTGCTGCAGCTTCTGGCTCCTGCTATAATAAAAGCAAACCAATTACAGTAAAGTAAAAATAGCTTTTAACAAACGGTTGCATACATGCCTTGTACAACAGTCTTAGTATTTTAAAATGAAGCTTTATTTTTTCCAGAACACAGGAGATTTCTTCACATAAAATAGCTAGTTCCAACTAGTTACATTGCATTTTGTGTGTGCTATGTATTTTTTCTTTTCCTAACTCATGACAGGGCTTCCAATGTGTAGCATATAGTACATTCTGCTCTCAGCTACTCTGGTGCAACCACATTGATTTTGGGGGCCATGCTGAGCTCTGAATTCTGTTCCCACAGCTGCCCATTTGCACACTCTGCAGCCAGATTTGCTCTCTGTTACACTCTTTTGGGACACAATTTCAAGAATGAGTCAAGAGGCTTGGAAAGTGCAGTCCTGGTTGTTGTTCAACAATAGCTTGCTCCTGACAATAGCAATAAGTAATCAGGGCTTTTTACTCTCACTGACATTGTGATTACTTCTAAGCTTGCATTTGTTGTTTTGTTTTGTTTTTTTTTTCTTTACAGAGAGAGAACTATGGAAAGCAAAGAGAAACATTTTAAGAAATAAAATTTCAAGAAAAGTTGTTATACCATGCTGTGTTATTGCACATGGTGCTTCAAAATTGGCAGCTAGGCTATGTCTTGGGATCAGGTTGCTGTGCTGTTTGCTAATGATTTTGCAATATAAAAAGAGCTGCCTGAGGATAATGGAGATAGTGAATGAGTATGTTCTTAAGAGAAAGACTCTTCTTTTCACATGGCATATGAGAAGGAGTATTTCTTAAGAGGCTAGACTGGCTATAGCTTTGTGATTCACAGAATTGTCCCAGCTATAAGTTAGAGACTGGTGCCATCCCATTTTGGATATCAGCAGTGAAGATACCTCAGCTGAAGAATCAGACTATCCTGAAACTAAACCTTGTCCCAATGCCAAACAAAGTTTGCTCTGGTACACAAGTTCATGTCTGTGCACTGCTGGTACAGGATAAACCACAAAAGCACAGGTAAGGGTATAATCAGTTTGGTACTGGCCAGTGAACAGCTGAAAGTTTGCAATAAGATCTTATCATGACGGATCATGATGGATGGGATAAGGCATATTGTTGTTGTTGGACATGCAATAACACTCTCACACACACACTGTTGAAAAGGCATAAACTATTAAAACATCTGACTTCATATTTATAGTATTTCTACACAGACCAGGGATTGGAGGAGAAGGTTGACACCTCTCCCATCCCATTGGTCAAGACAATTTTCCATCAGTTGTCCCTTACTCCAAGAGAAGGAATGTAAAACAACCTCGTCTAACATAAACATTGCTTCTATTTATAACACCTGTGTGTGAGAAAGAAACTGAGAACTATGAAAACATTAGAACTGTGAAACACATCAAAAGGCTGAAGAGATCAGGGCGATAGTATATAACTTAAAGTCAGTGAAATTAAACTTTTTGTTTGTCATGGGTATGGCTAGGATTTTCCCTGAGGAAGGAGGTACCAAAAATACCAGAGGTAAAAGATATTTCACCTTGTGTCTGCAAGGTATGAGGTCTTCATTGATACCTAAGTGAGAAGCAAAGGCAAAACATATAATGCCAGGGTATTGAGAAAGCCTGGCATTTATAGGATGGGAAAAATAGGAACCTATTTTTCATCTTGACATTGTAGTTATCAATGAGGTATTAGTGTCAACAGCTATTCTGGAGGACTGATTTTGGTTTTATAAGTCTTATAACAAGAAGTTTAGTTTAAATACAAAGCAGGTTCCATTATACAGTGGCAAGCACATTTAGTGGGTTAAACGGAGTATGCATTTCCTTAGCAGACATTAACTAAAAGAGCATTTGGATACCACTGTGACAAATATCATCCAGACTGTAGAACTCTGCAATAGAACTGTAGGGGTAAATTTAAGCACTTTTATAAGAAAGTATCTAGGGAGAATCACAGGGTTTTTAAACTCATCACACACCCAGAAAACTGTGGCATCAATACTGAGACAGGTTCAGAGCTAGCACAGAGGAGATCACATTTTCCTCTAAAACCAATACTCCAACAGCTTGATAATGGGGAGAGAAACCCAGAAACCCAATATATTATTGGTTAAATGGAATAGGAGTCCTAATATATTCATTAAAAAAAAATTAAAAAAATAGGTATTCCATATGTTCTGTTCTATAATATATTGGTAAGTTTTTTTGTAAACACCTTGTAAATATACCTGTACTGCATGAGTGCTACAAAAGCACAGGGAAAGAGCTGTTACCATAACAGGATGGGTAGGAAGGGCTGCTATTAGTATCTGACGAATAAAGTATATTTTCTGAATTTCACGTCTCAGCTTTGCTTGCCTTTTGTCTTGATCTTAAATGTAGAGGGGACAGTCATAATCAATTTCATTCAATATCTGTGTCTGAGAGTTGTATGAGGCATCCCATGTGCGGTCTTGATGATTTTTACATTTTGAAACTTAGTTTTTACATTTTCATACTCTTTATCTTATTAATTTATTTAATGATAGCTTCAAAATCATTACTGTGGAGAGGAAAACACATAATCGAGGGTGGATGAGCCCTATAAGTAGGGAAACAAAAGGATCTGAAAAATACCCATATGCCAGGAATAGATACTGTACTTTCTTTCCGATCTGTTACTACCTGTGTAAAAATTATTGTGGAGAAAAGAAAGGACTTCTTATTTTAAGATATTCAGATGAATCTGTTTGCATTGAGCTCAGTAGAATGTCAAGAACTGATGTCTGAGACATTATTTCAGAAATTACCTTCTGTGATCAGACAAAAGGAGACTAATCCTCAATTAATAATGGGGGAAATGATAGTGCAGAATGTCCTTACACACTCCACCTTTCTCCAAACTTCCCAGTTTTTCTGCTGGCACAGGTTTTCCTTAGTGGATGCATAATGACCTATGCCTCATTTTTTCTTTCTGATCTTGACTGTTCCCAGAATGTTTAAATCAGAACATTTTAAGCCTAATATTAGCCAAGCAAGAAATACCAGATCTCTGGAACCCCCTCCCAGGGAGCAGTCAAAATGAAGAAGACTGCCTGAACAATTTGGCACTTATTACCATTGCACATTATTTTAGCTGACGTGCTCTTCAAACCTGGTCAGTGCTTTTACAGCAAAAGCATAAACCCCAGCAATGATGGATGAACCCACACTCTGAAATCAATTATATAAAAAATCCTACTCAGGCTATGAAAATAATCCTGTATTCATGGCAAAGATTGCAAAAGTCTGCTTAGGAAACAGGCAGGATTGAATGTTGAGGGGTTTTTTCCTCTCTCTGCCCATCATTTTGAAAATATAAGATCAGAAGGATGTAGCTGAAAGTAGCAGACAGAAAATTAATTTTGAAAAATCACTTTGTATTGTCTGCTCTTAACTTAAACTAAGCATACTCCAGAAGAATTCTGTTTCTAGTATCAGTAAATGTATTGGACAAAGCCCAGAAAATTATTCCCAAATACATTCGTATTTACATTGTATGGGCTTAAAAGTAGCAATAAATAGGATAGATGATCTTAATGAATTGTGGGTACATTTCAAGCCCATGCATTCCCCTGCCTGGGCCCTAGTGTCATTCCCAGACCTGTCCCCATGTAAGCCTTCCATTTATTTAAAGTCATCTATTATTTCAGCTTTTTTTATTATGTCTGAGTGTCATTGATTGCAGCTGATCCATTATAGCTCTACTCAGAACCTGGGATTCCTCCTTATCTCCTTGTCTGTGTTAAATTACACTTTTTATAAGTGGGGGGGGGGGGAACCTATGTGCTGTGTTTGTTGAGTAGGGCATGCTGCAAAAATCCAAACTGTGAATTCTATGCCCACACTTGAGCATTTGTATTCCACAGGTTTGAACTGCACACAGTGCTCAACTGCAATTCTTGGTGTACTTTCCTGGATAAATTAGCCACGTGCCAGTAACTTATCTTTAAACTGTCATAGCAGGGGTAAGCTGTGTCTAGTTGGTGGTTCAAATGGTGAATAGAGTTTTCTCTCTGAAACCCTCCTGAAATCAAAGAATTGGAAAACACTGGTGGATAGAACAAAAAAGGAACAGAATGTAAATTCAGGAAGTCTCAAAAATATCAGTGGTGACCTGTTTGCACCACTCCTAGGTACATACTGGTCATGAAGAATAAAAACTCGCTGATGATCTTTAGTAGTAACATCTGGATAAAGTAGCTGATTGTGGATGCACCTATTTACAATCATGTCCAGAAAGTGGAGGAGAGGAAGGGCATGTTCATGAACCTGAAAAAAAAGCCCATTTTGCTGTCATCCAAAGCCACTCATCTAGAGACAACACTCAAGCACTGCCACTGATGAGCCCAGCCTTGCTCACAGAGGTATCCTCACCAGCTCCAATTATCATCAAATCTGACCTTTTGGATTATCAGTGAACGTTTTTATTTCTTGCATGAAGCTCATAATAGAAATTTTAATGATCATCAAGACTATTTGCAATGCAAGAAAGATACAAATGATCAGGTAAATGGAGTACAATTAAGATTATCCAGGAAAACAGAATAAAATACCAACTGATGTGGTAAAGCTCTTAAAAGTTTCTGACTTGCTTAACTAATAAATTATTTGCAAAAAGAAAAAAAAAACTAGCAGGAGAAGCTACAAATAAAATCTAAAATTAAAAAGTTGAAAAATTAAGAAAAGCATGTTTCCAATGTAAGATAGACATGGTTGCCAAGGAAAATAGAATGTGGTGATATAGAAAATGTCCACAGCACAAGAAGAGATCACAGAAGACCATGAAATAAAAGTTTAAGTGCAGGAAAGAGAGGCCATAGCACAGGGAGGGTCTGGCCTGCATACATGAAAGCTGATAAACGGTAATTCAGTTTAAGGGTTGTAAACCCCATGTTTGATTACCTGAGACATGCAGAGAAACAAGGAGAAAAAGGTCAAAGGTGAATGTGATCTTGGGGCATGTCTGAGATTATCTTATATTGTCTTTTTATATGAGAGAACAGTGGATTCTGATTGCCTTTAGGAAGGAGGGAGGTTGTGAACTGAGAATAGAAAGCCTTACTGAATTAAGACTTCTGTGAAAGAAGCAGAGGGAATAGACCAAGGAAAAGAAGCAATGTTTTAAATTCTTCACTAACAACTCCAGGTGGAGGTTTTTATATGACGCAAAAGGGTTTTAGTTTGATAATGTCACACTAGAAGCCTGTAGGAATAAAACTTAAATCTCTGAATCGTATGAGAATATCATAACCACAAAATCATTCATCTCCTGCTATATTCCACAGCTTCATCACCACAAACTACCATGAATAATTTAGGAAGCACTTTGACACTGGTCTCATTAATAGGACATATAATCAAGAAGATGTTTAAATAATGATGTAGGAAAGGCAGAAGAACTCAATAACTATCTAATTTCATACAAAGTCAAAGAAGCACTTCCCAGTCCATCCCTAGCAAAGAAGGATATTTAACTGAGTGCCTTGGAGGTGAGGACATTAGAGAACAAATGGGTTAGGTTAATTTTTAATAAATATGAAATTACTAAGGAAATTCGGGAAGACCAAACAGTGCTAATGTTAAGTCAATGTTCAAAAAAAGGATAGTGCACTGGCTGATAAGGCTTTCAGCATGGACTCAGCCTGGGCCCAATAACAGAAAAGTTGAATCTATAGCAAGAGATAGGAAAATAATTTTAGAATGCTAAAACAGTCTGGTCAAACTAATCTCCTTTTTTTTTGTATTACAAATTTGTTTGATAAAGGATGTGTGGCAAATGCTTGTAAGGTATTTGCCCTAGAATCACATGACAATCTGATTAAACAAGTAGTTCTGAGAGCTAACAAAACCTGGCTTTCTAGGGAATTGTGTCTCTCTTGGTTAATTGACTGTTCAACAGTATTACACTTAGATCTTCTGTTTACTCTGCATATATCAACACAGGGCTATTATTTCTTACTGCAGGGTATTTCAAAATTACAAACATTCTGTCATCTGTAACTACAGAACTACCCAGTGGATTCAGAAATTACTGAGAGTGGTATTTGAACTCTAGTAATATTTTCCTACACGTATCTTCTTTTAGGAAACATATTTTTCTTTAGGATATTTATCTTCCAGCAAATGTGCTTGAAAATGACAAACAGCCTCAAAAAATATTATGGGGGGAGTGAAAGTAAAAATAGACACCTTGCTTCCATGGGAGTAAGAGTACCATGAGCTCTGCAAAATCCTAAACAACAGTTGGAAACTATCTGACAGATTTCAGAAAGCAGTGATCAGTAAAAAACCATAAACTAATACCAATATTTTAAAAGAAACCTCTTGGATGTGAGTATTAGAAAATAGCCAACTCTTCTACATGTTGAAAAAACAGTAATAGGCATAGGGAAGTCATGAAAGATATTTATAAGATGGACCATAAAAAAATACGTTTTAAGAAAACCAAGTTCAAGCTCCAAAAGCTTGGAACAAGAATGCAATCAGTAGCATGGAACTGAGAGGTGTAACTTGGAAAGCAAATAACTTAGAGAAGGGTTTAGAGATGACTGTGGAGAAGTGAAGGGGGTTCATCCTATTATGGGTACTACCAGAAGAAAAGCGTTTTATATCTACACAAGGAAGGACCAACAAGCTTTTAAACCAGACACAGCTAACAGCCTACAGCATATGTCTGTGTTTACACTGGGCTCCCAAAGTGCTTGTCTTAGGAAAGAAGAAGCCTCAGAAGTCAGCAAAGGCCCCGAAATCCAAAATTTTTAACTGTCTCCCAGCCATGTTGTGCCAGGGTATGTTCTTTGACATGAATAACCATGCTCTAGCCATGGCCATACTATTTGGCTGTTTTAACTGCATGGCAGTATAGCCATATCCAACATTCCTCTTGGGCAAGGTCTCCGACTCGGGAGTTAGCTAAACCCTGGATGCCCAAACTGCCTCAGAAATTGCTCCAGCCTTTTAACTGGTGGCATATGGGGCCATGTCTTTTCATTTCGTATTTTTCTCAGTGACTCAGAAGTCACCATGGTGAGCTCTGTGCAGAGCTCTGTGTACAGAGAGTTCTGTGCAATAATTTACCCTCCTAGAAACAGTGTACCCATACGGCAAACAACTGTCACTGCTTTTTCCTTGAAAAGCCAGTCACCATGGAACAGGGTTTTCTTAAGCCTTTGAAGATATCTCTTCCATCATGCTCTGCAGCCCATGACTCCCATGCTGCCTGTATCAATCCCTGAATCACCTGCAGCATCTCCACCACTCCCACTTTTCTCCATGCCCACGCATAAGGCTTTCAACAATGAAAGCCAGAGTTCTGAGGCATTTCACCCCAAACTCTTGTAGGATGCAAAATGTGGAAGGTTTAGCCCAGAGAGGCAAAGTTTACCTCAAAGCATCCTAATTTCCAAGTGCTTTATTGAGAAATGTGGGATTTTTCCCATTTAAGTCTAAGAAAAAAAGTCACATGTTGCAATTTTTTAGGTAATGAATTATTGCACAACATTGCATGCTACATATTCCTCATCATGGCAGAAATCTCTGTGTATTTCTGTATCATGCATTTTCTGGAACCTAGAGTTCATTCATATAATCTTTCACAGATCTTATTTCCAATCCTTAGATGAGTAATAAATTCTATCCACCTTTTTGTGCTTGCATCTCATAGCTAATGGAATCCTGAGACATCATCTAATCGATATTCACTTATTTAATATATTCACAGGTGTAGAGTGCCATAAAAACGGAAGATTTTTTGCTTTTATCTATTTAATATCATTTACTATCTGTGTATAATGTATGTTATTAAAGCATCATAATCTTAAATCTGATTATTCAGCAGACCAATGAAAGGCATATCTACATTCCAGAACTATGTCTCTGACAATTTCAATTTTTCAGCAGTTTTCATTGCAATGTGAGTGTTGTTCAGATGAAGGTTGAATAAAAGGGCTTTTTCACCTTCTCATCTTCTCTCCATCTAGAAAATACATTAACAGATTTTTCTTTAAAAATTCTATCTTATATTTGAGAATAAGTATATCATACTTCAGCTGAAAAAGTAAAACTCAGAAAAACAACATCTGATAAACAACCGAATATCATCCTCTACATGGCTAAATAAATAATTATAGCATTTTAGTGAATGTTGGCATATCTGTCACCTTTCATCTGTCTTATGATCATCAGTCACATTATCAGCAAATGTTATGGCCCACTAATCCTTTAGCATAAAATGTAATTATAGTATCCATTATATAGGCATCTGATAATAAGAGTGGGTTTAAGAGGATAGCTGTCAAAATATCTATTAGAATTTATAGTATTGGGTAAAATTTTCTGCCTTTCTAATGTTCCATAACTTCTTTGAAATCAGAGAAAATCCTCTTAGTATTTTTGGACGCAGAATTTGCTTGTATTCTGTTAATGCATGGTACTATTTTTGTGTCTTTCCCAAACCTTAACGATCACTAAAATCACCAGAAAACTAAGTCACCAAGGTGTTCCAGGATAATGGGGTTTATTGAAAACAAAATATTGTTATATAAAGAACATCGGATTTCCTCCTGTTATGGAGAATATGACACGAGGAAATCTTATCATCCTATTTATTCTATAGACAAGGTGGCAAATTAATCTCACCTGTTTAATTAACAGGAGTTGGAAAATTCACAAGTAACTTTAGTTTCTCAGGTCATTACAGAGGCTTTTGGATAAAACTTAACACAAGCACAATTCACCGGAATACAATGGACCATCCATTGTTATTTGTTTAATATTGACTTAAATTATACAAATGCCAGCATGCCAAAATAGAATGCTGCACTGTGCATAACTCCAATTTGTAGCACGTCAAGATATATTTTCTGAGCCATTTGATTCCTAAGCTCAACATCTCTAGTCAATTCCTTTTAGCTTCTAGCATCAACAGTGCTAAGAAGCATTATTACTTATGCTTTATAAGTGTACTACACATTCACAATAATGTTTTATATGACAGTCTAAGTAATATATCTGAAGGTAATAGAGTTTCCTGACTGACAGAAATGGTCTTTGAGTTCAGTTCTTAACCAATAAAAAAATTCTTCCAACCATCATTCTGAAATTTCTGATGTCTTCCCTCACTTTTTTTCAGCAGAAACAAGTCCCAGATCAATAAAAAATGTCAAGAATATTCTAGTCAGGCCCTTATAATTTTACAGTCACTCCTGTAACATGAAAATACACCACTGAAAACAGTTTTACCGGCCAAGGAAGTTGTATACTTGAACTGCATTTCAATTGTGTTTTAGGTTGCAAATATATTATAAATTTATTTAATTAGCATCCAATTTAGGTAAACTGTGTTCTTTGTAGAATAAGGGCAGAAGTGCACAGCCAGAGGAAGCAAAGGGTCAGCATAATCATAGACCAGTCAGTGTTTATGATGAAAAATAAAAGACTGCATGTTAGAGAAATAACAGGATCCTTTACTTAATTTCATATTCTAATGTTGAAGGACTTTCTCTTCCTGACACCTTTGAATTCAAACAATGTATACGAAATTGTTAGCAAGATGTGTGATGATACACCCTTAAAGACTTTTATTTTTCTACCAAATAATTTTCTTACCAGATTGTTTTATTTGTGAATTCCTGGCTTTGACAGCTGGGTACAGCAGAATTTTGGGTGACTTGGAGCCATGGTTCCACTGAATTTAATGAGCTCTGCCCAGGTACCCAGAGGGTTTGCCCTCATGCTTTCAGTGGGGCTGGCATATAAATGAGCAACCACTTCTCAAAGACCTTTAGAGGCCGAACAAAGAGTTCTGCTTTTGAAAATCTGTAAGCAACCGTAGTACTGACAGAGAAGTTTATTTACTGGTGAGGAGGTGAAATAAGAGCACAGTGGAGGACAGCAGTGTAAGAGCAAAAAAAAAAAAAAAATAGAGGCCTTTAAAGGAAAGATTTGAAACTCTAAAAAGCCCAGGACAGATCCAGAAGAAGATAACTCCTGTTCTTGGCTAACTTAGCTGGACTGGGACAGCGTTGGAGGTTCTCCAAGGTGCAGTTGACTCAAAATAAAACTGGGATACTTAGAACTAAATTGTCTGTCTTAAATATTAGTCACCATGGTCTGGTGACAGACACTGGTTCCCGCTGACCAATAGCAAGTTCAACATGATTTTTTTTATTGCTTACAAACATTATCAGATCAAGAACAAAAGTCCAGTTCTACTGAAATCTGGCATGAAAAGCTGTGCCTTTCATGTAAGTAAGCCTTCTCTAGCTGTCAAAACAAAACTACTGCCAAGAGTACATGCTGATGACACCTCAAAGAGCTGTAACCAGAGAAAAGTTCTGGCAAAAACAACAAACAGAATGAGAAGGAAGGAAGGAAGGAAGGAAGGAAGGAAGGAAGGAAGGAAGGAAGGAAGGAA